>OY856186.1:416894169-417172266 GCA_963693315.1 Diogma glabrata
TTACTAGAAAACTAAATAAAGGTGTTATTGTGCTATTCGATTTTGTGTAAAATTTAAACCTACTTAGAGCTTTAACTAGCGAAATTTAGTTATTATTTCAAATTCAGTTTAAAATTTCATTTGTTGACATAATTTTATGTGATAGATTTATCTCTTTCTATTTATCCAAACATTATCCATAAAATCCAATGAGATTTTTGAACGATATCAACGAGCAGGGTTAATTGTTTTTGTTAAATTAATTCTTGTGTTTCAAGAAAAATTCAAAACATTCTTGCGTTAATTATATTATATAAAATAATGTTTTATAAAACTTAAATAAATACATTTCAAATAAAAACATCAAGTGAAAGATAATATTTTTATCCAATTCAATCCCAATACTTTTTTATATGAAATTCACTCAATTTTCAAAGGGGTTTTTTGTTTTTTATATATATGTACATAATATAAATGTTTTTAACCATAAATAACCATAAATAATTTTAACCATAAATATAATAACATGAATTCAGATTGGAGAGTGCAGAGGACTACAATTTAGTCATCATCCTATTATACTAATAAATTACATGAATAACAGGTTTCCGACTGGAGATTGCAGGCGAGAAATTTTAGATACGGGATTGCTGATTGGCGATTGCAGATTATATGTATAAGTGATTGTCCTTGTGATTGTCTCCTAACAGTAGTAGCTAGATACGATTTGCCAGGTGTCTGTAACCGGGTCGTTCACTCCTAACTTACAATTACCTACCTATCCTTACCTATTGTTATATGTAAAACGACTGTAGGAAGTGGCCCGGCCGTAATCCGGGAGTCTCGCCTAGTGCTTGGTCCTACTGTCCAATCAATCAATCAATCAATCAGTGTCTTGAAGTGAGCTCTCTAATAAGTCCTCAGAAAAAGTAGCTAATTTTTTCTTGAGTTCTTGATAAGCAGATTTAAATTTTCCTTGAAGTTTATCAAGGGTTTTTGAATCAAGTACTGTAATGAAAGTCTTTGATAGCTCTTTGTATTCTTGTTTAAGTGTACTTGCTTTTGTACAAAGATTAAGAATATGCTCATGCGTGTAAGTTCTATTCGGGTTTTTCGTAAAATTAGAGTATAATCTTTCAAATTCACTGATTATCTCTTTTGCTTTTTACACTGATTCCATCAACTAAAACTATCTTCCCAAAAAATGTTTTCCACCAACAAAAAACTATCTATCAACAAAAATTATTTACCAACAAAATTATTCATAAAAAATGTTTTCAAACAAAACAACAAAATTATTATTTTAAAATTTATTTTGCATACTCAGTTGTATTAAAGAAATATATATTTTTTTTTTATATAAAATATTATTTGTGTCAAACAACAACACTTTTGTTCACTTGTTTCTTAATGCTATTCAAAAAATATACTTTTAATCTATATATCAATAAAATTATTATTATTACTATAATAGTGGTAACGGCAATAATTTCATATTTATTTATTTTTTCGCTAACTGTATTGCCAGTTATATTAGTCGCGGACCCGGCACCGTTCGTGACTATAATCTCTTTTTCCTCGGGTTTCTGACTATTGTTACCCATCTCTTGTCAAATAATTACAAACCGTAAATATAAAATAAGAAATTATTCTCGTTAGAAAAAAAAATTAAAAGAAAATTCTATTAAGATTCTAGTTTTTATTAAAATTAAATTTATATTATAAAATTTTAAATTGTTTAATTAATCCTTAAGAAAAATATTAATTTTATTGAAAAATAAACTTATATAAAAAATTTACAGATATTTTTTTTTATAATTTTTTGTTTTTACTCCTCATTTTCCTTTCCTTCTTCAAAAAGGCTGTTCTAGTTTTTATTTTTGCCGCTTCTTCTAAGAACAATTTCTTCTGCACTTCTGTCGTCGTTTCTAAGCTCGCCAGAAGATAGTAGTTTTTCAAATCACGAGCTAATATTGCTCCTTCGCCCCCTCTATCTCTCTTGAACTCAATAACCGGTGCTTGCTTATTAATCTTCTGCTTGTCTTGATTGATTAAATTCTTCTTTCGATATTCATCTAATAAAATTGGTCGTTTTTTTCTGGCCTCTAGCTGATATTCTCCTTTTATTGCTTCCACGTTCGAGTTGGTTTCGGTCGCCATATAATATATCTGGTTTTTATATCATCCTCGAAGCTTTTGTTGACATTCTTGATATACAAATCAAAATCATGTTCAAAGTTATGATTCATTTGAACTTATTCTGGTTGTTGCGGTTGATGGCAGGAAAACTTAACGAAACGTTTTTCTACAGATATAAATTTGTTGAGTGAAGTATGACGTTCGTCTTCAGTTTAGAGAACTGTCCCAGTAATCGGCAAGCCTTTAACAGATCGAATTATTCGGTCTTGCTTTTTACTGTTAGTCCCTTTAGTCTGGGCTACTCGGTGACGCCAGTGAGAATGAATTCTAAATGAAACGCAGGGTTTAATTTAAAAATCAGTTCTGAATATTTATTACAAATGTTCCGCTATATATACAAAATAGTTAATCAATATACATAATACAAAAATCGTATTCCCCAATATTTTCATCCCTACCAAAATATAAATTATCGATTTTCTTATATACTTGAAATTTACTTAAAAAAAATATATATATGTAAAATTCGTTAACCAAATTTGTTTATTAGACAAAAAGAATATAAAAAATAAAAACGATTAAAAGTAAAGTGACACCATTTTCACACACTTATTTTTCTTCATATTTTTAAATAATTTGACCAAGTTATTAATTAATTTTGTTTACAATCTTTTTTTGTTTATTTATGTTGTGGTAGGTTTTAATGCTCGTAAACTTTATATAATTTATTGTTTCAACACGTGCTGGAATACATTTGATATTTTCTTACTATAAGTGGTTGTTTGTTTATTATTATATTTCTTGTATTAGATTTATGATTGTTTTTTGTGAATTATTTAATTGGAAGTCAGTAGCTACATTTGAGATGTAGTACAATTCCTTTTTGGTTCTTGCTTAAGAAAAAAAAATTTAGAATGAAGAGCTTCTCCATTGGCGAACCAATGAAGCGGCATAGCAGGCTGCGTACCTAGAGATTAATAACGCCGTAACGACTAAAGCTCAGTCATCGTGGATTTGATAGATTAATACCTGCTGCTTCAACACAAATGCAGAAATGTACGCAAATTACGTGAATGTACAGAAATGGATATAATACGAATAAAAAAATGAGACTAGCGATCCCTTTTGCGAAAGAACCGCGATCGGCACGTCCAACCCCCACAGTCATACCCACACACTCACGCTCACGTCCACCCACACACTCAGACAGCGAAGCAAGACAAGGAAGCTCAAAAATCCACAGCAAGTACCGTAGATGGTAGTAATCAACAATAAGTTGTATTGCTGCCATCTGATCAATCTGATACAGTTCGTAAACTACTGCCATTGCTGGTAAACCGAGAATCAAATCTTAGAGCACGGGAGAACGTCACACGTCACATATTGAAAGTCTTTATTATTTTTTTTTTCTTTTTGTTTTATTAATAACATTTTCAAAATTTTTAAAACCATACGCAATCACCATAAATTACCAAAAAAAATTGTAATCACTTAATTAAATTTCTTTTTATTCAATAATTTTTCTCTTTTTTTTAAACAACAGATCAGTTACAATAATAATAAATAATTTAAACTTATTGAAATTTAGTTTTTATTAACAAAATTTTTAGTTTCCACTTGATCTGATTAAAAAAACAAATCAGATATATTTAGATTTATCAGATTTATTTAGTTTTAGGTTTTGATTTGCACAATTTTTTTCACAACACAATTATTGTTAACCCAACAGGATTGTTTAATTTTCTCTCAAGATCTGACCACACAATTTAAATTTTCAGCAATTATATTTTTGAAAAACGGTGAATACTCGTTTATTGAAAATAATAATAGATAGGGGAAATATAAGAACCTATTTGAAACATCATGGTCGTAGTGTTGTTAACAAAACTGGGGTTTGTTACAAGCTCTCACACACACGCAACGACAAGCAAGCCCCCATTCATTCACTTGTACACCCATTCATGCGCATTAACACCTCTACGTTATAAAAAGAAGAAAAAGAATAATTTTAAGTTCACTCACCCCATGGTTATAGTCGCCAGGCCTCGAAGTCCTGATGTTTAGCCCTCCATCAGCGGTGAATATTGTAATGAAGAGCTTTCTCATTGTAAACTACGACTAGACTTTTGATCCGCAAGTCTATCGTTTCTATAAAACAATAAAAGGATATGGTCAAAAGCTGGGTGACCTCTGTAGGGTCATACCTGTAGGGGTGTGTAAAATGCCAAGCGTGGTAATTGTGAGTGTTGAAAACTTCCTGCTTCACTTTTGGGAAACCTTAAATTACCACTTACCTGGTATATTCCCTCGGAGTGTGTGTTGATTATCTCAAATGAATTATTGAAAGAACACTTGTTTCATTATAATTTTTAACTATATATTTATATTTTATGGTCGGAGCACAATTTTGTTTTTTTCTTTTAATAAAACAACACTAAATTTTTTGATTTAAATTATTTGAGTGAACAATACTCATTGATTGGAATCGATTTTTAGATATTAATTTATAGATTGATTTATCTACACTGAATTTCACAGACTTGAATCAATTTGGTTTTATTAACAATAAATTTCACAAGTTTGAATCAATTTAATTTTCTTAACACTAATTTTTCTTTTGATCAACTTTTAAACAATAAGCCAGGCACTTTAGGTTTTATATTTTTTGAATTAATACGCTTTTCCGGCGAGCGTTATTACCGTGTTTTAAACTTTCGGACTTCAGACTAATTTTTCATTCAATTTTCTATATTATTTATAGAAAATTGTGAATGGAAAATTGACCAATCACAAAATAGTAAATTTTTTCTATTTTATGAATGAATAGGAATAGTGAGAACCAATTACTCAGCATTTTAATATTTTTAATTAAAAATGTTATATATTTTTTGTATATGTTATTTGAATCGTCGTTTCCGTTAATCGAATTTTTATTTAATTGTTTAATATGTTTGGATTATCATAATTGGTTTTAGGTTTATATTATAGGAATTATTGTAAGTGAGACATTTTTTGAACGGAAAGTTTTTTGATAGTTTTTCCATATATTGTATGTTTGGATTATTTTAATTGGGATTTGGTTTTATAGAAAATCGCTGAGAATGGATTTTTGGTGTGAATGGAAAAATTGTTGGATAATTGAATTAATATTTGTATTAATTGAAACATGTTTTAACATGTTGGTTTGGTGGAAATTGCTTAGCTTAGGCTTTTTGAATTTTATTGTATATTCAAGAAATGTTCATTAATTTCATAAGATGATGAAATTAATTTTTAGGGAATATGTTTATAGAATTTTCAATGTATTTATTTTAGACATTGTTGCATTTTATATTTGGTTTAATAAAAAATAGCTGAGAATGGATTTTTGGTGTGAATGGAAAAATTATTGGATATTCAAATTAATATTTATATTAATTAAAACATGTTTTAACATGTTTGTTTGGTGGAAATTGCTTAGCTTTCTGAAATATATTGTATGTTCTAGAATTTGTTCATTAATTTCATAAGATGATGAAATTAATTTGTAGGGAATAGGCTTATAGAAATGTTTGATTAAACAATATGTTGTAATGTTTGGGAATGGTTGTTACATCTTATGATGAAATAGGGTTTTGGGTTAGAAATGGGTTTTGTGTGATTTGTTAGATTGTAATATCATCGGTTTGGTTATAATATCTTTTATTCATTTTATTTGTACTGAACCTTGTGTGGCTTTTGAGATTCTTTATCGAGGTTCATGTATATTCCGGTTTAGGAATACTACATACCTAGTCGTGGGCTTGATGGCCCTTAGACCTTTTCTAGGGGGTTCAGAACTACCGGTTTCGTGTGATGGTGGTTCTAAAACTACCTGTTGATCTAATTATCACGGACTGGGACTAGCTGCGTCAATCGTTGAGTTTTGTATGCCCTTTTCCTAGTCACTTATTTCGAAAAATTAGATACTCTTACCTGGTGTCCAACGTTGGTTTCTGCAGACTTCTTGGTTGGTGTTTGATGGTTTTGGTTAAAGAAAAACACTTTATTCACCGTTTAAGTTTTAAACATTTATTCAACACACTTTTTGGTATTTTCTTAAAAATGAATTCTGAATTCTAAACTTTAATAATTTTGTAACACAAATTTTAGATAATATTTTCTCAAAAAATGAATTCTTTTGAATTCTTAACTTAAATAATTTTGTAACACAAATTTTATATAATATTTTCTCAAAAAATGAATTCTTTTGAATTCTTAACTTTAATAATAATTTTTTTTTTTAACACAAGATTTTAAATTATTTTCCCAAAGAAAAATGAATTCTATTGAATTCTTGAAACTAATAATTTTTGTAACACAAAAATTTTATAATATTTTAACTTTTATTTTAACACCTTTCCTGATTTTTTATTTTGAATTGATTTCGCGGTATATACTTCAACGGACAGTAATTCGACGTTTTAAAACTCGGACTTCAGACTAATTTTTCATTCAATTTTCTATTTTATTTATAGTAAATTTTGAATGGAAAATTAACCAATCACAAAATAGTAAGTTTTTTCTATTTTATGAATGAATATGAATAGTGAAAAAACTACTCAGCATTTTAATATTTTTAATTAGAATTTTGTATATATTTTTTGTATATGTTATTAGATTTGTAATTTCCGTTGGTCGAATTTAATTGTTGTTGTTAGGTTTAATTGGTTTTTCGTTAATATTATATGTTTAGATTATTTTGATTTCAATTTGGTTTTATGAAAAAAAATAGCTGGGAATGGAATTTTGATGTGAACGGAAAAATTATTAGATATTCGAATATTTATTAGAACATGTTTTAACATGTTGGATTTGTGAAAATGCTTAGCTTAGACTTTTTGAATTATGTTCGAGAATTTGTTTATTAATTTCATACGATTATGAAATTAGTTTTAGGGAAAAATGTTTACATAATTTTCAATGTCTATAGTTTTAGACATTGTTGCATTTTGTATTTAAAATTAATAGCAAAATAGCTGAGAATGGAATTTTGGTGAATAGAAAAACTGTGGGATAATTGAATTAATATTTATGTTAATTGAAACATGTTTTAACATGTTGGTTCGGTGAAAATGCTTAGCTTAGGCTTTTTTGAATTATTTTGGATATTCCAGAATTTGTTTACTAATTTCATAAGACTATGAAATTAGTTTTTAGGGAAAATATTTATAGATGAAAATATTTATTTAATCATTATGTTGAATGGTATGGAAATGGTTTGTCATCTCTTCTGATGAAATAGGGTTTTGGTTTTAGAATGGGTTTTGGTTGATTTGTTAGATTGTAATATCGCCGATTTGGCTATAATATCTACTTATTTTACTTGTATTAAACCTTTGTTTAGTTTTTGAGATTCATTATCGAGGTTCATGTATATTCCTGTTTAGGAATACTACACTTTTGATCATACCTCTTTTTGTATTCCGTTGAGATGATTCGAATAAAAAAAATATTTTCTTTTCTTGTAATATATTCCTGTTTTATTCTTTTATCTATTTTAGAAAAATTATCTTCTTATCTAATATAATCAGATTTACATCAGACTTACAAAATTATACTTTCTTAATTATAAGAATGAAATTATACTTATACTTAATCTGAAAAATTTCTTATTATATACCCATAATTCCTCATTATACGTTTCCGTATACATCTATCTTAAACAAGAAATCTTGTTCAAGCTTTATATTATGAAATATCATCATAACATAATTCTTGAACAATTTTTAAAACAAAAAAAATAAACATCATTGTGAAAATAAAATTGTTTGTTTTTTTGTTTGTTTACTTCATAAAATTATTATTTTAGTTGAAGTAAGTAAACAAAAAAACAATATTTCCGTAAATCAGCAATAATGAAAGAAATTACAACTTTAATTTTCACAATTCGCATTCCACGATAGGTTAATAAACCTATAAACATAATTTTACATATTTACTCTATTTGTAATTTGTTCATAATTTATTATGATTATTACATAATTAAAGAAAATATGAAAATATTCAACCTTCATAACTATGTCAAAAATATACGTACTTGGACTTAATTTTTAATTCATTTTTGATTAAATATTCATGCATTCGACTTTGACTTATATAATTTTTAGAAAAGGTTGAGAACACTCATATTATCTTGTATAATGGTTTGACTTAGGAAAATAGATGTAAGAGTAAATGGTTCCTCAGTTACCATTACAATTGGCGAATCAATGAGAATGGCATAGCAGGATGCGTACCTAGAGTGATTTAACGCCGTAACGACTAAAACTCAGTCCTCGTGGATTTGATGGAGTAATACCTGCTGCTTCAACACAAATGCAGAAATGTACGCAATTTACGAAAATTTACAGAAATGGAAAAATACAAGTGGAAAATGGAGACTCTGGCGACCCCCTATGCGAAAGAACCCCGATCAGCGCGTTCAACCCCCTATTATGCAGGCCCTGATACGGAGCCAGTTATTATCTGGACCTTTGTTAACTACCATATAAATTAATAAAATCTGCCCGGGATGCAATTTCCCCTTAGCGAATCTTAATCTTGGGAATCTCTTACTATTTTACTAAATTTATCCTGACATTCCAAAGGGAAAAAAATACTTAAACAAAAATTAATATAACTAAAACTCAAAATACCTTAAATTATTAACTGTTGATTGATGATCTGACATAAAATTAGACATCCGGCATTACATTTTGAAGTTTCATTTCCGCTTTTTTCACTGGGTTAATTTATATAAATATCCAAAATCATAAAACTTATTGTACTGCTCGCATTATAAATCCAATCCAGAAATTGTAAATTATAAACTATCCGCCTCCAATACTCAACTAATAATCCAATAAATTGTTAGCAAGTCATTTCCAGTACAGCAAAACATGGAAAACTTGTGGTATAATTGACTTGGTGATGACACAAGTAATTTATTATAACACCAGTAAATTTGTTCTAGCACGATTATATTTATTAAAATCAGCGACAGTTAATATCTTTAGTATTTCGATATTTATTCAATGGCTCAAAGACACTCTTCAAAAGAAACACATGGGTCTATATTTTTATCTAATTTTGCACCAAACATATATAATCACGTTTCATAAATCTTTATTTTCTTATTCAAATCAAAATCTTTTAGTTTTTATTAACATAACAATCCAATTACACAAAAAAAATACAATTTGTGCTTAAATACACGTATACAAAATTTGAATTGATTAATAGTTATTTATTATTCGAACCTAGTAACGTTCGACTTTAACTACATATTACTTTAATCTATTGATTAACCTTAATTACTTTGTTCATAATACCTATTGGCAAACTAATTTACAAAAATCACTTGCACTAATAACAACAGAAAAACATAAAACTTATTTAAATAATTACAGCAAACTTTGCTACTTAACTAGTGTAATTATTTCACATAATTAAATTTTTTTTTTTATAATAACAAAAACAATTGAACATTTTCTTTTGAAAAGCAAAAATGGAATGCATCCTTTTTTAAATTGCCAAAATGTGATTTTGCTTTTGACCTCTTATGATGTCAAAACAAAATCGGGTAATCTTTAAAATTCAGTAATGATTAACAACGACATCTGTTCATTAGTATTGGAAATAAAAATTTAGTACGTTCGTTGGCTTTTTATAGTATATTCAAAATCAATTAGCAGTTAAGTTGGGAAAATTTTAAAAGTACTATTAATGTAAAAATAAACGGAAATTAATGTAATACATTTCTATTGAATTGAAAACAAGGAGGAATTTGATTTTATTATTGTTCTGCGATTATTGCGATCGTTACACCATGAATTCAAGGTAGAAACCAAGATTTTTACTCTTGAAATCACAAAAACGTCGCCATCCCCTCCATGACAGAAAACCACCGAACTACCTCCACCTATTAAACTGTATCTGGGATCGAGATACCCACAGTCACCGACGTCAAGACCGATGACCGGTTCCAACACTCATGAAGTCCTTAAGAACTTCACTGAGTACTGAGACCGACCATCCATCCGAACGCCAGCACCATGGACACCCCGATACAACCAGTAAGTATGACCTGAAGATGTGAACCCCAGAGACGACAATCAGCCAGAGGAACAACCCTACCTAACGAAAAGACATCATTCCCTGATGTCTTTCGCGTGATGGACTCCAAGATTCTTACCGCTCATATCTGTGCACTCGTAGAGTACATTTCCGATCTTAGTCTTAATCATTGCAGGTAAGAACTTTGGAGCCAATTTTGCCGAGAATTTTTTGGTAGCGTCACTCAAATGATGTTGCCGTACAAACACACGTTGTTGTGGTTGAAAAGTCCGTAGTTTAGATCGCAGGTTATACTGATGTTGCGATTTTTTGAAAGCTGCTTTTAAATTTTGTTGAACCCGGTTCCTGAGCAGAGTCAAATGATCAGAGCGTTCTATTTCTTCACCAGCATCTTCACCAAGCTTGTGTAGTGATCTCAACAAATGGTAAGTATTTCCATCGGAGATTGGATGTTGACCAAATAATAAATAGTACGGTGAGTACTTGGTAGCAGAATGTACTGCAGCCCGCAGTGCATAAGCGATTTCACCAATTTGTGAATCCCACTTGGTGTGTTGACCTTTAATGAACGCTCGAATTGCTGCTAAAACTGACCTATTGACCCGCTCTGACGCGTTACTTTGAGGACTATAAACACCGGTCCTAATGTGTTTAATGCCGAAATCTGACAAAAGAGTTTGAAAGTTCCTACTAGTGATCTGTTTGCCATTGTCACTGTGTAGAAACTCTGGTACCCCATATGTAAGAAACACTTCGTTCCTCAGAAAAGCATTCACCTTCGGTGAAGTTGCGTTTCTAAGTGGTTTCAGTAGTACAAACTTCGTAGCATGATCCAGAACTATCAGTAATACCGTATTCCCAAGTGTAGAACGAGGGTACGGTCCCAAAAAATCTATGCAGACTCTCTGCCATGGACGTGCTGTTTCGAATTGATATTGCATCGAAGGACGCAATATCTGATTCGTGGCTTTTGTTTGTTTACATGTGTCGCAGGACACAACATAGTTGTGTACCTGTGACGCCATGCCCGGCCAATAATAAAGACGTCGAAGTAATTCTAAAGTCTTTTTAACACCTCCATGAGCAGCAGTACTATCATCATGATGTTTCTGAATCATGTTTGAAGTCATCGGTTTTGGTACCCAGAGCTTCCACACAGGAACATCGTTGGGTATTGCATCAGATCTTGGCTCAATACGTATGTATAGCTTATCATCCACGACTTTAACTGATGGAAAGTCCTTAGGAGATGATTGAACTTTAGCTATCATATCCGCATATTCCTTGTGCCGATAACCTTCATTGTCGATTTTGATGTCGTTAATGTGATGTGTTAATGCTTCCGTCAATTCCTCGTGTGTATCGTCATAAAGACGAGATAGAGCATCAGGGACTATATTTTGGGTACCTTTTTGGTGGCAGTTATTATGCAGGCCCTGATACGGAGCCAGTTATTATCTGGACCTTTGTTAACTACCATATAAATTAATAAAATCTGCCCGGGATGCAATTTCCCCTTAGCGAATCTTAATCTTGGGAATCTCTTACTATTTTACTAAATTTATCCTGACATTCCAAAGGGAAAAAAATACTTAAACAAAAATTAATATAACTAAAACTCAAAATACCTTAAATTATTAACTGTTGATTGATGATCTGACATAAAATTAGACATCCGGCATTACATTTTGAAGTTTCATTTCCGCTTTTTTCACTGGGTTAATTTATATAAATATCCAAAATCATAAAACTTATTGTACTGCTCGCATTATAAATCCAATCCAGAAATTGTAAATTATAAACTATCCGCCTCCAATACTCAACTAATAATCCAATAAATTGTTAGCAAGTCATTTCCAGTACAGCAAAACATGGAAAACTTGTGGTATAATTGACTTGGTGATGACACAAGTAATTTATTATAACACCAGTAAATTTGTTCTAGCACGATTATATTTATTAAAATCAGCGACAGTTAATATCTTTAGTATTTCGATATTTATTCAATGGCTCAAAGACACTCTTCAAAAGAAACACATGGGTCTATATTTTTATCTAATTTTGCACCAAACATATATAATCACGTTTCATAAATCTTTATTTTCTTATTCAAATCAAAATCTTTTAGTTTTTATTAACATAACAATCCAATTACACAAAAAAAATACAATTTGTGCTTAAATACACGTATACAAAATTTGAATTGATTAATAGTTATTTATTATTCGAACCTAGTAACGTTCGACTTTAACTACATATTACTTTAATCTATTGATTAACCTTAATTACTTTGTTCATAATACCTATTGGCAAACTAATTTACAAAAATCACTTGCACTAATAACAACAGAAAAACATAAAACTTATTTAAATAATTACAGCAAACTTTGCTACTTAACTAGTGTAATTATTTCACATAATTAAATTTTTTTTTTTATAATAACAAAAACAATTGAACATTTTCTTTTGAAAAGCAAAAATGGAATGCATCCTTTTTTAAATTGCCAAAATGTGATTTTGCTTTTGACCTCTTATGATGTCAAAACAAAATCGGGTAATCTTTAAAATTCAGTAATGATTAACAACGACATCTGTTCATTAGTATTGGAAATAAAAATTTAGTACGTTCGTTGGCTTTTTATAGTATATTCAAAATCAATTAGCAGTTAAGTTGGGAAAATTTTAAAAGTACTATTAATGTAAAAATAAACGGAAATTAATGTAATACATTTCTATTGAATTGAAAACAAGGAGGAATTTGATTTTATTATTGTTCTGCGATTATTGCGATCGTTACACCCCCACAATCACTCCCAGACGCCCACACACTCACGCTTCATACACGCCAACATTCACCCACACACTCAGACTGCGAAGCAAGACACTTCAGCTTTAAGACCTGCCGCAAGTATCGCAAGTGGTATTAATCACTATTTCGTTGGATGGCTGTCCTCTGACTCATATGCTACAGTTCGTAACCCACTGCCATTGCTGGTACACCGTGAATCAGATCGTAGAGCACTGGTGAACGTCACACGCTATATTGAAAGTCCTTTTTGCTTATTTCCCTTTTTATTTATTCATAACCTTTTTTTTTTTTTAAATCTACAAAACCATAAGTAATTCCCAAAAAAAAATATTTACAACTCAAACAAAGTTATAATTTAATTTGTTAGTTAAACAAACATGTCCAAACCAGTTTATTTCAATACCTTTAGTTTACAGTTGGTTACTGTATAATATGGTTAATAAACCTAAAACATGACAAAGACTTGTATTTTCCTTTGTTTGTATTACAGGTTATTTGAGAACGATTTTTGAATTACTTAAAAATATAAATTCATAAATTTAGGTAATATAATAAAAGAAAAGGTATTTGGTATGTTAAGTATTACCTCGGAGTAAAAATATCTAGATTAGAATCATTTCCAATTCAGACTAAATGTGCCTCGCTACACGCACCGCCAGTTCACACACACACGCAACGACAAGCACGCCCCCATTCAATCACTGACACACCCTTTCTCACACATTCACACTTCTACGTTAAAAAAAATAGATAAAATAAATCAAGTTCGCTCACCCCATGACTAAACCATCCCGGCTACAACGTCTTACGGCCTTAGTCCTCTGTGGGGGTTCTGACGGCACCTCTGATGGTGTAGAGCTACCGGCTACGCCAATTGTGGGGGTTTGTACACGCCAAGCGTTGATATTGTGTGCGTTGAAAAACACCTGGGAAGGCTTACAATTACCACTACCCGGATCATGTGTTTCTTGGTCTCGTAGATTTTTTATAAAACACACACCATTTATTACAACTTGGATTTTATTAGTAACACATGAAATTTTTTCTTTTAATACAAATGATTTGAGGAAAACTCTTGGTTTTCCTATTTTACACTTTTTTATTTTAATAAAAATTATTTGAGAAAAACACTACGTTTCTTTGAAAAATGATTTTGGTAAAACTTCTCGTTTTCCTGTTTTAAAAATTATTTGAGAAAAACTTCTTGTTTTTCTATTTTACACTATTTTTATTTTAATAAAAATTATTTGAGAAAAACACTACTTTTCTTTAAAAATTATTTGAGAAAAACTTCTTGTTTTTCTATTTTACACTATTTTTACTTTAATAAAAATTATTTGAGAAAAAACACTACTTTTCTTTAAAAAATGATTTTGGGAAAACTTCTTGTTTTCCTATTTAAAAATTATTTGAGAAAAACTTCTTGTTTTTCTATTTTACACTATTTTTATTTTAATAAAGATTATTTGAGAAAAACACTACTTATTTTTTGAATTTAAAACTTTTTTGGTATTACTTCGACGGACAGTAATTCCACGTATATAAAAACCGGACTTCAGACTAATTTTTCATTCAATTTTCTATTTTATTTATAGTAAATTTTGAATGAAAAACTAACCAATCACGAAATAGTAAGTTTTTTCTATTTTATGAATGAATACGTATAGTGGAAAAACTACTCAGCATTTTAACGTTTTTAATTAGAATTTTATGTTTTTTGTATACGTTATTGGATTCTTAGCTTCCGTTAGTCGAATTTTTTAGTTTAATTGTTGTTGTTATATTAAATTGGTTTTTAGTTAATATTATATGTTTAGATTATTTTGATTTCAATTTAGTTTTATAGAAAAAATAGCTGAGTACGAATTTTCGATGTGAACGAAAAAATTTTTAGATATTGGAATATTAATTAGAACATGTTTTATCATGTTAGTTTGGTGAAAAATGCTTAGTTTAGGCTTTTTGAATTGTATATTCCAGAATTTGTTTATTAATTTCATAAGATTATGAAATTAGTTTTAGGGAAAAATGTTTATATAATTTTCAATATCTATAGTTTTAGACATTGTTGTATTTCATATTTAAAATTAATAGCAAAATAGCTGAGAATGGATTTTTGGTGAATGGAAAAACTGTGGGATAATTGAATTAATATTTATATTAATTGAAACATGTTTTAACATGTTGGTTTGGTGAAAATGCTTAGCTTAGGCTTTTTTGAATTATTTTGTATATTCCAGAATTTGTTTACTAATTTCATAAGACTATGAAATTAGTTTTTAGGGAAAATATTTATAGATGAAAATGTTTATTTAATCATTATGTTGTATGGTATGGAAATGATTGTCATCTCTTCTGATGAAATAGGGTTTTGGTTTTGGAATGGGTTTTGTGTGATTTGTTGGATTATAATATCGTCAATTTGGTTATAATACCTTTACTCATTTTACTTGTATTAAACTACCTTGTGTAGTTTTTGAGATTCATTATCGAGGTTCATGTATATTCCTGTTTAGGAATACTACACCTCCATCCGCGATGACCAATCCAACAGGTAAAGTATCAAAAAAATTGTATATCAATGTGGAGTTGAGTAATCCCACCAAAATTTGATATCCGTTGAAATAAAGAAAATGTACGATAGCCACAGCAAAAAATTTGATATAGATGATACGTTTCAATAAGCACAATTTACGGCAGCAATAGTAAAACTTTGATGTAAATGTTGATTTGAAATATGTAGTAATAGCAAAAACTTGATATAAATGATGCGTTTCAATGAATACAATATACGGCAGCAATAGTAAAACTTTGATGTAAATGTTGATTTGAAATATATAGTAATAGCAAAAACTTGATATAAATGAGGCGTTTCAATAAATACAATATACGACAGCAATAGTAAAACTTGGATGCAAATGTTGATTTGAAATATGTAGTAATAGCAAAAATTTGATATCAATGTTGCGTTGAAATATGTAAAATAGATGATTTGATCTAAATGTGGATTTGATAACAGCAAAAATTTAATATCAATGTTGCGATGACATATTTCATATTTCATGATACACAGTAGTAATAGTAAAACTTTGATATCAATGTTGAGTTGAAATATGTATAATACACCGTAGTAATAGTAAAACTTTGATATCAAGGTGGAGTTGAGATATGTAAAACCTCCGGTAGCAACAGCCAAAACGTTTTCTCTTTTTTTTGTTGAATGACACAAACATATAAATTATTTTGCTAAATTTGGGCTTTAAATTGATCTAGCACAGCACTAAATGATATAAATTAACTAATTGAACTAATTTATTGGCACCAAGTAAAAATTTTTTTTATTACTTAAATCAAGAAAAAAGACGTGAATTCAAAATGAATCCGTCCATTTTGATCTCCACTATAGAATTAATCACCAAACATAAGAGAGAAAATGTTGTATATCCATCTCTTTTATAGCAATTTTTTTAATTGATTGATTGATTGATTGATTGATTGATTGGACTGTAGGACCAAGCACTAGGCGAGACTCCCGGATTACGGCCGGGCCACTTCCTACAGCCGTTTTACATATAACAATAGGTAAAGATAGGTAGGTAATTATAAGTTAGGAGTGAACGACCCGGTTACAGACACCTGGCAAATCGTATCTAGCTACTACTTTTACGAGACAATCACAAGGACAATCACTTATACATATAATCTGCAATCGCCAATCAGCAATCCCGTATCTAAAATTTCTCGCCTGCAATCTCCAGTCGGAAACCTGTTATGCATATAATTTATTAGTATAATAAGATAATGATTAAATTGTATTTATGTTCCCAGCCCATAAAGTCCTCTGCACTCTCCAATCTGAATTCTTATTATTATAGATTATTTATAATTAATGTTATAAATTATACTTGTTGCACAAAATTATCAAGGTTATAATAATGGCCCTCTACCAATTTCTTTTACTACATTTAGCACAAAATGTTGTGTATTTTCATTTAATTTTTAAAGTAAATACTGAGAAAAGTGAAAAGAAATAAAATATAATCTCAGGAAATTTTATATAAGTACATGTATGTATGTGGGAAAATGTATGGGTAAGCTATATACATTATTTTTCTTTTATTTTTGTTCCTTCCTTCTTATTTTTATTTATTTATTTTATTTTTCCTAGCAATCACTCGCTCGGCTGCAAACCATGACCTAATAAATTTTGTGATTACAAATCTATTAATATTGATATTATCTTACGCTAATCACTTAACTTTTATCCACCACCCTAATGTATGTGTACTAATCCTTTTATAGCAATTTTTTTAATATCGAAAAATTCGACAAAGGGTTGCTGTCGCAAGGAAATTAATTTATATTATGTTAACAAATGTTAGAACCTTTTTCGTTCTAACAAAACCGTTTGTTATTTTGTAATACATAACATTGTAAGATAATTTAACGAAATAAGTTATTTCCAACACATTTGTAAGAACTATCAATGTATTAGAATGGATTAAACGTAAGTTTAATCGATTTTATGATGTTTATGTATTGTGGCAAGTTAGACCGCTAACTTGGTAATTCAAAAAAACAATTAGCCGCTGTCAGCCAAATGGCTGAAGGAGAGAATATATATATTGGTTAAGATGTATTACGCGTGCATAATATCCCCGAATTGTAAATATTATGGAGATTAAAGCAGTGTTAAGTGACGGGTGATAATTCGTAGCCAATTATCCCCGTGAATCCCTAGGGCTTTGTATAGACTTCTGTGCACCAAAGCAGCAAAGGTCTATACTCCACCGATGACGACTTGACTATGGCTTCCAAAGAAGATATAGCCAACTACTTACTTACTCTTGATTTTTGTTGATGTTATTGATGATCTGGATTCGATGTTCTGGTCCTCGATGTGGTCTCAGGAACCGTTGGAACAGAACTTAATAAGTACTTTTACTTAATAATCTATCCGTTCTTATTATGTGGGATTCGATGGAAAGTGAAACACTTTAGTTAACTTTAACTATCACTTTGAATCTGTTTATTCATATCAAAAAATCAATCTTATATACAAAATATTATTATTGGTTACAACAACAATTTACGTATGACCAATTGTAGCTGTTGCAGATGGGTAAGCTAAGCTTCGATGTATTGTCGGAGCTCAAGCTTAGATGGAAAAGAGAATTATATACATAAACATGTAGTGCCATATCCTTCGCAAAGTATTGGTCTATGCTCTGATCGGTTGGGAGGAGTTCGTTAAGTATGGCGACTGCAGCTACAACATAATTTTCGCAGGAATGAATACGAGAATTGAAGGGGCATCATTACGACTAGGTTGTTGGTACTAAATAAAATAACATTGGATTTCGAGTCATGGTACTCACCGTATCCTCCTGGTCACCATGAGAAAGCTATCGTGGTCATCCGGGGACCAGAACCAAAAATGGTTTACAGTAGTGTGCGTGTTGAGATCGTTTCACGGCAATAACACCAAATAACTGCCACATCCTTAACCGTGCGAATCCCTTCGAAGCGATGGTTCTATAAGCATCTGCAGAACTCCAAAAAAATTTTGTTTTAAGGCATTTCGAGCGGATAATTGCCACCCATTATTAGCATATTACTAAAATAAAATATAAAATTATACTGGCAGATATATATATATATATACATACATATAACACCTTATCACTGGCGGGCGGTACGAAGAAAGCAGGGTCATACCTGCTTACCCAAACAAAATTTAAAATAGTCTTAACAAAAATTTAAATTAATTAAAAGAATATAAAAACATTCTAAATCGATTAATAATATCATTTATTTATTAACGATTATTCTAATGTCTAATATTCCAAAAATCTATACTTACATGTCAGCCTTTTTGAATTTTCAACACTCCAAATCTAAAATGCACATTTAAATAAAATATAAAAAAAATTTTGTTTTTTGGCAGATTTTATCTATTCTTTATTCTTTGGTCATCAGTAAAATTTCTGCTTTCAATTGCTATGTATTAGTTTGACTTCCTTAGAAGTTGTATTGAAAAACAAACAATTAAAGTCCCAATAAAATGTGTGAAAATAAGCAGAAGATAATTCTGCTTTTAAAGTTTTTTCTTTGTGTTGTGGGAGTTCGTCGGCACCTCTAATGGGTTAGAGCTACCGGCTACGCCAATTGTGGGGGTTCGACGGCACCTCTAACGGGTTAGAGCTACCGGCTACGCCAATTGTGGGGGTTCAGATGACCGTCTGTTCCAATTGTGGGTGTTCAGGTGCGGCCCTTCTAAGTTTTTAGAGCTACCTGCTTGCTGCTTCCGCGTTCGAAACCTGAAAATCTTATAAACCTTGATGTTACTCACTCTTGTGGTCCCCGCTAGTTGATGGTATTTCTCTCGGATGTTGAATTGAAAACAGTTTTAGTTCACTTTCACCAGGTGCGTTTATTGATCACTATGTTTATTTGATTGTACACTTTTACAAACTCAATTATTTAAAATTATGATTAGAAGAATTGAAATAACTCTATGTTAAATCTCTATTTGGATTTCTTTTAGATAGATGGAAATGATTATCTTTCGAACACTTTTACAAACTCAATTGTTTAAAATTATGTTTAGAAGAATTGAAATAATTCTATGTTGAATCTCTATTTTGATTTCTTTTAGGTACATGGAAATAATTTTCCTTTGAACACTTTTACAAACTCAATTATTTAAAATTATGATTAAAAGAATTGAAATAATTCTATGTTGAATCTCTATTTGGATTCTTTTTAGATAAACGGAAATAATTTTCCTTATTCCTTCCCTTATCACTGATTCTCTAGTACTTTTACTTTGTTGTTGGGAAAAGGGCTTTCCCTGAATACAAAACAATTTCACTTTTATTTAGGCTTTCGTAGCCTCATCACGTACCGGCGCGTGTCGGTTTTAAATTAGACTCTCTTGAATGTTGGAAATTTTCTTCTATATATAGTAAATTTCTAACATTCAAATAACTTTAAAATAAATGGAATGCATTGTTTCAGCATTTTGTAATTAATTTTTATAGAAAAACTTGGAATTCAATATGTTTGATTTCCGTTAGAACAACAATGTTTTGGATAATTTTCGTTAAAATTGGTCGATTTTAGTTATTTTGTTTGTGAAATTTTTGTCATATAAACTATTTTTATGAGAATTAATTTTGTATTTTAATTATTAAAAAGGAAATGAAATTTAAGTTGATTGTTTTTGTTGGAATTCTTCAGTTGGCGTGTGCTAGGGAAAATTTTTATGTTTTTTGTTATAATGGTTTTCAATTAAAAATATTTGGTTTAAGAATTTTATATGAACTGAGATTTGTTTGTTTAAATGAAATATTGATTGGATTTTAGATTATGAGATGTGCAGCTGGATCTAATTAGAATTTGTTTAGTCTGGTTTGGATTGTTGGTTTTGAGGATTATAATCGAACATTGTTAATTAAAGTTTGTTTAGTCTAGGGTGATTTTAATTGGATTTGGTTACTTTGTAGTAAGTTTTAGTTTAGGCTTTGTTTATGTTAATTTGGGTTGTGCGGGTTTAAATATTGATTGGTTTTGAGGATTATGTTTGAAAGTCGTTACTTACATTGTAGTAAGTGTTAATTAAAGTTTGTTTAGTCTAGGGAGATTTGTTTGGGTTTGAATGTTAATTGGTTTTGAGGATTATAATCGAACATTGTTACTTACATTGTAGTAAGTGTTAATTAAAGTTTGTTTAGTCTAGGGAGGTTTTAATTGGATTTGGTTACTTTGTAGTGACGTTGATTTAGATTGGTTTAACTTGTTTGTATTTTAGCTGTCGCTGAGTTTTTGAGGGTTGTGGGATGGATGGGGATTGATATAGAATTGGATGCCGTTTGTTTGGCGTTCGTCGTGGATATGTAGTGGGTTGGGAAGATCCACTACAGTGTGCATTTTGTAACTCAAGTTTTTTGGTTTTGTCGTATGAGCGAATATAAAGAAAATTGTTTGTTAGTTTTTTCCTGATAAGATTGAAATTATTTTTAATCTATTTGTTGTGTTATTAAAATTAATAACATTATTAATTTATAGTTTTGATGGGTGTAATATTTCGTTTATTAAAATGGTGCAACCATTAAATAATATAGTTTCCAGTGGTTTAAAATTTAAATGAAAAAAGGATAATGTTTTTGATGATAGGATCTCTAAAGTACTTTTTGTATTTTTATATTTTTATGTTATTTATTTTATTTTAATTTTACTATTATTTTATTTTATTTTAATTTTGTTTTATTTCTTTCATTATTATTTAACTTTTATGGTTGTGATTATAATTATTTAATAAAAATTTTAAACTTTATAATTTATACTAATTACTTATAAAAAACAATGAAAGAAGAAGTGGGGGGGTGAAGAAGCCAACGTTTCGAAAGCTAGGTGTGCTTCCTTTGTCAAGGCAGAAAAAAACTGTGAACGAAGAAAAAAGATATTGCTTTTAGTTAGGAAAATAAAAAGGTTAAAAAATTACGACACAATAAAGGTAAAAACCATAAGGTTATAGTATTATACAAACGTGTAACATATTTGGGATGTTATCAAAAAAACACACATATATAACACTAAACAACAAAATAAAATAAAAATAAAAACACGAGATACACAGAAAAATAATTATTGAAAAGGTTTTAAAAAACTTATTAATTTACCATATATGATGTTGATTGACTGGTGGTTTTAATGTAATGGAAGAATTTTTCGGAACAATGAAAAATACGAAATATTGATTTTTTTATAAATTATTTACAAGAAACCTGAAAAGGGGGAAATATGTATATAGAAAGGAGAAACGGCAGTGGCGGCGGATGAATCAAAAGTGATGGGGTACATGAGTTAAGAGGTGGTGGTTAGGGTTTGGATGATGGGCAAGTATTTAGTGTTGAGGAAGGACAGGTCGGAAGTCAGGTTTATGGATTTGGGTTTTAGTAAGGCAATGTAACAGGATTCCAGGAACAAACGGTGGTAGTGGTTGGGTTGTGAGGATAGGACCTTGGGCTGTTGGAAGTTGAAGTGATGACCATAAGATCTAAAATGGTCAATGATGGCGTTGTTGGAGTCGTGTTGGTGTTTGAAAACAGATATGTGTTTTTGAACCCGTGTTTTAAGAATTTGTTTGGTTTGACCAACGTAGACAGCATCGCAGTCGCAGCAGTCCAATTGATAGATGACGTTGCACCGTCCCAAAGGAGGGGTTATATCTTTGATATGGGAGAAAAGGAGGAGGTTAAGGGAAGTGGGATAGGAAATAGCTAGCCGAACCTCGGGAAATTTATGTTTAAAAAAGGATTTAATTATGAAGTTAAAACCGTCGATGTTTGGAAACGATATGTAGACAGGATCGGGTGAAGGTCTATTTTTCTCTAAAATTTAAATGATGAAATTATTCGATCTTTCATTGAAGGTTTTTTTGTGTATGTTTCTTGAAAACGGCTCATTAGATTTGGATGATTTAAATTGTATTCTGTTAAGGTAGACTCCCAAGTGGTCAATTTTTTTATAACGTGAAAAATACCGTTTTTCTATGATAGCAGAAGAAAAGTTTATTTTCAAGCAGGCTTAATCCCCTGTGAAAATGAGTTTTTTCCTCTAGTGTAAAAAGAATAACAAATTGTAGTTGCTATGTTATTTTCATATAATTTTAAAACAAAGCAACCATATGTAAAAATAGAATATGACTTTTGAATGTTATTTTTTCGATTTCTAATTTAATAAATTCTAATAAATATCGTTTTTCTATGCGAAAATTAAACTCACTAGTGTAAAAAAATAACAAATTATAGTTGCTATGGTTTTTCATATAATTTTACAAAGTATTTTAAACAACGTAACCCAGAAAAAATAGAATATGAATTTTGAATGTTTTGTTGTCGATTTTTAACTCTATGATTTATAGTAAATATCGATTATATATTACTATCATAGAAAAAATTGCATTTCCTACGCGAGGTAAAAATGTTTTTCGTGTTTCTAGCGCGTCTCGTGAACAAATGTTTACTCACGAAAAAAACAATGTTTTCATCTCTTGTAGGAAAATATACTATTATATATTTACTATCATAGAAAAAATTGTATTTCCTACGTGAGATAAAAACATTTTACGATCGTGAAACTGTCCCACTGGACGTTAACGGCTCTCGTGAACAAATTTTCACTCACAAAAAGCAGCGTTTTCATCTCTTGTAGCAAAATGTACTATTTTCAGAAAATTGGAAAAACTATACATATTTTTATGTATTTTCGCCGATTTCTCGAAAACAGCTCACTCGATTGTATTCAAATGTATTCTATTAAGATAGATGCCGAGGTCGTCCCATATATTTATATTACGTGGAAAACGGTCGTTGTTCAGGAAATTGAAAAAAAATATATTTTTCATGTATTTTCGCCGATTTCTTTGAAACAGCTTAATCTATTTGGACGGTTTGAGTTGTATTTAATTGATATAGATGCCGAAATGGTCCAAAATTCCTTTTTATGACAGAAAATATCCCAATTTTCAAAAATATGATAAAACCATGTTTGTTAGATTTTCATCGATGAATGCTTGCCGCGATTTTAAGTTATTACTTCAAAAACACTTTCTTAGCCGCCTTTTGATTTTATGACAACACAAAATGAAAAAATAAAATAAACTCTTTTAAAAAAATAAAACCGGCTTCAGATAGAGGTACAAAAAAGTGAAAAATAACTCAATTGTGCCTTTTAGAGACAAAAATGCGTATAAATTTTGATTAATTTAATTATACTTAGTTACATACAAAAAATTGCGCTTTTAAACAAAGATATTATATTGTAAAAGTTTTTTTTTATAATAGCTTTTATATTATGAAATTTATTTTCAATACAAAATGTTCGAAGTCGGTACCACCATTGACATCTCATGCTTGGCATCGATTTCCAACAGTTTTGTACTACAAATAAATCTTATAATATAATAACTATTACAACAACTATAATAATTATAATAAAATATAAGTTTTATAATATGACATCTTTGTTTAAAAGTGTAATTTTCTGTAGTTAAGTATAATTAAATTAAATTAATCAAAATTAATATGTATTTTTGTCTCTAAAAGCCGCAATTGAGATATTGTTCACTTTTTTGTGCCTCTTTTGTTGTTTCTGAAGTCTGTTTCATTTTTTTTAAATGTTTATTTTATTTTCTAAAGAAAAGAGTATCTAAACCTACGATTGGTTATCATAATTTGAATAATTTTTTTAATGCCGTTAGTAAACACAAAGCCATATTATAATAATCAATCAATTTTTCAAATTATTCAGTAGTGTTATAATGTTGAAAGGGTTATCAATATATGATCAAGAATTCGACACATTTTTATAGGAACCCAAAGTATTTTTAGGCATTTTCAATCATATACAAAATGATTTGAGTGAATCAATAGGTGTTGATCTAAAAAACTCAATTTTTTTCGGAATCAAAGATTGTTTATTTATTGCCATACTTCTTGATTAAACATCAGATATTTCTTATAAGTCGCAGTTGTCTACAATAGGACGATTTGTAACTAAAGCAGAAGAAGTTTTTGAAAGACTCTTAGCTTTTACAGATATTAGTGCAGACTGATCTGCCAAAACCTTATCACGTCATGCAATCAATACAATGGAAGAACAATCATGTGGCGATAAATTGAAAAATGGTCTGTTTTTTTTTATATAATCTGCTTACCGTCTATCGAAACCCACTGCACGCCACTGCACTATATATATATATATATATATATATATATATATATATATATATATATATATATATATATATATATATATATATATATATATATATATATATATATATATATATATATATATATACATATATACATCCACATATATATATATATAAGTGAACATACAATCTCAATTCAAGGTATAAATACTTAACAAAAAAAAATTTTAAATACCCTAGATCACGATGGTACGAACCCAGCCGGTTGACAATTGTTGATAGTAACACCTTCTGCAATAAGTTAGATTAGTTCCTTCTTACTGTTCTTCCATCAGCGGCATCCGAAATATAGCTAACTTAACGAATTGCTCGAGGATTTTGCTTCCAATACATCCCCGACAAAATAAAAAAATGATTAGGCCTAGATCTTTTATTCAAACACAGTATATTCTGACTCGGTCCCTAGACAAGACCTCAGTATTCCGTAAATCAATAGAGGTGCAATCCTTCACTTTCCCTATTGTGGTTTTTTATTGCTAGCACTATTTCAATCATCAAGAATACAGTTAGGATAAAAATATATCAAGAAAACTATATCTTTTCAATTAAGTCAGGAACCAAAATTTTATGTTTTTAAAATAACTTTACTAATGTCAACTCAAGTTTTGTTTATTTAAAATGATAAATTAATCTAAATTTAATTTGATAGCGACGTAGCACTATGAGCGTACATCCAGTTTCTTATTAATTAATAATTATATAAGTTTCACTATGTCTATTGTCATTACCTTTAAACTTAATTTTTGTACAATAAAAAAATATTCATATATAATATAACGAGTCGTCAAATAATAGTCGATTATTTTTCATAATCATTATTACGAATGTCATTTGAGGTGACCTCAAGTGAATTTTTGACCTCAAATGGCATGAGTGGTAATGTTGAAAAATAATCGACTAATAATTTGATGACGAGTTGTATTTAGCAGACAATTTAACGAACAGAAATAGTAACATTATTTCATACAACATATTCCTTTGTTGTCAAACAAAATTAAATATTATTTCATCTTAGTAGGCGCATAATTGTTATAAATTTGTAATTTATTTTTGAAAAATAAACATAAACATTCAATCATTTATGAATGAAAACGGACATTTTTACTATTTGCAAATTGCATTTTCACATAATTTTGTATGTGCATTTTGGTTTTAAATTAATATATTAAGTAGGCGGAAAATATTCGAAAATATTCGCTGTTCCTTCCTACCAGAAAAAAATAATCGAAACAAATCGTTTTGATTTGCTAAAAAATAGTAAATGAAGCGTTTTGATTGGACCTTATTGAAACTTTTTTTAGAGAGTTGAATTGTCATTTATATTTAATTTGATTATATCTTTTTGTTTTTTTTTTCTTTTATTTATTAACTAAATGCTTATACCGAACTTTAAACTTAATTTTTGTTCAAAAAAATAAAACAAGGAAAACCACATGTTTGCCAATTGTTTCCTCAACTACTTTCTTCAAAAAAAAAAAACACAATTCATTTTATTTTATTTTTTGGTTTAATTCATTAAATTCAACTTCTACCACCGATCTGCTCGGCTTGAGCACCAATTCCACATAGAGAACTTTAAGAAAAAATCGACTTAAAAGAACTTGCAATATTTTTGCATTTGTTATGATGACATTTATCATCATGACAATAACAATTTTGCATTTGTTAAGATTTCATGACATTTGTTATGCTTTCATGACGAATCACAAACTTTATTTGCAGCGGTTTTAAATTTTGATTTTCGGAAAGTTTTAAATTCGAAAATACTTTTGACTGTTTGTTTATAATATTCTTTTGTCGAAACAAACACACAAAACACACTCAATAAGTGCAAATTTCATTTTAGGTTTTAAATGGTTTTAATACAAATTCTCAACACACAGTCGATTTCATTACACAATTAATAATATATATTGCACGCGTGTGCATTTTTTAATTAATATTTTTATGAACATAAAAATATTCAATTTACAATTTCATAATTTCTTAAATGTTCAATTTATATTTTCCTAATTTCTTTTGTACTTTAGAATTGCAAACACATGTTATTACATATCCATATTTAGGTTTCAAGAAACTTGGTCATAAAAATATAGGTTAAAATTTGTTGACCAAATTTTATTGTTTTTAATTATTTATATTTTTTATGTGAGAAAATAAAATTTGTTTACTTTGTGGTTTGTTTAAGAAATATAATTTGTTTACATTAGTTGCGGTGTGTTTATGTTTTTTATGTGAGAAATTGTTTTCATTTACATCTCGCAGATGTTTGATGTTTGATTTTTGGTGTTTGACCAATATTGGTTTATATTGGGAATAGTGGACATTTATCTAGGTACACTATATCCCCATCTTTTTGAGAAAAATTTTATGATTCAAGGTGACATAAAATTTTTTTTTGTTATTTGATATTTCTGATACGAATAAAATTATTTTATTTTTTTTTTTTGATTGCCAAATGATTTTTTTTTTTTTTTTAGTGTTTATAATTATTAGGATTACAATTCTTAAAATTATGATTTTCAGTGTATTAAAACTAAGATTCAAGATTAAACAATTTTAGTTATGATTGTTAAGCTATAATATGTTATAATTAGTTAAGCAATTGTATTTATAAATGTAACAAATTAGACATTTTTTTTTTGATTATGTATCTACTAGAATTCTATATTCTAAAAATGAGTGATTATTAACTCACTAAAAATTTAATCTACGGATCATTTAAATATATGAATTATTCAAATTTGTATAGCAATTCATATATTTGCATACAATATGCTATGCTATTGTGATTAATTATTTTAATTTTTGATTAACGATATTTTTAACAGTATTTATCTAAACAAGATTAATTAAAATTTAATAGAAAATATTTTACTTTAATTGTTAATAATTATTATTTATAATTTATCGTCAATTTTTCTATAATTCTATTATAATTTTTATGGAGAATATAATATCTTACTTATTTATTTTTATATAACTTATTTATAATACAATATCTTATTTATTTATTTTTATGTAATTTTTTTTGATTATAATAGAAAATATAATATTTATGTATTAAATTTTTTTTTTTGTAGTTCTTTTCTAATAGAAAATATAATATTTTTTAATTTTTATTTTTATGTAATTCTTTTGTAATTTTTTTTATTTATTCATTTTATATATCGCTTTGAGAATTCCTTTACATATTAATTTTCAGTTCGTTCATTTACGAACTTTTTCATTCTATTTTTATGAACCTTGCAAATTTCATTGCCAATCTTTACTCCTACATTCACGCCTTCTATTGATGTTACTTCTGTGGGATGTATTACGGCACCTCTAATGGTTTAGAGCTACCGGCTACGCCAATTGTGGGGGTTTAGGAACCTGTTAAGACGTTGGTGTAGAGGTATTGGATCGACTATACCAGTTTCAATGTAACAGTCGACTGGTTATTCCAATAATTCCGCGTTGTAATGCCGAAATTGCTTTGCCCAGAACCTGTTTCACTTTTAGAGTTAGGTTTAAAGGTCGCTTACCTGGTTCCAAATTTCTGGTTAGGTGAGTCTCGCGTTCGTTGATTCTCTTGGATGATTGGTTGAAAAAACACTTATTTTATTGTAATTTTAACCATATATTTATATGTAATTTATCTTCAGAGCACAATTTTGTTTTTCTGTTAATATAATTTTTATTAATTTGAATTGATTGATTTGAATCGATTAATTTTAACAACACTTAATTTCATTGACTTGATTCAATTTCTATTTATTATTTTTAACGCTAAATTGCATTGACTTGATTCAATTTCTATATATTAATTTTAACACTAAATTTCATTGACTTTAATCAATTTCTATATATTAATTTTAACACTAAATTGCATTGGCTTGATTCAATTTCTATATATTATTTTTAACGGCACTAATTTTCTTTTGACAAACTTTGAAAATTTGAACAAGGCACTTTTGATTTTTACTTTTATTTAAAAACAATACGCTTTCCCGGCGGGCGTTATTAGCGCGTTTTAGACTTTCGGACTTCAGACTCTTTTGGTCCTCACTCTGACGGTTCAGGGTCCGGCCATTACGACCGTTAAGGATCGCTTAAAAGTTAGTCACTCGTTGTGACTAACTGAATATTTTTTGAATACTGCTCTTTTCATTCAATTTTCTATATTATTTATAGAAAATTGTGAATGGAAAATTGACCAATCATGAAATAGTAAGTTTTTTCTATTTTATGAATGAATTTTTTATGGATAGAATATTAGACGAAAAATGCAACTCCGCGTTTTTCGGTGGAGTGTTTAATTAAAATTTAAGTTTTTTCTTGTTATTGGATTATTATAATTGGTTTTAGGTTCATATTATAGAAATTATTGTAAGGCATTTTTTGAACGGAAAGTTTTTTGATAGTTTTTCCATATATTGTATGTTTGGGTTATTTTAATTTGGATTTGGTTTTATAGGAAATAGCTGAGAATGGATTTTTGGTGTGAATGGAAAAATTGTTGGATAATTGAATTAATATTTATAGAAACATGTTTTAACATGTTGGTTTGGTGGAAATTGCTTAGCTTAGGCTTTTTGAATTATATTGTATATTCAAGAAGTGTTCATTAATTTCATAAGATGATGAAATTAATTTTTAGGCAATATATTTATAGAATTTTCAATGTATATATTTTAGACATTGTTGCATTTTATATTTGGTTTAATAAAAAATAGCTGAGAATGGATTTTTGGTGTGAATGGAAAAATTATTGGATATTCGAATTAATATTTATATTAATTAAAACATGTTTGTTTGGTGGAAATTGCTTAGCTTAGGCTTTTTGAATTATATTGTATGTTCTAGAATTTGTTCATTAATTTCATAAGATGATGAAATTAATTTGTAGGGAATATGTTTATAGAAATGTTTGATTAAACATTATGTTGTAATGTTTGGGAATGGTTGTTACATCTTATGATGAAATAGGGTTTTGGGTTAGAAATAGGTTTTGTATGATTTGTAAGATTGTAATAAAATTAATTTGGTTATAATATTTTTGTTTGTTCTATCTGTATTAAACTACCTTGTGTAGTTTTGGAGGTTCATTAGGTTATTATGTATATTCCTATTTAGGAATACTACACTTCGTATGGACCTTTGTATGGACTTTCTGATTTCCTTTTATTTCCGTTTCGTAACAGTACCAAATTTCCTGGTTGTAGTTGTGTTGGATTTGTCGTTTTATCAAAATTTAACTTCCTTTTAACTTTAGCTGTGTCTAAGAATCTACTGGTGTTGATATGTGCAGATTCTAGACGATGTCTTAACTCTAGAGCGTAGTCATCATAGTTGTATAGGGGTGTTACTTTATCGTCTTCTATATCATTTGGAAAGCTTGCTAATTTTCCAAATACAAGTTCATAAGGAGAATAGCCTGTATCTGTATGCGGTGTTGTATTGTAGCAAAACACGTAATACGCTTTCCATTCATCCCAATTGTAATTGTTTGTGAACGACAATAGATATTCGTTCAATACCCGATGATTTCTTTCTAGTGACCCTATTGTTTCATGGTGATATGCAGTTGATGTTACATGTTCTATGCCCAAAAATTTGACTATATTCTTAAACAGCTCGTTGACAAACTCCGTACCCATATCTGTTTTCAAAATCCTAAAGATCCCATACTTCAGCATAAATTTTTCTACTAACGCCTTCGCTAATGTTGCAGCTTCTTTGTTTTCGATTGGAATGCAGTCAATGAATTTCGTCAGTTCACACTGGATGCTTAAAATATACCTAAAACTATTAGAAATTCTCAAAGGACCAACGGTATCTACTTGAATTACATGGAAACTAGTCTTCGGGGTTGCCGTAAGAACTAATTTTTCTTTAGTGTGTTTTATTATTTTATTACGCGCGCACGTTTCACACTTTGCTATATATTTACGAACCATTTTTCTCATATTTTTAAAATTGTACCGTTGTTTTAATTTATTTATGGTTCGTTGCACACCTATATGACCACCTATATGAGGATAGTCATGGTATTCCTTAATTAATTTCATTTTGTCGACTTCATTATTTATAGTAAGGGGATTTTTATATATCATTATTTTCATTCTCGTTTGCCTTTTATTACAATGCTGCAGCTTATTAAAAATTTCTTTAAATTCATTTATTTTAACGTACTCGAATATTATATCATCACTGTCCAGGACTAACACATTTGTGTTACTATTATTATTATTATTTATTTTATTATTTGCGGTGTGCAATTTATCTAGTTCGACTTCAATATTTACAAGTATTAATTCGAGATCTGAACGCGGGTTGCTACTTGTCTGAACTAGAACCCCATTTTTACTAAATACTATTTTTGGCAAAACTTTGAGCACGGTCTCATTCGAACTTACGATTTCGAAGGACAATTTTTTGATTCCTTTAATTTCGGAGATTGAAGTACAGTCCCATATATAAAGTTGATCAGGCTTTCCATTTGAACTCGAGGACGCGCTATCTCCCTTGATTGACTCCTCCTCCAGAAGCCTTGCTCTCGACCTCGTGACTACACGTACTTCAGCTGTTGGAATCATTGCTCTCAAAACATCCGAATCTATTTGTATTCGTGATAAAGCATCTGCGTTGGTGTTCAATTTTCCCTGTTTATATACGATCACGAAGTCATAATCAGCTACATCGAGTCTTACTCTCGTCAGTTTAGACGATGGGTTCTTATGGGTAAAAAGGCTAACTAAAGGCCTGTGATCTGTGATCACTGTAAATTTTCTACCGTAAAGGTATGGTCTAAAATAATTGATAGCCCAATGGATTGCTTACAATTCTTTTTCAATTATTGGTTTATTCAATTCATGCTTTGTCATACCTCTGCTTGCATAAGAAATTGGTAAGTCTTCTCCGACTTCACCTTGCGAAAGTACTGCACCAAAAGCATAATTTGAGCTATCTGTTGTCAGTATGAAAGTTTTGTTAAAATCTGGATACTTTAGCGTTACCGAGTCTAGTAGTTCAGATTTTAATTTAAGGAATGATGTTTGACACTCATCTGTCCACTCGAATGATGTATCCTTTTTAGACAACTTATTTATAGGTTTTGCTATTTCTGCGAAATTTTTTATGAACCTCCTGTAGTAATTGCAAAAAGCTACGAATCTTTTTGCTGCATCAGCATCAACTGGTACAGGATAATCTCTCAAGACATTGAATTTTCTTGGGTCTGGCTTAACGCCCTCACTAGTAATAAAGTGTCCTAAATAGGTAACTTCTGTTCGAATAAAATTACATTTCTTGGGATTTAATTTGAGATTATATTCCCTCAATCTTTCGAATACATTCACTAAATTACTGTTATGATGTTTTAGACTACACCCGAAGATAATTATATCATCAACATAGAGAAAGGCCTTTGATTCTAACCCTGAGAGTGCTATTGTCAGCATTCTTTGAAAACTGTTTGTCGAAATTTTCAGTCCAAATGGTAACCTTTTGAATTGAAAATGACCTTTATTGTTAGAGAAAGCTGTTAATGGTCTAGAGTTTTTCTCTAGCTCTATTTGATGAAAAGATTGGGTGAGATCCAGAGTTGAAAAATACTTAGCTCTTCCAATCTGATCTAAAATATCATCTAGTCTTGTCAGTGGAAATTTATCATCCATGATTTTCTTATTTAATTGACGAAAATCGACCACAAGACGAAATTTTTTGCTTCCTTCATCCTGTTTGGAAACGATTAATAAAGGAGAATTGTAAGGACTCCTAGATGGTTCAACAATATCCTCATCTATTAGTTTTTTCACCTGATTATCAATTTCCTCCAATTGAGATTGTGGAAGTCGGAAATTCTTAATATATACCGGATTTTTATCTATAACCGGTATGGTTTGTTCATAAAAATTATTGACTGTTAATTTATCACCCTCCAAGTAGAATATATCCGCATATTTCTTACAAATATCTTACACGGTATTTTTCGCAGATTCATCCAAATTATCCAGTTTAATTTGGTCTATTAGCTGTTGATATCTATCATTTGGTCGCTCATTAATTTTCGTTCTTAAAACGTAATAGTTACTCAATGGTTCAGTTTTAGGATTTAAATTATTGAGTACTACTTCATGATCATTTGTATTTAAAATTCTTACATGAGCTATACCTTTATTGGCTATTATAGAATTTGAAATGAAGACTCCACTTTGAAGTTCTTCATTCAATATTACAGTGTCCTCTTTGACTTTTATGTCAATTGGATGCATTACTTCCATTCTTGGAGGAACTGTAATTTGACCTATATTTGGAATCTGGGTTCTCATTGGTAATATCACCTCGCGATTGTCTACTAATAACTCTATAGCAAATGTTTCGAAATTGTAATGAAGTGCCTCTCAAGATGATAATGGGAGTGGCTTAGCAGGATGCGTACCTAGATTTGTTGTATTGCCATTCGACTTAGTCTCAATCATCGTGAGTAGGAGATATTATAGACCTGCTGCTTCAGCACAAATGCAGAAATGTACGCAATTTTCAAAATAGATCAGAATTGGAAACAAATACAAGTGCGAAAATGAGACTCTGGCGACCCCCTTCTACGAAAGAACCACGGTCGGCACGTTCAACCCTTCATTCACTCACCTACGCCCACACACACACACACACATTCACACCCCTATACCAAAAGAATGACAAAAAAAACAATCAATTACACTCACCCATGGTTATATCCTCCTGGCCTCCAATCAGACTTAATTCAGCCCTCCATCAGCACTGCCGCAGTGATTACGTTGAAAATAGATGGTTGCAATTTGTAGTCATATACGTTGAATAAGTTTGCAATTACCGCTGGTCACGTTGGAAACTCGACGGAGATATTTGTATATAAAAAATGTTGAATAAGGTTGTAATTATAAACGTTGTATGAAATTATACTCAGAAACGTTGAGTAAACTTGCAATCATCAGCGTTGAATAATTCTGCACTTATACACGTTGAGTAAAATGATAAGTAGAAACGTTAAATAAACTTGCAATCATCAGCGTTGAATAACTTTGTACTTATAAACGTTGAGTAAAATGATAAGTAGAAACGTTAAATAAACTTGCAATCATCAGCGTTGAATAACTTTGTACTTATAAACGTTGAATAATATGATGAGTAGCAATACGGTGATAATAGCCAAAATTTGGTACAAATGTTGCGTTGAAAATATGGTAGTATCAGCAAAAATTGTATATAGAAGATACGTTGCAATACGGTGATAATAGCCGAAAATTTTAAATGAATGTGGCGTTGAAATATTGTGGTAATTATAAGAATAAATCAGTAGCTCGCTCCAATAGATCGCGCGATTGATTGAAATTATGAGCAGTGATTCCACTGATGTACTCAAAAATGCATGTTGGCAGTAATTGTGTAAGTTGATCCATAAAAATCTGTCCAAATGGCAGACATAAAACTGTTGTAGTATATAGATCAATTACCGGTTGAACAATCTTGAAGCGATGATCTTGGTAAAGGATGTAGTATCAAGCTCACGGTCAGCACTTAATCACACTGATGACCACAGAAAAAAAAATATGATCGAATCCAAGCACGTACCGGCCACTGTTAAAGTTGTTATCCGCACATATAGATAAGTGCCGTATTTCGCTTCTGTGTTATCTCTTGTCAAACTAGTATGAAGGTAGTAATGACGACACAAACAGTTAAATTCCCCTTTGTTTTATTTAGTGATGTAAAAGTGTTTAATACTATTGTATAATACGCGGTATTATACGTAAAATACCGTATTGTCCAAAACGTAGTAAAATACAAGGTATTTTATTATAAAAATTTTTCTCTTGTGGTAGAATCAGTAATCGCGAATTACGTATTACGCGCGAATCAGTAATCTGCCATTTAATTGAGATATCGCGTGGATTACTTGAACAATTTATAACTGCAAAAATATATTCTACTTGATTCTTGAATATGACACAGAAGAAATTAACGAGTTATTGCCCCTTGTTACTAACAGTTAGAAACGCATTCTTAGTGATTCGCAAATTTCTATGGCAACAAAATTATTGTAATATCAACAGAACATAAATTTCAAACATCGAATGCTGCATCATTACTATTCACCGTTATAGGAATTTTTTTTTAATGCAACAAATCAAAATTATGAGCCACGACTTCATTCCGTTCCACTCATTATGAACTATGGACTCATGGAATGTCATTTAATTTTACATCTTTGAGTAGTCCTCTTTCTATACATTCAAATTGATTAACTAAAACACCCAAATCTCAAAACTCCCATTCTGAAACCGATGGCAGCTATATTGATTATTTAACGTAGTGGCAAAGAGTTTGTGGCTCTTTGGAATGTTGCATCGTTCCGCATATTCCACTGTAGCAGAAAAATCTTTCTCAATTTGCAGCCTAACTCATACTGCAAGAAGTATTTGTCTTACAAATCAACGAGGCGTAAACTTGTTTATGTGAAAAATCATAATTTAAATCTTTAACAGTTTATTGATGGGAAATGATAAGTCTTCAATTTAAATAAAAACATAAGTACAATAGCTCGGCGCGAATAAAAGTGATTAATATTGAAACCAAGCAGAATCAGATGAATAAATAGATCTTATTAGCATTGGTTTAAGAAATATAAATAAAGATAACGATAAGAAATCCAAATGTCGGGGCAGTTATTTAGAAGAAAATGAATTAGTTGTGATTGAAAATGGTGATGGAAGTAATTTTTTGTTGTTATACCACTAACACTGTATGTCAGCTATTGCACTTTTGTGCAGAATATACGGTATTTTATTTTGTTTTATACAATGTATAATACGCTGTATTATACAAAAAAAATAAAATACCGTATTTTAACATCTCTAGTTTTATTGCTTATATAATTTATTGATTTACTAATTTATTGATTTTACAGTTTGCTAATTTTAGTTCGCGGCACAAATGAAATTCGACACCCCAAGAAAATTTATACTATACCAATTTTACAGTTCAACAGATTTTTAAAACTAATTGCAAGTACACATAAAAAATTTTTTTATAGTCTATTTGACTAAACTTGTATTTAATAAAATTTTACTAAGACCCGAAATAAATTATGATTTTAAATAGATTTGTTCTTTTGTTTTTAATTTTACTAACACACGAAATAAATTATAATTTTTCTTATGGACTATTTCACTAGATTTTAATAAATTTTACTAACACACGGAATAAATTATGATTTTGCTTATAGTCTATTTGACTAGATTTTTCTTTGATAAATTTTACTAAAAACACGGAATAAATTATGATTTTGCTTATAGTCTATTTGACTAGATTTTTCAGTTTTTTTTAATGTAATAAATTTTTCTAATACACTAAAGAAATTTGTTGTAACGTTTTGCATTGTAATAAATAAAGGTGGTTAAATCCACAAACAAAACTAATTTTCATAATCATAAAGTTTTAAAACGTTCTCACCAATATGTCCTAATGATTAGATCGTCTTGTAACATACGGCCGCCATGTACAAAAACAAATCGCTATCCTTTTCTAAGCATTTTATGAAATCACTAAACTTTTCTGAACATCTCAAATTTTTACTTCCGATCGTATAAAAAATTGGAAAACTTTGTTACCTGTGGTTATAACCGAGAAGTATTACACATCTGCCTATGGGCACCAAAATTATATCAAGATCCAGACAGTACAAATTCACAACTTTAGACACGAAACTTAAACAAAGTTAGCAACACTTATTAATAATATAATCACACGCGACAAACAAAATGCTATTTTTTTTTCAATAAAATTATCATGCAAGAATGCTATCGGAAAAGCAAAATGACAGTCACAAAAAATCGTCGAAATAAGAGAATGAAAAAGTTACAGTGGCTCATTATATAGCCAAAAATTTCAGTATCGAAAAAACTCGAATACAGGGTTTTAGATGTAAGACAATTAATTTACATCAAGCATATAATTGTTAGGAACTTTTATGGTTACACAAAGCTGTTTATGATTTGGTAATATTGCACAAAATAATTTTGCGACACAAATCATTTCCGATACATTAATAACATTTAGCATTGAATTTAAAATGAATCAAATGCAAGTTCAATCGACGTTATGGTGTTTAGGTATTACAAAACTACAATAGCAGTACAGTGAAGTTCAGTTCCATAACGGAAAGATTGTTTGAAGTAAAATATTCATACAAAGAAAAATCGAATGTTTAACAACGCAAGATAATAATTCTTTGTATGTTGACGATTGGACAAATACGCACAGCCGTTATGAGGTTTGAAAACTTCGTTGTTTAATTACGGTTAGTGTTTAGAGAATTCAAATTCAAGTAGTATGGTGAAATTCATCGGATGGAAACACAGTGTGAGTCAATTTTAGTGGGTTGTAAAATTAAATATTAATGTTTATATAGATAATATTTAAGGAAAATTTTACATTCAGACAATTTTCGATTAAAATTTAAGTTTACCATAAGTAGTGAAAATGTTTAATTAATTACAATTTAAAATTAGTGCAATTAGCTCAATTCTTTTCAAATGTGTCTGTCCAGCTAACGGAAATTTAGTTAAATTTTAAGAAAAATAAAAAACTATGGGTTACGGAGACTATAAGAAATATGACTATTGATTGTGGATGGATGAGAAACTATTACGAGCGGCACCAGTTAATAAAAAAAATGACACTTAATGAATCTGAGACTATACGAAAAAGGTGTCTGTCAATGATGGATGGAAAAAAAAACTATTACAAGCCACGTATGGTAATCACAAATGACAACCAAAGAATCAGAGAATATAATACACTGTGTTCCAGCATTCTTCCAGGCTATCCATTACAGAACAAGTACTTTTTGGAAGAAAACTCCCGTCCAAAAAGAAGTTGAAAAAGGCATAGACTGGTCGCAAATAGACCTTGTATATCCATATTAGTACGGTGAGGCACTTCAATGTTCTACAAATTAGTAATCAAATCGATCGGTATTTCATAGCCCAGTCTTAGCAGAAACAAAGTATCTATGACTACAAAAAAAACATTTTGGAGGGGTAACGATAAAAACGGTATTCTACGCTATTGTAAGCAATGGATAACTAAAACATTCCAGACCCAATTTCGGGCAGATCTGGGGGTTCCCGAGACTCGAAAGTCAAAGAAAATAAACAAAATCAATTTGCTATAAGATTTGAAAGTGAAATAACAATTGACCGACTTTCTTAATGAGGTACCCACCACAACTCCGTTCCTACGTTATGCAGGCTCGAACCCTACACCTGAGCTCACGAATCTCATGCTCTATCGACTAAGCTAGCCGGGCTACACATTATACGTACCCGAAATGGTGAGTTGAAACATAAATGGATGGCATTAGAACTTTCAAATGACTCAAGACAATAATACCATCAGTCTCTCGACGGACTAACAGAAATTACGCAGTGAAAGAAATTCGGTCACAACACACATGAACAACAATAACGCTCAACAGTTGAAGCCACTAGCTGTATTATAAATTTGAAACGAAATTACCCTCATACTTTTAGGTTATTACGAACGTCAGCCCGCAATGTATGGGACACAAACAAAATTTTGGAAATGATATACAATATCCTACTGAAACAGACACTAATTTTAGACTTTAAGGCTCGGATATCTTTAGAATGGTATACACCTCTGCGTTTGGAAACCAGGCCTTCCAGTTCGTAGGCAGCGCTACCTACCAACCTTCGAACGTTGGCTTCGCAAACTTTTGGCGAGCAATACAGATAATTTATTGGCCGTTTATCTGCATCGCTCAAAATAACATTACGACAGAACACAATATTTTGTTTTTGCTAAACCCCCATGTGATGAAGCTGGAGGATTGTGGGCCCTCGTCATACACTCGTCAGCGTACTCCTCGGGTAACCACAATCTCCATACCGCAACTCCTGGAAGAATCTCAATTAAGTTATCTGCGAATACAAGAATAGACAAGATCGGAGCCTATTATCTACAATAGGACCATCAATTATTTTCCTAGCTCACATCACAGGGGATTCAATAGACCTGCGACTGACAAGATTTATGGCTTTCAGCCGGTTTAGAATTTGGGTGAATCCGACAAATCATTCGAGTCATTTAGGAGGTTACCGACAAAAGAAATTATGGAAAGACGTTAGTCGTTGCAATCACCTTAAACCGAACAGGTATGGAGAACAGTTAAAAGCAAGGAGCCACTCCAGTGAGTTCAAAATAAGGGGCCATCATACGTAAGTTTAGAGTTGGTCAGAAAAACCAGGATCAACCCAAAAAAGTTGAATTGTACTGGCGTCGTGGTGTATTTCAATAATACAAAGTGTGACACCGAATTCGACGACTAGCAGACCCCATACAAATAAGATTGATTAGTTATACCGAGACCATAATCGTGTAAGACATAAAAGAAACAGGTGTTGGATTGGGCGGACCATTAATACCTCTACCAGAACACAATCTGGCCGTGTAACATTACCGTACAGAATAGAAGGGAGAAGAGGAAGCATTCGATAGCTCAGTTGGCAAAGACCCTCGCCAGTTCATATACCGAGATCACCCCACACTGAATCTCACGTAAGTAGTGAAGAATTGCTATGTTGAACAGCAGTCGCAGATCAGGCGAAAAGGAAAAAAAAGAACAGGTGAGGAACCACCATTTTTGATTCCGCTTTGTTACAATAAATTGTATCAACCAAAAAAAAACAAAAACCACCAAATTTGTGCATGTCTTTGAATCAACAAGAAATTTCCAGCAGGTGCAGGCAATCTAGTTACCAAAGGTAACACAGATATGTTGCAGATAGCATTGTGGTGATTCCCCAGAGGGATGCTGTTCTTCCACAAATATTTAAATTCAAGAAAGTAATTTGAAAGAAGTACTTACTATTTGGTTTCTGGTAAGTCTTCTCAATATCTTTTAAATTGAAAACACACTGGCTGTTTTCACTGTTTCCTAGGTTTAATTGAAACACTTTAGATTGAATTTTATTTAATTTATTTGAACACTTTAGATTTAATTTATTTAATTTATTTGAACACTTTAGATTTAATTTATTTAATTTATTTGAACCCTTTAGATGTACAACAATTTGTACTTGTTAAATTTTTAACTTAATTTTATTAGGAACTTCTGTTCCAGCACTTTTAATATATCACACCGTAAACTTTCAATTTCAGTAGTTGGGATTCAATTTTCCCCCGGTTTTAATATTTCGAACTCGACGAAACGCGTATTACTCAAGACTGACTTGTTTTCCAAAAATCAGTGGTATTTATTTCGACGTTTTCCGTTGGGCAAACTTTAGTCGACCAATCGGAAAACGTTTTTCCAAAAAAAAATACAATAAAATAAAATCGAAATATCTTAGTAATCGATTTTTCAGTTTTAATATTTTTAATTACATTTTTTGTTGTTTGTTTTTTCTTTAAAAGAAAAATTAATTATTGAAGGGTTTTATTACTTTCCGGTAATATGGAAATATTTTAGTTTTAGCTCGTGTAGGGTTTTATGTTTCGGATTTACAATGGGATTATTGTTGTAATTAATTTAGTTGGTATTTTGATTTATTAAATGGAAATTTTATTTGGCTAATTCCATAGTGACAGACATGACATTTAGAGATCTTTCTATTCCAATATTATATAGTAAAAGTATTCCATTGTTCATGAAAATATACAGAAATATGCAGAAGGACCTGAACAACATATTTACCATAGAAAAAGTGAGAAAGTATTATTGTTATTAATAATTGGGGGCAAAAAGCAGTCGTGACAGACATGACAACAAACGGACATCATTTCAGACGATGTTTGTAAAACACAGAAAATCTCTGAAGTTATTTGTATGACAAATAAGAAACAGTTGTTTATAGTTTATATAAGAACTAGTTTATTAATAAAACATATAAAAAACATGAATTCTAAAATAAATTATAATAAAAAGAAGTATTTTGTAATGTGACAGACATGACACTGCTTTGTGACAGACATGACGCTTGTGAATTTTTTTTGAAAAAATCAATCTACAATGATTAAAGAAACAAATATCAATTTATTTATAATAATAAATTACTGCAAACTGTTATTACATGTTTTACAGCTTATAAAAGCCGCGGGAGTTCACCATAGTAGGAGTGGTAGCACTGGCGATGATATCTTCTCTTTTGTACCAAACAGCATTATTATCAGATTCAAACTTATAATGCCCAGATGTAGTGTGCTCCAAACATTTTATCTTGAACTGTTCTTTCGCAATCTCTAGTATCAGTCCATGAAACTTCTGGTTGTCATACATAACTGTTACCCACTGGCCACACTGCAAATAAACATCTGGATTGGTAACAGCTGTGATGGTAGGATTTATTTCACATTCGGTTACACACTTTCCTGTTTTAAAATCAAATTCTGTGCCCCTTTCACATTCAGATGTGAGGCTGTAGAAGACTTTGCCATGGGAACGTGATCGAAAACAATGGGCACTTCGTGTACCTGGCATTCCTTTTATTTCATGATTTTCGAAAGTCCATGTCTTGTCAAGATTATCTTTTACTTCTAATATACTTTGTTCCGAAGTATATAATATGTTAATCCCTGGACAATATGTCTTTGCATCTGTAGCAAATTCTTCTGAGGTTCTGGGATCTATATTTCTTGAGCGAGTAGCATCCCTTACTCTGCGTTTGATTGTGCCACCTAACCCATCAATGCATCCTTTCCCATGCGAGGTTGCTGAAAAATGCCAGGTTGTTGGAAGTTTATTTAAGGTCATGGAGTGAATTGTATACTTTTGTTTGAAGTGCTGAGAAGTTCCATCAGATTGAAACTCTAATCTCATTATTTTAAACTCTGGGTGTTTTTTCACAAAACTCTCAATTACTACATTATTGAAAACAATAACTGCATACTTATCGTGTTGTAAATAATCTGATATGACTACATAAGGATCAGCACTAACATCTGTAGCATTTTCGTTTTGACGGTAATACACCATCGTCGTATATAATGTAGATGAAGTGTTCTGCCAATGGGCAGATTGAATTTCATCCTGATATGCATGGCAAAAATTTTCGCTAAAATCCACTTGTATTAAAAGTGTACCATAAGGTAGATTTTTCTTTAAGTTTTTGAAGGCTTTAGCTTGTACACGTTTCACATAAACGTGCCACAAGAAATATCTCAGCTGTTTTTCTAACAGGCTCAAGATATCATTTAAAAGACCCAAATGTTTGCTGCTTACAAGAATTTCTGCGTCAGACTTTATCCACTGTTTGTAGGAAACTTCCAATTCAAGTTGATCTTCATCAAAGTTTTCTACAAAACTTTTATATAATTGTAAATCTTTGCATTCATTGCATGTTTGAAGCATACATTCTTTTTTCTCATCATTGCAAACTATAAGTTTTACTAATTCTGTTGATGTGTTTGGTAGCCTTTCTGATGCAGTTAACAGTAACTGAACATTTTCGTGGTAGATACATAAGCACATATTATTAGGTGTATCTGATCTTAAGAAAACATGTTTTGGTCTAAAACTTGCAAACTTTGAAAAACCAATCTTAAGTAAGGGATATTCTTCTTTAAAAAGCTGATGGGCTTCGCTGATCGTTAGTTGTAAGTACCTTTTCTGCATTTTCATTTTTCCAGTTTCATTTCTTATAATGCAGAACTCTTTAAGACCTGGTGCTTGACTAGATATACCATCACTGGTATAGAAACTTTCAACCGTTTCTTTCGTCGTTTCATCAATTGCAGCACTAGAAATTCTTTTAGTCTTGCAAGGCATGACAGGTGAATACTGAATAGCTAATTTTTGAACAACTAGTGCACGTTTTCGAGGACTTTGAGGTAGACTCTTTCTTGCACGTGAAACAGCTTTTCCAATAGCTTGCTTGCTTCCAAATACTTTACATGGGCTAACATTTTTTTTATCCTCTTTTTTTTTCAACCTGTATTTTTTATGGTTAATCCTATCCTTTTCCTGGCGTACTTTTTTTTCTATCTTAGTTTCAACAGCCTTTTTCTTTTTACGCAAAGCAGTTTTCTGTTGTGATGCTTTTACTTTATATTCTGCATATTTTCCATTTTCCTTAAGTTTTGCCCTTCGCTCTCTTTGCCTTTCAGCAGCTGTTTTTGCCATTGCAATATCTAAAATAAAGAAATATATTTAATAATCTCAAAATAAGTTAAAGAAAATGTTTTTTTTAAGTAAACATGTTCTGGGTACATTTCATTTTAAATACAAGTTTGAAATTATTTTCTAATTTTTTTTAAAAACTCACTTAATAATGAATATTTACAAAATGTACCAAGCTTTACATAACAATTTTCTATTCTACTATATAAATATTTATTGCACTAAAGATACGTAAAATCTGTTCAACATGAAAAATGAAAGTAAATTTTCATCTTAGCATAACTCTTTTTTTTATTGGCTTAAAACGACGCAGCAAAAGATAAAAGATGATACAAAATGTATAACAGAGATGTATTATTTATTTTGGGATAAATTTGTTTTCAAAACAATTATATTAGTTAAATTTCTACTTCTAGTTCGTACCATTTGTTTGTTGTGAAATTTGTTTCCATAGGCGTCGTTATTTTTATTATAATTATTTTTAATTATCAAAATTTTGTTACATTGGCTACAAAATCATTAATATTTTTACTTGTTTTTGGTTTTCTATTATAATTGGATGAATTTCAATAGTAATTTATTAATTTTATGCATTTTTTTTGTCCATTTCAATGGAACCCCAATAGTTTTTTTTAATATTTTAATCGAGGCACTGAATGTGCAAACAATATGCGCATGTGCATGCGCATGTGCAAACAATATGCGCATAACAAACAAATTTTGTGTTCGCTGGCAAAAAAATTCTACTATACATATCTAGCATAATAATTAGTATTATGAAATTCTTACCTGTTTATTCTTTTCTGTAATGTTGCCACCTTAATTTTGAATAATTAAAAAATAATATAATAATCCATTTTTCTTTCGTTATAGAAATTTTTTAATTTACATGACAAGTGTGACAGACATGACAAGTGTGACAGACATGACAAGTGTGACAGACATGACAAAATTTAATGTTTTATATTTTACTCAAATTTTAATTTTACTTTTCAAAATTTTTATGAACTGTTTTTTTTGACATATAAAAACAGAAAATAAAGTGTTAATAATTTTTATTGAGTGGTTTTTGTTTAAAATGAAAAAATCCACATTTCTTGTGACAGACATGACATGACGACTAATGTCAAGTTTGGGGGGAATAGCAAAATAATTAAAAAGTTTCTAGTGAAAATTTTTTTGTTTTTAAGCATAAAGTCAGCCATTCTTTAAAAAAAATATTTGTTTCAAAAATCTATGTGGTATTTAAATGCTTCAAGAGACATTAAATTAGAGGTAAAAATAACACATTTTTGGTTTCAAAATTAGTCTAAGAGTGATTAACTATAAAAAATTATCTATACAATTATCTTATTATATCTTGTTATTTTCATAAAATTTGACTTATTTTCTATCAACTGGAACAAAAAAGAATTATTTAGTTGGAATTTAAAAAATGTTGTCTATGTCACATTTTCATGGAATTTACCATTTGGCTTTAAAAGAATGTATGGATTGTAATTTTGGACTTTGTATTATTGAAATGTGTTATTTGAATTTGAAGAATGTATGGATTGTTTATTGGATTTTATATTATAGGAATTTATTGTTTGCATTAGAAGAATGCATGGATTGTACATTGGACTTTGTAACCAGTTGGACTTTGGATTTTAGAAGTTTGTTGTTTAAATTAAACGAATGTATGGATTGTTTATTTAATTGAAAAATAGACATAAAAAATACTTTGAGTGTTTTTATGAGAAGATATAGGAATTTGTTGTTTGAATTGAAAGTTGTTTGAAAGATTTCGATTAACGATTTATTAGATGAGGGATGTAGGATTATGTTGCAGCTGTGGGTTATTGTGTCTAGACTGGTTAGGATGATCACTGAATTGATCAATGGGTCAATTGTTTGGAATGATTTGGGATAATTGATATTGAGTTTGGAAAGATGTTGGAATGTTTGGGTGTTTATATCAATGGGGTGGATCAGCCTGGTTACTGGTCCACCACAGCATGTGTTGCAGATAGCATATGTTGCAGAGATTTCAAAGGTGCACGTGACGACTTATCACCAGAGGAGCAACATAAATTTGTACAAAAAGGAAAACACCTCCTCAACCTATCAAGGGCAGTCCATGGACCCACCAAGGTAGTACTTGCCAACTTGCCGTCAGTCCCAACACCTCACATCAGCGTCAGAAACGCGTCAGCTAAAAGACGAAAGTGAAAATTAAATATAATATATTTTTTTTTTAACAATAATATAATATTTTTAAGGATATTAGAGTCCTTGAAAGACCACGGTAACAATAAGCGCTATCCACAAAACAGTTCATTCCGATCTCGTTAAACCTGCATTTGAATTTTATTGGAAAACAGTTCTTCTTTTAGTGAAACATTACATTGAGTCCTAAAGAAAGGATCGTTCAAGTGCACTACAAGCTACCAAGACTACGCGACTGCGACTACCAAATTCTTCCAAGGATGCAACTCCAAGTGTGAATGAAAGCAAGCGAAACATGAAGGGTAGTTTTATCGACAGGGTAAGTGAGAATGAACAAGTAAAATAAGTGGACCCTGCCAGAAAGGACAGGCTGCATATGCAATCTGATTGCTCAACTAACCAATATCAAAACCATTACCAAATCGGCATCAAAATGTCACCACCAGTGTTAAATTCTGAGTAGAAGGATAGTGAGCAAACGGTTACTTCAAGAGTTTCATTTGCAAAGTAGATAACCATTCAACTAGATGGATGAAGTAATATCCGGTATAATTAAAAATTAAGCCTTTTAAAAGGTTTGAATGAGCCTACTTTGGTTAAGACGTTATGCCTTTATTTTAGGTATGACCCTATAGTCAATATAATGCTCTGCCCGCCGGAACCAGGAATTTCTAAAATTATTGATGCTGAAACAACTCGTCAAACAGGCGATTAGATGGCAAATCTAGTGCTGGAAGTAGGAAAAGGTATATCAATAATAACGAACAACGCGGCAGACAAGACGAAATCATTAGAGGTATGGTTCAAACTGACCAAGTCAAACATTAACTTTCCAAAAAAAAAATACATTGTATTCAAGAATTGGGATGAAGGTCCGTCCTTGACGATGGATTACTTCAAGCAAAGGCAATAAAGTATCTTAGGAGTATTTGTTATGGACAATCAACCGCAATTCACGGAAAATGCGGGGTCTACCTGTGGGACGATAGGAAGGTAAGGATTCGCCGCAAACCACCACCCGGGGACATTATGTTTATTCAAACCGTAGCCAGCCGCGCGATATTTGACCAATCATAAATTGTGTGAAGAGAAAATCGCTACACTATCTATTGCGAACGTTGAAAACAAATAAACAATTTAATTCTTAACAAAAGAAATTATTTTTTTACTGTGATTAATTATATTAGAGCAGGATTTAAAGAGTTGTATGACGATTCAGTTATTCAAACCCCAAACAGCTGCGCGATATCTGACCAATTCGACAGATGTATGGAATAGGAAACTTGTTAATCGGACTATAGCCGAGCGTGAATCACAAATAAAAATATCTATTAATACTTTAGATGCTGATGTTTGAGCAAACAGTGGTAAAACTTGTAATGGGAGATTAAATAGGTATACTACAAATATGGCAGAAGATGGCAATTATAAAACTTTCCAGACCCAATTCCGGGCAGATCTGGGGGTTCCCGAGACGCGAAAACGATCGAACGATATCAAGCAGAACAGTAATACTACCGCAACACACGAAAAATATGGCAATGCGTGGAGAATTTATAAATTTTTAGACAAAAAAAAAAACTATATCTATTATGCAATCTTAAAAACTATATGAATAATATCGTCAATTGAGGATCGGATCAACTACAAAAAAATGTTCGTGTTTAAAAAAAAATTTTCTCTGTTCTAACAATTGAACACTACGAGACTTCGGCGACACGAAAACAATTTTAATCAGTTCCTTTTTTTTTTTGTTTAAGTTGGTCCCTTTCCCAATTTACCTTATCGTTATTGTGGTGGAACTCCTGATATTAATTTGTAATTGATGTTTTCTTGATAGTTGAATTCTTGATATTTGTATTAATTTATTCTTGATAGATGTATTTATTAATTCTTGATAGATGTATTTATTTATTCTTGATATATGTATTTATTTATTCTTGATATATGTATTTATTTATTCTTGATAGATGTATTTATTTATTCTTTAGTAATCTGATTTATTTTGTTGGCCCTAAAAACTTTTAGAAAAAAAAAACAATTAATAAACGAAAAAATCAGCAGTTTTATTTATTTAATTAACAATATTATTTATTTATTTATTAATAATATTATTTATTTATTTATAAATATTTATAAATTTTTTATTTATATATATTTATTTATTTTTTTTTCTCTTTTTTTTATAATTATTTAATTATTTATTAAGTATTTATTTATTTATATATATTCATATATTTATTTATTTTTTTGCTATATTTTGGCGGGGTGGAGGAAAGTCGGATCCAACCACGGGGTGCCCATCACTCCGGGGTTGAAAGTGCCCATCGCCGTTCTTTCTCAATTTTGTTGGTTGTTTAAGAGTTTAAAAAAAAAATTTTGGGATCAAAAACAAAGTTAAAGTTAATCTACGTTAAAAGGATGGGAAATGGAAAAGGAAAGGGAACAAGAAGGGATGAATAAGGATGGGAGAAGGTAGGGTGAGACAGGAATAAGGTGGGGTATGTGCTGGTAGTGTCTCACCCAGCTGACGAGTGCTGATGGGATGGTCAGAAGATAAATCCTCTGAACCATCATTCAATCAATCAACACTCGCCAACTGCGATCCACGCCACCAACACATACGGGCAAGGTGCTATGATCTGAGCTAATCCAATTAACTCACGACATGAAGGCTGGGCGAACTCTTCCCTCAGCAGTTGACATCTTACTGCCTTGGAAGATGTTCCCCAGTATCATTCATGGGAACTGGACAACTCAGATCATAGGGTGCTAACGCTCCAGGGAGAGGACTCTAACGTTATGGAGATGTTAGCCCGGATGAGAGTCCTGATGCCACAGCGAACCCAGAGCATAACCAGATGACCAGACTGGATGTAGTAGGCGTATACACCATTCTACAAAAATCTAAGTCTGGCACCTGGTCACCCCTGGCATTCCCCGTGCCAGCAAGAAACTCAGCCGTTACTAGGGACCGTGGGTTAGTAAAGCCCATTGAGAATGATCCCGAAGAATCATTCCCACCCGTGCGTTACATAGAAAATACAAAAGGAGATATGGTAGCTCGAGGCGTGGGGACGCAAAACCCCATCAAAGAAAGTCTGAGGGGTCTCAGACTTCCTTCGCTCCTGCGCGTTAGAAGCAGGGAATTGCTTCTACGCCGCCAGAGTCTCTAACTATTGTTAGGTGGAACGAAAAGTAAATTTTAAGAAAAATTTTTTTTTTTTTTTTTTTTTTTTAAATTTTTCAAAGTTTTTAAAAATATGAAGGGACTCCTCCAGAGTCCTACATCGCTGTAGAAACCCTTAGAGGAGCCCCACGTTGGGCGCCAATTTGTAATGAAGTGCCTCTCAAGATGATAATGGGAGTGGCTTAGCAGGATGCGTACCTAGATTTGTTGTATTGCCATTCGACTTAGTCTCAATCATCGTGAGTAGGAGATATTATAGACCTGCTGCTTCAGCAGAAATGTACGCAATTTTCAAAATAGATCAGAATTGGAAACAAATACAAGTGCGAAAATGAGACTCTGGCGACCCCCTTCTACGAAAGAACCACGGTCGGCACGTTCAACCCCTCATTCACTCACCTACGCCCACACACACACATTCACACCCCTATACCAAAAGAATGACAAAAAAAAAACAATCAATTACACTCACCCATGGTTATATCCTCCTGGCCTCCAATCAGACTTAATTCAGCCCTCCATCAGCACTGCCGCAGTGATTACGTTGAAAATAGATGGTCGCAATTTGTAGTCATATACGTTGAATAAGTTTGCAATTACCGCTGGTCACGCTGGAAACTCGACGGAGATATTTGTATATAAAAAATGTTGAATAAGGTTGTAATTATAAACGTTGTATGAAATTATACTCAGAAACGTTGAGTAAACTTGCAATCATCAGCGTTGAATAATTCTGCACTTATACACGTTGAGTAAAATGATAAGTAGAAACGTTAAATAAACTTGCAATCATCAGCGTTGAATAACTTTGTACTTATAAACGTTGAATAAAATGATGAGTAGCAATACGGTGATAATAGCCAAAATTTGGTACAAATGTTGCGTTGAAAATATGGTAGTATCAGCAAAAATTGTATATAGAAGATACGTTGCAATACGGTGATAATAGCCAAAAATTTTAAATGAATGTGGCGTTGAAATATTGTGGTAATTATAAGAATAAATCAGTAACTCGCTCCAATAGATCGCGCGATTGATTGAAATTATGAGCAGTGATTCCACTGATGTACTCAAAAATGCATGTTGGCAGTAATTGTGTAAGTTGATCCACAAAAATCTGTCCAAATGGCAGACATAAAACTGTTGTAGTATATAGATCAATTACCGGTTGAACAATCTTGAAGCGATGATCTTGGTAAAGGATGTAGTAGCCGTGACGGGACGTTTGTATCAAGCGGTCAGCACTTAATCACACTGATGACCACAGAAAAAAAATATTATCGAATCTAAGCACGTACCGGCCACTGTTAAAGTTGTTATCCGCACATATAGATAAGTGCCGTATTTCGCTTCTTTGTTATCTCTTGTCAAACTAGTATGAAGGTAGTAATGACGACACAAACAGTTAAATTCCCCTTTGTTTTATTGCTTATATAATTTATTGATTTACTAATTTATTGATTTTACAGTTTGCTAATTTTAGTTTGCGGCACAAATGAAATTCGACACCCCAAGAAAATTTATACTATACCAATTTTACAGTTCAACAGGTTTTTAAAACTAATTGCAAGTACACATAAAAAATTTTCTTATATTTTATTTGACTAAACTTGTATTTAATAAAATTTTACTAACATCCGAAATAAATTATGATTTTAAATAGATTTGTTCTTTTGTTTTTAATTTTACTAACACACGAAATAAATTATAATTTTTCTTATGGACTATTTGACTAGATTTTAATAAATTTTACTAACACACGGAATAAATTATGATTTTGCTTATAGTCTATTTGACTAGATTTTTCTTTGATAAATTTTACTAAAAACACGGAATAAATTATGATTTTGCTTATAGTCTATTTGACTAGATTTTTCAGTTTTTTTTAATGTAATAAATTTTTCTAATACACTAAAGAAATTTGTTGTAACGTTTTGCATTGTAATAAATAAAGGTGGTTAAATCCACAAACAAAACTAATTTTCATAATCATAAAGTTTTAAAACGTTCTCACCAATATGTCCTAATGATTAGATCGTCTTGTAACATACGGCCGCCATGTACAAAAACAAATCGCTATCCTTTTCTAAGCATTTTATGAAATCACTAAACTTTTCTGAACATCTCAAATTTTTACTTCCGATCGTATAAAAAATTGGAAAACTTTGTTACCTGTGGTTATAACCGAGAAGTATTACACATCTGCCTATGGGCACCAAAATTATATCAAGATCCAGACAGTACAAATTCACAACTTTAGACACGAAACTTAAACAAAGTTAGCAACACTTATTAATAATATAATCACACGCGACAAACAAAATGCTATTTTTTTTTCAATAAAATTATCATGCAAGAATGCTATCGGAAAAGCAAAATGACAGTCACAAAAAATCGTCGAAATAAGAGAATGAAAAAGTTACAGTGGCTCATTATATAGCCAAAAATTTCAGTATCGAAAAAACTCGAATACAGGGTTTTAGATGTAAGACAATTAATTTACATCAAGCATATAATTGTTAGGAACTTTTATGGTTACACAAAGCTGTTTATGATTTGGTAATATTGCACAAAATAATTTTGCGACACAAATCATTTCCGATACATTAATAACATTTAGCATTGAATTTAAAATGAATCAAATGCAAGTTCAATCGACGTTATGGTGTTTAGGTATTACAAAACTACAATAGCAGTACAGTGAAGTTCAGTTCCATAACGGAAAGATTGTTTGAAGTAAAATATTCATACAAAGAAAAATCGAATGTTTAACAAAGCAAGATAATAATTCTTTGTATGTTGACGATTGGACAAATACGCACAGCCGTTATGAGGTTTGAAAACTTCGTTGTTTAATTACGGTTAGTGTTTAGAGAATTCAAATTCAAGTAGTATGGTGAAATTCATCGGATGGAAACACAGTGTGAGTCAATTTTAGTGGGTTGTAAAATTAAATATTAATGTTTATATAGATAATATTTAAGGAAAATTTTACATTCAGACAATTTTCGATTAAAATTTAAGTTTACCATAAGTAGTGAAAATGTTTAATTAATTACAATTTAAAATTAGTGCAATTAGTTCAATTCTTTTCAAATGTGTCTGTCCAGCTAACGGAAATTTAGTTAAATTTTAAGAAAAATAAAAAACTATGGGTTACGGAGACTATAAGAAATATGACTATTGATTGTGGATGGATGAGAAACTATTACGAGCGGCACCAGTTAATAAAAAAAATGACACTTAATGAATCTGAGACTATACGAAAAAGGTGTCTGTCAATAATGGATGGAAAAAAAAACTATTACAAGCCACGTATGGTAATCACAAATGACAACCAAAGAATCAGAGAATATAATACACTGTGTTCCAGCATTCTTCCAGGCTATCTATTACAAAATCTAGTTTCGCAAAATTGTAGACTAGGAAATCTCTTCCTAAAATTCCATCAGTAACGATTGGGAATTGTTCGTCCACGACGTGAAATTCTTGTTCTACTTGGTACCCATTTAGTTCAAGGAAAACGTTAATTGTTCCTAAGGAGTAAGTTTCGGTTTGAGTGATGCCAGAAATTTTGCATTTGTTTTGACTGATTATGCTATTAATTTCATTTAATTTATTTATTTTTATTAACGAGATGTCAGCTCCCGTATCTATTAACAATGCGATCGCGGCAGATGTTTTATCACTTTTCGCTACTATATAATTTGTAAGGTTATTATTTATGCTGTATACCTTGATTGACCCGCTGTATTTGATTCGTTTGATGTTTCCCTGAGCTCCTCCCCGGGGGTGAGCTCGTTTCCCGAATGTACAATATGTACACGTCGGTTATTGTATTGTTTCTTCTTATGACTATTATAAGATTGATTGATTGATTGATTGGTTGGACTGTAGGACCAAGCACTAGGCGAGACTCCCGGATTACGGCCGGGCCACTTCCTACAGCCGTTTTACATATAACAATAGGTAAGGATAGGTAGGTAATTATAAGTTAGGAGTGAACGACCCGGTTACACAGACACCTGGCAAATCGTATCTAGCTACTACTTTTACGAGACAATCACAAGGCCAATCACTTATACATATAATCTGCAATCGCCAATCAGCAATCCCGTATCTAAAATTTCTCGCCTGCAATCTCCAGTCGGAAACCTGTTATTCATATAATTTATTAGTATAATAAGATAATGATTAAATTGTATTTATGTTCCCAGCCCATACAGTCCTCTGCACTCTCCAATCTGAATTCTTATTATTATAGATTATTTATAATTAATGTTATAAATTATACTTGTTGCACAAAATTATCAAGGTTATAATAATGGCCCTTTACCAATTTCTTTTACTACATTTAGCACAAAATGTTGTGTATTTTCATTTAATTTTTAAAGTAAATACTGAGAAAAGTGAAAAGAAATAAAATATAATCTCAGGAAATTTTATATAAGTACATGTATGTATGTGGGAAAATGTATGGGTAAGCTATATACATTATTTTTCTTTTATTTTTGTTCCTTCCTTCTTATTTTTATTTATTTATTTTATTTTTCCTAGCAATCACTCGCTCGGCTGCAAACCATGACCTAATAAATTTTGTGATTACAAATCTATTAATATTGATATTATCTTATGCTAATCACTAAACTTTTATCCACCACTCTAATGTATGTGTACTCTTCTTCTTATGACTATTATAAGAAGATTTAAAATTCAAATCATTAAGATTTATATTTAAGTTGTCGCGTCTGTACTCATTCTCTCTTAATGGCATATTAGGTCTAGAAAATCTTTGATTTCTATTAAAATTGTTTTTGAAAATTTTTTGTTTATATGAAGCCTGTTTATTTGTAACGTCCGCTATATTCGCCTAAACAATAATAAAACCAATTCATCTTCTTTTTCTAATTCAATAAAAATTTATTTCAATAGTTTCAGTTCATTTTTACATTAATAATAATTTTGAAATTTTCTAATACTTAACGGCTAGTTAAATTTCGAATATACTATAAAAACAAACGAATGTACCAATTTTATTTTCATTTCTAACAAACAGATGTCGTTACTCAACTTTTGCTGAATCTTGGTGTTACACGATTTTGATTACATGAGAAGATGTAAAACAAAAATCACATTGTTTTTTGGTTTGAATGAGTTTTCGATGTTAAAAGTTTGATTTAAATAAAAATTAATTCCGGTTTTGATTTTTAAAAAGATCACATCTAGTCAAAGTTTGTTCATGCAATCATGTTTAGAAAAAATAAGTTCATAGATAATTATATCAAAAACAAATTTTTGTAATGCTATATTTAAACACAAAAAAATGTTTTATGAAAGTTTGAATAGTGTGTTTTTAATTATAAGTGTCTAGAATTAAAAATAAAATAATAAAGTGATACATATCAAAGATTACGTTTGATTTATTATAAAAATGAAGATCAAATGCATATATTACACACAAATGAACATTTTAATATATTTATAAATAATTTAATGAGAAAATGTAAACAAGCTATAAAACTATTTAAGGAAGGTAAAGAAAAGATGTTTGATGAAAGTTCTCACTATCGAAGAAATTTAACAAAATTAAGTCTGGTTTTTTCACATATGTTAAGTGAATTAAAAGCTATATTTCCAAATGGATTTTTTTTTGCTGGTGACCAATTTCGTATAACAAAATCAGATGCTGCTGAGTTTTGGAAATTAAACTTTGGAAATAGGAAATCATACTGGAAGTGAATGGAGGTCGCATATTTTCCTGGGGTCCACCAATCAACAGTTTAAGATAAGGTATTTTTCTAATTTTATATTAGTATTGAATTTATATCTTTTTTATGTGTTTCAACTTAGTTTTTTTTTATGATAGGCTAATTGTATAAAAACTTAAGAGATTCCCAAAATTTTTAAGATTCGTGTGGGGACCAACGTTATCCCGTGTCAATTTTATTTGTATTGATAAAGGTCCAAGCCACGATACAGTGGCATAACAAATATTGGCTCCGATCCAGGGCCATAACAAGAAGTGGCGCCGAAACAGGGACCCTGGGCCACGTATTGCATTCTGCCACTGTATTCACCAACGGCTCAACCCCCCCTGGTCGACTCCTACTTATTCCCTGAAACCTCCTGATTGAGTTGTACATTATTGAATTAGAAAAATTCAAAACAAAAAATAAAAAATTCCAATACTAAAATATATAATGTAATATATAATATATCTATATATATATATATCAAAATATTCCAAATCCAACAATAATCAAAAATATACAATTAATTTTTCATACAATTAATTGCATCATCAAATCAACAAAAAAAACCAATAGTGGTTTTACCAAAAAATATTTCTAATTTAAATATTTATAAATCAAAAACTGGTTTTATAAAAATGCGCTTAATTTTTTTGCGCCAAAAGTAGCTCTATAATTCAAAAATAAAAAAAAAACCTTAAACTGGTTTTCAAAAAAAAAAGCTTAATCTCAAAACCGTTATTCCGGTTCTTATAAGGTCCGTTTCAGTTTCGGCCCAGTTGTGCTTGTTTAACCTAAAAAATAAATTACAACTAAACCTAATGCAAAAGTTGAAGAACGCTCCCGAGCACCAGACTTCAAATCCTAAACTCTATGAAAAACTGTTCTATTGCAAAGCTAAATGAAAAAAAATGGTAAGTTTTTGAATTTGTATGAGGTGAAGCCTCTGATCCTGAAAGCAAAGTACAAATTGAGTACTCTAATACTTAACGGCTAGTTAAATTTCGAATATACTATAAAAACAAACGAATGTACTTATTTTATTATCATTTCTAACGAACAGATGTCGTTACTCAACTTTTGCTGAATCTTGGTGTTACACGATTTTGATTACATGAGAAGATGTAAAACAAAAATCACATTGTTTTTTGGTTTGAATGAGTTTTCGATGTTAAAAGTTTGATTTAAATAAAAATTAATTCCGGTTTTGATTTTTAAAAAGATCACATCTAGTCAAAGTTTGTTCATGCAATCATGTTTAGAAAAAATAAGTTCATAGATAATTATATCAAAAACAAATTTTTGTAATGCTATATTTAAACACAAAAAAATGTTTTATGAAAGTTTGAATAGTGTGTTTTTAATTATAAGTGTCTAGAATTAAAAATAAAATAATAAAGTGATACATATCAAAGATTACGTTTGATTTATTATAAAAATGAAGATCAAATGCATATATTACACACAAATGAACATTTTAATATATTTATAAATAATTTAATGAGAAAATGTAAACAAGCTATAAAACTATTTAAGGAAGGTAAAGAAAAGATGTTTGATGAAAGTTCTCACTATCGAAGAAATTTAACAAAATTAAGTCTGGTTTTTTCACATATGTTAAGTGAATTAAAAGCTATATTTCCAAATGGATTTTTTTTTGCTGGTGACCAATTTCGTATAACAAAATCAGATGCTGCTGAGTTTTGGAAATTAAACTTTGGAAATAGGAAATCATACTGGAAGTGAATGGAGGCCGCATATTTTCCTGGGGTCCACCAATCAACAGTTTAAGATAAGGTATTTTTCTAATTTTATATTAGTATTGAATTTATATCTTTTTTATGTGTTTCAACTTAGTTTTTTTGATGATAGGCTAATTGTATAAAAACTTAAGAGATTCCCAAAATTTTTAAGATTCGTGTGGGGACCAACGTTATCCCGTGTCAATTTTATTTGTATTGATAAAGGTCCAAGCCACGATACAGTGGCATAACAAATATTGGCTCCGATCCAGGGCCATAACAAGAAGTGGCGCCGAAACAGGGACCCTGGGCCACGTATTGCATTCTGCCACTGTATTCACCAACGGCTCAACCCCCCCTGGTCGACTCCTACTTATTCCCTGAAACCTCCTGATTGAGTTGTACATTATTGAATTAGAAAAATTCAAAACAAAAAATAAAAAATTCCAATACTAAAATATATAATGTAATATATAATATATCTATATATATATATATATATATATATATATATATATATATATATATATATATATATATATATATATATATATATATATATATATATATATATATATATATATATATATATATATATATATATATATATATATATATATATATATATATATATATATATATATATATATATATATATATATATATATATATATATATATATATATATATATATATATATATATATATATATATATATATATATATATATATATATATATATATATATATATATATATATATATATATATATATATATATATATATATATATATATATATATATATATATATATATATATATATATATATATATATATATATATATATATATATATATATATATATATATATATATATATATATATATATATATATATATATATATATATATAATAATATACTATATATATATATATATATACTCAAACTATATCTCCAAATCCAACACTCCACATCACAACTCATCCAATTACATTTTTCATACAATTAATTGCATCATCAAATCAACAAAAAAAACCAACAGTGGTTTACCTAAAAATATTTCTTATTTAAATATTTATAAATCAAAAACTGGTTTTATAAAAATGCGCTTAATTTTTTTGCGCCAAAAGTAGCTCTATAATTCAAAAATAAAAAAAAACCTTAAACTGGTTTTCAAAAAAAAGCTTAATCTCAAAACCGTTATTCCGGTTCTATAAGGTCCGTTTCAGTTTCGGCCCAGTTGTGCTTGTTTAACCTAAAAAATAAATTACAACTAAACCTAATGCAAAAGTTGAAGAACGCTCCCGAGCACCAGACTTCAAATCCTAAACTCTATGAAAAACTTCTATTACAAAGCTAAATGAAAAAAAATGGTAAGTTTTTGAATTTGTATGAGGTGAAGCCTCTGATCCTGAAAGCAAAGTACAAATTGGTTCTTCTCTTCATTACACCGAAGAAGCCTCTGAGCAAAGAATGGTACTACTGGTTTGCACCTAAGTACAAACACAGCAACACCACTCCTCGTCCCTGAGAACTTCCTCGCCGAATGAAGAGAAGAAACCAATGTTCTTCGATCGCGTAACCCCGGTGGTCATAGGCGATCTAAGAACGTCATCATCGTTAAGGGGAGAAGCCCCATGGCTTGTTAGGCCTACCGCTATGAGAGAATTTTAATTAAACCTAATACACTATGTACAAAAACCAGATATTAAACAATACTACTATTCTACTCAAAAAAAAATATACAAAAATATTTACAAAATTATGTACAAGATCATTTCAAAATATGTACATCGACAGTACTAAAAAATATTTACAAGGTAGCATAAAAAAAATTCCAAAAAAAACTGCTTCCCCAAAACGATTTTTTTCAAATTAAAAAAAAATAAAATTTAATTAATTATACAGTGAGGAACAGGGGCCTCCTGTGGACCAGACCACTCCTCTTCCTGTCGCGTGATCGGTGAGGTGGGAACCTCCTCAACCAGCTCCTCTGTTTGAGTACTCTTGGTCGAGGAAGCTCCCAGCTCCACGACCAAGCGACTCTCCTTCTTTCTCCTCTCCTTCCTCTTCAGGTGAGAGCTCCTATTCTTGGAGATCCTCCTTCTCTCTTTCCAGCCCACATTTACTTCCTCAGTCACTTCCTCATCCAGCACACTCAACTCCTCATTCACTATTCCTTTCACTTCCTCATTCACTATTTCTTCTGTCAGATCATCCAATAACTCATCGTATTGCTCTTCATAAATATCCTCCATTAACTCCAAATAAATTTTATGTTTCACCTCATCCATAATCACATTCACTATTCCTTTCACCACATTCATCGCCTCACTCATCTTCTCCTTCCATGCCACATACGCTTCCTCTTCCACTTCCCTCATTTAAGCCGTTCTTAAAGGCGTTCAAAGCTAGTTTATCATTGAGGTTCATGATAACTACCTTACTATCTCCTTACTCTGAAATGCTTTCAATTTTTGCTACAAAATCCCCAACGGTCTTACTACCTTGCACTTGTCTAGCTAGGTCCATTTGCAAAGCTAGTGGAGTTTTGTTTATTTTATATAATTTTTGTAAAGCATCCTTAAGTTGCTCGAAAGTTGTTGGTGTTTTATATGCCAACAATTTAAACCTAACATTATCTGAAATCTTTGTTTTCAGAATGAATTTTATCAGTCGAGTCTTACCTTCATTGTTCAGGTCTTCATATAAGAATTCAATTAGTCCAAGAAAATTATTGAGGGACTTTTGGTCTCCTTGAAATTCTGAAATAGCTTTGGACATTGAGCTAATTTCAAAAGACGCCATTGTGTTTTCGGTTTCTTCACTAATATCTATAATGTTTTCACAAACCCTTGATTTTTCTCGCAATGTGGTACTTAATTCTTTATATAGTGGTGTGAACTTTTCTTTGAAAGTTTTCGCTAAGTCTTTATTTTCAATTAATAATGTTCTAACGTTGAGTTAAATTTGTTTTTAGATTCTTCTAAAAAATTTGTTTTTCCCAATAAATAGTCTGGTTTAAATTCACGATTAGGATTCTTTTTAAATATTGATCTTAAATTTTCTAATTCTGACAAAAATGCCTTTCAAAATATCAGACATTTGAAATCGCTACTTGTTCCCTGACTTTTTTAACAAAAAGAACTTTGAATTTCTCGTAAATAATTTTTATTAATACTACTAAAATTATTACAATTATGATTAATTCTATGTCAGTAAAAATATCGTTAGTTAAATCTTTGTTTTCCACCACAGTTTTTGGGTTTGCTGCATTATTATTAATGAAAATTTCTTCCTTGTCCTAACTGGTTGTTCCTCCCATTCTTCTGGATTTGCTTAGTTCTCTTTCTTTGCTTCTTTTCCTCTCTTAAAGCTTCAATCTGTCGTAGGAAAAAACTTGTATGTTTTCTATCATTAAGCCCCAGAAGTCTGGTATACTCGTTTATTTGCTCCCTAATTTTAAGATCTCGCAGGTCTTACAATTTCCTATGTACGATTTAACCTGGGTATACATACGAGGCCAATAGTAAAATTTACGAATATTATACAGGGTTTTTGCTAGACCTCCATGAGATGAGGTAGGGGGATTGTGGGCCCTTGCAATACACTCGTCAGTGTATTCCTCAGGTAACCACAATTTCCAAACCTCTCCCTCTGAAGGAATATCAAGATCTAGACAAACCAATCGTTTATAGACCCGACCCGAAATTACTTTCAGATCAGGCAATGTACCGTCTGCTTCGGTAACCAGATTTACCAACTCCAAATATCGAGAAGTGTTGAAGAAAGGGGAATTAAGATCTAATTCAGGCACTGGACATAATTCAGAAATGACGTCAACAGAGTCACGTCTTGATAGAGTGTCTGGAACTATGTTTAAATTTCCTTTTCGGTACTCAATATCAAAGACATAACCCTGCAATTTCAAGCTCCAACGAGCCAATCGACCAGAAAGGTCTTTTTGTTGCATTAACCATTTTAATGAAGCATGGTCAGTTATGATCTTAAAGGCCTGACCCTCGACATACGCTCTAAATTTCTTTACTCCCAGTACGGCGGCTAGACACTCTTTCTCACTAGTTGAGTAATTGCGCTGCGCAGAATTTAGTTTCTTGGACATGTACGCTATGGGGTGTTCCATACCGTCCATGTCACACTGAAGTAGTACACAACCTATACCGTCGTTGCTAGCGTCGCACTGGAGAGTAAAGGGTTTAGTACAGTCGGGGTTTATGAGGACTGGTGCTGATATGAGAGCATTTTTGAGATTTATAAATGCTATTTCAGCTTCTGGTGTCCATACGAATTTATTAGAATTTTTCTTCAACAAATCTGATATTGGAGAGGACATAGCAGAGAAATCAGATATAAAACGGCGGTAATAACCCGCCATACCCAGGAATCGTCGAATCTGTTTGGACGTACGCGGTGTAGGAAATTCAGAAATAGCCTGAGTTTTATCAGGATCGATTTTTAGCTTACCACCTCCCACTACATATCCCAAATATTTTACATCCGGCAAGAGAAACTTACTTTTTTCCACGTTTATCGTCAAGTTCGCACGTCTAAGACACTGGGAGATATCTTCTAACAGTTTCAGATGGGCCTCGAAGGTATCTGTAACTATTAGAAGATCATTCAAGTATACGAAGACGCACGACTTGAGATGTGGAGGAATTACTTGGTCCATCAATTTAGTCATCGTTTGCGGCGCATTGCACAGTCCGAAAGGCATTCTTACGAACTGATACAATGGCCGCCCTGGGACCGTAAAAGCAGTTTTCTCTCGGGAGTGTTTTTCTAGAGGTATCTGCCAAAAAGCGTCTTTCAGATCCAAACTGGAAATGAAATTACTCTGTGGCAGACGACTCAAGATTCCATCTATCTGTGGAAGGGGGTAAGCATCCTTTTTAGTAACTGTATTGACCCTTCTACTATCCAAACAAAGACGATTCTTCCCAGGTTTGCGAATTAAAACCACAGGACTTGACCATGGACTGTTTGAAACCTCTATAATTCCCAGAGATAACATTCTATCCAGTTCTTCTCCCATCAGTTTCTCAATGGCGGGCGAAATCGGGTAGTGACGTTGTTTGATGGGAGCGGCCGTCCCCACATCAATCACATGTTCTATCAAATGTGTTCGACCCAGATCCATTTTCGAAAATGAAGGTAGAAGTTGGATAGTGTTTTGTAAGCGTTCCTGTTTGTCCATAGACAATTCTGAAATTACTGACTCTGTAGTCGGAAATGCAGGTAATTCAAATATCGGGTTAAACAAACCAAAAGCGTTAAAGAAATCTATACCTAGATATAGATTTTGAGTTAAAGACGGGATAACGAAGATGTCCAGGGTTCTGACTTGGTTCATAAATGAGATCTTTGTTTTTACAAACCCCAAGATCTTCTGTCTTTGCCCATCGGCAGTACGAACTACTGCAGATGAGTAAGTCAGGAGGTCTGGAGTCTGCACGATCTCTTTCGCAAAATCACCACTAATTACAGTCAAAGACGCTCCACTATCCAACAGTCCAGTATGTTGTTTACCCAATATCGACACTGTGGCATAAGATCGCACATCGTTGGCCAATTTCACAATAGAGGAAATGGTTTTGGATTTAAACATACGTCGTTGTTGCCAATAAATGCGAGAACGGAGTGCCGAACGCGTTGTAGGTTTCGGGTAGGATAATGAATCGACAAATATGTTTGAGCGTATTTTCAAGTATTCTTTCAATCTTTGTTGGAATGTTTTGAGTTGAGTACATAATGGTGGTGGTTCCGCCTGAGCGAGTGTACGTTTCCATAAGTTCACATTAGTATCATGAGTGGGTACCATTGTACCAGAAGTAGTATTCAACGGGTGTTCTACAAAAGTGGATGCTGAAGCTCGGTTCAACGGTGTATCATGTACTAGTAGGTTATTGGGATTGGTAGATGAAATATCCGAAGTATCAGGAGACAAATTAAATTTGGTCTTAGATGAATCTAAGACAGGTCCTGGGAGCGAGAAAAGGTGTTGGGATTCTGGCCCCCCCCCTTCGGTTTCCCCGACAATTTTCACAATTAGGACATAATACATCGTCTTTTCCGCATCCCCAACAAAACAATCGCTGAGATTCACGACAATCGTGCCATCGTTGACCTGGTCGTTTACAATTCCAACAAATCGTTGAACTGGTTACTCGTTTCATAGTAGGGGCAGGCTGTATTGCCGCAAGTTCGTTGGATGTAATTGGCAACGATTCAGTTGGCAATTCGCTAATTTGAATTTGTGAGAATTCATGACCCAAGTCCACTTCTGACACCGGTCTAGAAGGTCTAATATTATAATCTCGCGATCTGGTTACTGACTCGGCCCATAATTTTTCGTGATCACGGCAGAGCTGGCGCAGATGTTCCAGTCCATAAATGGTGACATATAGCAGCTCCCTTCTAATTTCCAATCGTAAGTTGTTGCGAATCAAGGAGAACAACTCCACATCCGGCATCGGTACTCGTAGTTTATCTGCCAGTCGATAAATTGATTGCAAGAATTCGTCAAACAATTCAGTGGGCCGCTGTTTCCTGGCCCTCATCCGCTCCTTTACCTCTTCGTCCGTCTGCCTGTCCTGAAATTCTATTCGAAGAGCATGACAGAAGTCAGTCCAGATAAACTGTCGGTTCTGGCGAAAATATCTCCAGAACCAATCAGCCGCTCGATCTGTGAACAACAGGTACAGACAACGGGTGACAATAGTAAAATCGCTATTTAAGCACATCTCTGTCAGCCGCTCTATTCTGAAGATGAACGCTTCAACATCCAGACCATCGGGTCTGCCTGAGAACGTTACGTTCCAATTCCTAATTGTTGTAGAGTGCTGCTCGAGATGTGTTCGCATTCTGGCAGTAGTAGGAGCGGGATGAGGCTCAACAAACATTGGTGGTACTGGTACATTATTTTGCACAAACGCATTTACTGGTGGATAATTTCCGGAATGAACCGATTGATGTCGCGGGGTGGTGGGCGAGACTACATTATGCGCTAGGGGTAGTAACACTTCAGGTGCCGGAGCACGTGATTGCATCATTGAGTGATTAATCCTTGAAATTTCCTGATCGATATGAGCATTTACAGCTTCCTGAAAACCATGATCTTCCGCTGCAGCGGCACTATATATGGGAGATCTTTGAGCTATATTCCCTCGCACTTCATCGGCGAGTCTAGATCGTGGGAGTTGGACTGCCATGGGAGTAGAAGAGTGTTGATTTCCAGTACTAGGACGACGTTGCCAACCTGCGGTAATAGAGCGTGTCACCGGTCGCGGTGGTGGTGGTACCACTGTATCATTAGTTTTATCCATCCCTCGGGGTAACCTCTGTAATTCTGCACGCTCACAAGCGGCTCGACAAATTGGGCAGGTGCTATTCTGCAACAACCAGTCGTTGAGGCAGATGTCATGAAAGAGGTGGTTACACCGAGTGAGAAGTTTTACGTCGGCCGGCACTATTTCTTGTTGACAGACTGCACAAGAGCTGGACCTGTCCAGAACGTCAATCTTATCAACAGCAGACATTATGAAAACTCAAACCGCCGCACAGGACTAGACCAATAAAGACAAGTATATGGAGAGAAAATTGTTACACTAGCTAATTGTTACTTATTGCAAATGTTTAAAACGAATAAACAATCTAGTTATCACCAGAAAAAAAAACATACTTTATTACAATATTTTAGTACTTAAAATATATTAGAGCAGAATTTAGAGAGTTGTATGGAAATTTCGTTATTCAAACCTCAAACAGCCGCGCGATATCTTTTGCAATTCGACAATTATATTAAATAAGATTTATTATTATCTTGATATTATTTTATTACTATTTACAATTGTTTTCCAAGGTGCTGATATATGAACAGAACAAAAAAATAAACGGTGAGATTTGAGAGAAAATAAGTATACTACAAATATGGCAGAAGATGGCAATTACGAAAATACTACTGTGTTCAAAGATATTAGAGTAGCGTTTAAAGAGTGGTATGTCGATATAATTATTATTAAGACGATATAAGTATTCAAACCTTGAACAGCCGCGCGAGCTCTGACAAATTCGACACAAGTATAATTTTTTTCCTTAAAAAAAAAATGTTAATCTGACAACAGCCGAGTGTGTAACACACAAAAAAAAACTATCTTGGCTGATGCTTGTATTTGATTTGACCAAACAAGGTAAAAATTGTACTGTGAGAGAAAATAAGTATACTAAGAATATGGCAGAAGATGGCAATAATATAAACTTTTCCAGACCCAAAAGGTCAACAGGTCACTCGAACTACTAGGAAATGCTAAATGAGTGCAGATATATCCCTCCGGTGGGGGCGGAGAAATTAATAATTTCAACCGATAATAACAAAAAAAAATTGATTTATATCAAACTTAAAATCTACCATGCATTAAGGAACACAAGAATAAAAAAAAGTACTAATACGACTTAAATTTAAAACAAGCAAAAATACTATAGCTGTGTTGTTGTCCTGGTGGTAGGTTGTATTATTGATAATTTGATGTATTCTAGGTAAATAGTATAATTTTTTTTTCTTTATAATTTGATGTCTTCTAGGTAAATAGTATTTCCTATATGATTGGATATCTTGATTTCAATATTTCCCTTTTTTTTTATATATTTAGGTGGATCCTACAATTTTGAGAGAAAGAAACAATTAATACCTAATATCAGCAAATTGATTTATTTATTTATTTATATTTTTTTTCTTTTATATAAATATTTATTTATTTATTTTTATATAAACATTTATTTATTTAGTATAGCCTTGTTTTTGTATGAATGTTTATTTATTTATTATAATTTTTATGTATGAATATTTATTTATTTATTTTTCTAATAAATATTTATTTATTTATTTTGTTTTATAAATATTGACCTATTTATTATAAATATTTATTTATTAAGTTATTTATTTATTTTTGGTGTATAAATATATATTTATTTATTTTCGGATAGAGGAAAGTTGGATCCAACCACGGGGTGTCCATCACTCCGGGGTTGAATGTGCCCATCGCCGTTCTTTCTATTTAGCTTGTTTGTTGAAATCATGAGTTTAAAAGAAATTTTTTTTGGGGGATCAAAAACAAAGTTAAAGTTAATCTACGTTAAAAGGATGGGAAATGGAAAAGGAAAGGGAACAAGAAGGGATGAATAAGGATGGGAGAAGGTAGGGTGAGACAGGAGTAAGATGGGGTATGTGCTGATGGGATCTCACCCAGCTGACAAGTGCTGACGGGATGGCCAACTGCGATCCACACCACCAACACATACGGGCGAGGGGCTATGACCTGAGTGGATCCAGTCAACCACGGCATAAAAGCTGAGCGGACATCTTCCCTCAGTAGCTGATCGGGCTACTTTGGAAAATGTCCCTCAGTATTATCCATGGGGAACCGAAACACTCAGGCCATAGGAAACCAATATTGTCGGGAGGGGACTCTAACGATTAGACAATATCAGTTCGGACTGGACTCTGAGGACACCACGAACCCGAAGCCTGACCAGGTGACCAGACTCGGACGAGAATTGGCGTATACACCAATACACGTCAGTCTAGGTCTGGCACCTGAATCACCTTCGGCCCTCGTGACATCGCCAGAAACCCAGCCCGTAACTAGGGTCCGTGGGGTTGTAATGCCCATTTTGAATACTTCCTAAGAAATATTCCCACCCTTGCGTTATCCAAAAAAAACAAAAGGAGAAATATTGCTGGAGGCGTAGGGACGCAACTCCCCATCAAAGAAAAGTCTGAGGGATCTCAGACTTCCTTTGCTCCTGCGCGTTTGAAGCAGGGAACTGCTTCTACGCCGCCAGAGTCTTTTAGCTATTGCATGTGGAAATTGTGGAAATTTGAAGAAAAAATTTAAAAAAAAAAATTTTTCAAAGTTTTTTGAAAATATGGAGGGACTCCTCCAGAGTCCTACATTGCTGTAGAACCCTTAGAGCAGCCCCACGTTGGGCGCCAATTTTAACAAAACAAGATAGTAATTCTTTGTATGTTGACGATCGGAAAAAAAATACGCACAGCTGTTATGAGGTTTGAAAGTTTCGTTGTTTCATTACGGTTGGTGTTTAGAAAATTCACAGTCAAGTAGTATAGTGAGAATAATCGAATGGAAGCATAGCGCGCGTTAATTTTAGGGTGTTGTAAGATTAAATTTTTTTAATGTTTATATGGATGTTAATTAAAGAAAATTATTAAAGTAATTCAAATCACCTAATATTATATTATATTGATTAATAAATTCAATCAGGGTAATTAGTGCAATTTTCTTCCTTACATATGGTTGTCCAGCTATTGAAGATTAAGTTAGATTTTAAGAAAAATAAGAAAACTATGGGTTAAGGGAACTATACGAATATGGCTATTGAAGGTGAATGGATGGGGAACTAGTATGAGCGGTACAGGTTAATAAGAAAAATGAAAACTAACAAATCTGAGACTATAATACACTGGGTTTACGCATTCTTCCAGGCTATCCATTACAGAACAAGTACTTTTTGGAAGAAATTTCCGTCAAAAAGAAGTTGAAACAGGCATAGACTGGTCGCAAATAGACCTTGTATATCCACACCAGTATGATGAGGCACTTCAATGTTCTACAAATTAACAATCAAATCGATCGGTATTACAAACCCAGTCTTAGCAGAAACAAAGAAACAAATTATCTATGAGTATACAAAAAAAACTTTTGGGAGGGGTATCGATAAAAACAGTATTCTACTCTATTGCAAACGATGGATACCAAAATCTTCCAGACCCAATTTCGGGCAGATCTGGGGGTTCCCGAGACTCTAAAGTCACAAAAAAAAAATTAGGCACTCTGCTACCAGATCGAAAAGTAAAATATCATTGGACCGACTCCTACAAGGAAATCTCCGACACAATTCCGCTTTTACGTTATGCTGGCTCGCAACCCACACCTGAACTACCACAAGTCTCATGCTTCTCCGACTACGCTAGCCGGGCCACACTGTTGTACGCTTCCGTCCAAGTGATTCTGAAGGCTGAAAAAAACTGTTCACATAGTTTCAAAGTAACCAATTGAACCAAACTCAACACATTCGATCTCGGAATTTTCGCTGGCAAATAGTCAACACAGAAAAAAAAATTTTTTTTTAGAACAAGACCTGAACACCAAAGTTGATACACACTCACTGAACTGTGAATTCAAGACGAAACCACCCTCATACTTTATGGTCGTCAATAACCTTGACTTGCAAGGGCCGTGAAACACAAGCGAAAGTTATTATCATACTGACAAACAAAGAAAAATTATTACCGACGTTAGGCGCGAATGTCCTTGGAATGATAAACACCTCTTCGTTTAGAAACCAGGTCTTCCAGTTCGTAGGCGGCGCCACCTACCAACCTTCAAACGTTGGCTTCGCAAACTTTTGGGAGAGCGATACAGATAATTTTCGGCCGTTTATCTGCATTGCCCATAAACAATATTACGACAGAATACACTGTTTTGTTTTTGCTAAACCCCCAAGAGATGAAGCTGGTGGATTGTGGGCCCTCGCAATACACTCGTCAGCGTATTCCTCGGGTAACCACAATCTCCATACCTCGCCCCTTGGAAGAATCTCAATATCTAAAACCCAAGCCAGCATTTCACCTGGCCTGAAATTAGGTTATCTGCGAATACAGGGATAGACAATGTCGGAGCCTATTGTCGGCAATGGAACCATCAATTAATTTCCCAGGTCAAATCACAAGAGATTCGAGAGTCCTGCGAATGACAAGATTTATGGTTCACAGTTTTACTTTCGTCTTTCTCTTCGTCTCCTTTTTGTGGATAGTCAGTAAAAAAAAATATTACAGTGAGTTTACATTAAGTGGCCATCTAACGTAAGATAAAGTTAGTCGGACAGGCCAAGACAAAAAAGAGATTTGAGTCCCACTGGCGTCGGTTTATATTATAACAATACAAAGCTGGGCACCGAACTCCACGAATCACTGGCCCCATATCAATAAGAATCCCGAGCCATACTAAGACCCACTTCAAAAAATCAGGTAAAAGGTTTGAAGGAGACCCTCTTGGTCAAGACGTCATGCCTTTACGTATGACCCCTTAGTCAATACAATGCTCTGCACGCCGGAACCAGGAATCTCCAAGACCATTGGTGCTGAAACACCTCGAAGGAAAACAGGCGATTAGACAGCAGAACCAGGGCTGGAAGTTAAAAAGTTAATAGCAACAAGGCATATCTATGATAGCGAACAACGCTGCAGACAAAACGAAATCATTAGCGATATGGTGCAAACTGACCGAGTCCGACCCAAAAGAGATTGTCCTGTAATCAAGAGCTAGCATGAAGGTTCGTCCCTTACGATGAACCACCACATGCAAAGGCAGTAAGGTAGTTTAGGAGAGTTCAATTATGGGATTATTACCCGATCTTCAATTACCAAATCACCATAATTTTAAATTTTAATTTAGTTATTTAATCATTACCAAAACAACATATTCCATTACAATATTTTACTATTTTTGAATAGATTAGCACAGAATTCAACGAGTTATCTGGCAGTTCAGTTATTCCAACCTCAAACAGCTGCGCGATATCTGACCAATTCGACAATTATATTAAAGAATTACTATCTTGTTTTGTTAAAATATCAGATTTATTATTATCTTGATATTATTTTATTACTATTTACAATTGTTTTCCAAGGTGCTGATATATGAACAGAACAAAAAAAATAAACGGTGAGATTTGAGAGAAAATAAGTATACTACAAATATGGCAGAAGATGGCAATTACGAAAATACTACTGTGTTCAAAGATACTAGAGTAGCGTTTAAAGAGTGGTATGTCGATATAATTATTATTAAGACGATATAAGTATTCAAACCTTGAACAGCCGCGCGAGATCAGACCAATTCGACACAAGTATAATTTTTTGCTTTTAAAAAAAAATGTTAATCTGACAACAGCCGAGTGTGTAACACACAAAAAAAACTATCTTGGCTGATGCTTGTATTTGATTTGACCAAACAGGGTAAAAATTGTACTGTGAGAGAAAATAAGTATACTAAGAATATGGCAGAAGATGGCAATAATATAAACTTTTCCAGACCCAAAAGGTCAACAGGTCACTCGAACTACTAGGAAATGCTAAATGAGTGCAGATATATCCCTCCGGTGGGGGCGGAGAAATTCATAATTTCAACCGATAATAACAAAAAAAATTGATTTATATCAAACTTAAAATCTACCATGCATTAAGGAACACAAGAATAAAAAAAAGTACTAATACGACTTAAATTTAAAACAAACAAAAATACTATAGCTGTGTTGTTGTCCTGGTGGTAGGTTGTATTATTGATAATTTGATGTATTCTAGGCAAATAGTATAATTTTTTTTTTCTTTATAATTTGATGTCTTCCAGGTAAATAGTATTTCCTATATGATTGGATATCTTGATTTCAATATTTCCCTTTTTTTTATATATTTAGGTGGATCCTACAATTTTGAGAGAAAGAAACAATTAATACCTAATATTATCAGCAAATTGATTTATTTATTTATTTATATTTTTTTCTTTTATATAAATATTTGTCTTCTTCTTCTTGATTTCAGGCTGTACTTTTCTTTCGATCGGTGAGTGATCAAGTAGTTTTGGATATCTTGATAGATATTCCTTTATTGATATCTTTTTGACCACTAAAAGATTAAATGTTGATTAAATTAAAAACAAAAAATTTTTCTTTTTTTTTTTTGGAATTCAATTCAGAAAATCCTTAGAATGTTTGGTGTAATTTAATCAGAAGATGCCAGTGGCAGTAGGTCGTGTGCAGAAGGTCATCAGGTCTGCTGATTATAGTGAAGATTTCTATATCAAATGTTCGATTTGATTGGATCAGATTGCCATGTGGCTGTAATAGTGTAGAGGTACCTCTGATGACGAGAGATACCGGCTGCACCAATTGTAATACCCCGCCAATTGTTGTGGTAGTGTAGAACTACCGGCTGGGTCAATTGTTATAGGTCGTAACGGCACCTCTTATGGTTAGAGCTACCGGCTACGCCAATTGTAATGGGTCGTAACGGCACCTCTTATGGTTAGAGCTACCGGCTAAGCCAATTGTAATAGTGTAGAGGTACCTCTGATGACGAGAGATACCGGCTGCACCAATTGTAATAGGCCCGATGGTCCTATTCACTTCTCTTAAACTAGATTTAGATGGTGCAAACTCTTACCTGGTTGAGTGATTCACTGGTGGTGTCACCCTCTCTTACCTCTCTCCTCAAATAAGAAAGCTTTTCTCTATGTTTTGTCGAACAAAAAATCACTGTTTGGTTTAATCGTTACACAATTTTTATTTAATAAATTCTTAATCTTTATAAGATTTTTCAAACACTATATTATAAATGACTCTTTAAGTAATTCGTTTAGATTTTTTTGTAATTTTCTTTAAATGATTTTCAATTTTCTAACAATAATTAGAATTATGATTTTATTGAATTTTTCAAACACTGAATATAATTTTCTTATAATTTTCTTTGAACACTACGTTTCACTATAGGTTTTAATTTCTCGTTTAACCTAAAACTTTTCGCGGTGACCGGGTTCTGTTTAAGAATACTAACTGACTGAGTGACTGGGTTCGGGGCCCAAAGGGTCTGGACCCCCGAAAGCTTAGTCGTTATCGCGTTCCCGATTTCAATTCAACTGTTCTGGATTTTATTTTTTGATAATGTTTTATAATGAAAGCTAAGTTTGATTAACCAATCAAAACTTAGGATTTAATTAATTTTATTTTCTATCGAAAATGTAATATTTGCTATTTTAAGTAAACATAATTTTTATAGTTTTACTAAGTGTTATCGGATTTCGTAACTTCCGTTTTATCGAATAAGTATTTTTTGGTTTAATAATTATATGAATTTTTGTATAGAATATCGTTTAATGAGTTTATTTTATTCAAATTTGCTTATCGATGGAGTTTGTTTGATTAGATATTTTTGTTGTAATGTGGAAATATCTATGGTTTCAACTTTGTTGCTTGGAATGTTCGAATATTTGAACGAATTGTGGGATCTGCCTAGTTGCAATTTTGAATGAAAATTTGTATCCAAACTTTGTTGCTAAGTTATGAATTTTGCTTAAGTTAGGCTTTTTGTATTAGAGTAAATATTGAGTAATATTTTAAATTAAGTTTTTAGAAATTATTTAGATGATTTCTTAGTATTATGAAATAATTAATTTTGTGGTGAAATTGAGTTTGGAATAGATTTTGTTGATATTCATGATATCGATGATTTAATACAATGTTTGGATGAGAATAGGGTTTTGGGTGTTGTATGGAATTGGATGTTGTATCTTTTAGATGAAATAGGGGTTTTGGGTGTTGTATGTGATTGGATGTGGTTTCGTTTAGGTGAAAAATAGGGGTTTTGGGTGTTGTATAAGATTAAATGTGGTTTCGATATGCTTGCTCTAAACTTTATTGAGTGGGTTTGGAGATCTATTGCTTCATATGTATATTCCTAGTTTAGGAATACTACATGGCCAGTTGGAAAGTTTGTTAGAAGTGCAACTATGGGCTTGGACTTTTAATAACAAATATTTTAACCCTAAAAAAGAACGGAGTCAGCGGATTGCCTCCACACAAAGCCTCAACTTGGGAATCCCTTAATACCTGTATTTAACCACACATACTAATTTTCATATGCATTCGAAAAGAAAATTTAAAAAACATATATTTGTAAAAATAATATAAAAATAAAACTTATCTTATTATAATTGTTGATAGTTGACTTCGGTTTCGTGTAATTTATTAGTTCCAATCCAAGTCATGACAAATCTTAAATCCTTTTTTGGTTAACAAAATACATCTTTTTATAACTTAACCTCGAAAACATCTAATTATTCCTTTACAACATTCTTATCATTTAAAACATTGCCAATTCCTAAATCCACCGATCTTGTATTTTATTATCAGATGATTTGTTCGGATCAGAAGATTGTCGGTATCCGGGATCTCGATAATAGGTCGGAAGATTCTTAAAATGTTTATCTGAATTGATCAGAAGATGCCGGGTAAGTGGCAGTAGGTTGCCATGTGGCAAGTTAGACCGCTAACTTGGTAATTCAAAAAAACAATTAGCCGCTGTCAGCCAAATGGCTGAAGGAGAGAATATATATATTGGTTAAGATGTATTACGCGTTCATAATATCCCCGAATTGTAAATATTATGGAGATTAAAGCAGTGTTAAGTGACGGGTGATAATTCGTAGCCAATTATCCCCGTGAATCCCTAGGGCTTTGTATAGATTTCTGTGCACCAAAGCAGCAAAGGTCTATACTCCACCGATGACGACTTGACTATGGCTTCCAAAGAAGATATAGCCAACTACTTACTTACTCTTGATTTTTGTTGATGTTAGAGATGATCTGGATTCGATGTTCTGATCCTCGATGTGGTCTCAGGAACCGTTGGAACAGAACTTAATAAGTACTTTTACTTAATAATCTATCCGTTCTTATTATGTGGGATTCGATGGAAAGTGAAACACTTTAGTTAACTTTAACTATCACTTTGAATCTGTTTATTCATATCAAAAAATCAATCTTATATACAAAATATTATTATTGGTTACAACAACAATTTACGTATCACCAATTAATAATATATATTGCACGCATGTGCATTTTTTAATTAATATTTTTATGAACATAAAAATATTCAATTTACAATTTCATAATTTCTTAAATGTTCAATTTATATTTTCCTAATTTCTTTTGTAACTTTAGAATTGCAAACACATGTTATTACATATTCATATTTAGGTTTCAAGAAACTTGGTCAGAAAATATAGGTTAAAATTTGTTGACCAAGTTTTATTGTTTTTAATTATTTATATTTTTTATGTGAGAAAATAAAATTTGTTTACTTTGTGGTTTGTTTAAGAAATATAATTTGTTTACATTAGTTGCGGTGTGTTTATGTTTTTTATGTGAGAAATTGTTTTCATTTACATCTCACAGATGTTTGATGTTTGATTTTTGGTGTTTGACCAATATTGGTTTATATTGGGAATAGTGGACTTTTTAGCTATTGCGACGATTGGACAAGTATGCACAGCTGTTTTGAGGTTCGAAAACATTCAGGGCAATTACGGTCAGTATGCGGAGAATTCAAATTTTAGTAGTATGGTAAAGTAATGCGGGTGAAAACGTATTGTGAGTCAATAATAGGGGATTGCAAAGGAAATATTATTGTTACTTGCCCTATGCTAAGAATAAATTTATGAAACGGAAACTATATGCAGATATGACTATAGATTGTAGACGAATGAGAAACTATTGTGAACTACGGGTAGTGAGGGAAATTGTGAATTGTGAGAAAAAGGAAATTACATAAATCGGGAACTTTACCGCTCTACATTATCATACTCCAGTCTACATAACAATATCCCAGCAGGTAAAGTATTATTGGTAAAATTGCATAAATAAGATGACTAGTTGTATATCAATTGTAAAACTGTTGCGCCGCAATAACGAAGGCGATTGTTGTAAAGACAGTATAAATTTTATACGAATGTCGCGTTGAAATACTGTATAAATGTTGCGCCGCAATAACTAAGGCGATTGTTGTACAAATAGCATAGAAATTATATGTAGGTTGCGTTGAAATACTGTGTAACTGTTCCGCCGCAATAACTAAGGCGATTGTTGTACAAATAGCATAGAAATTATATGAAGGTTGCGTTGAAATAACTCAGGCAACTAATGATAAAAACTGTAGAAATATTGTATCAATACGGTATGAACGTTGCGTCACAAATACTTAGGACGATAGCTGATGAAAACGGTAGAAATATGGTGTAAATACAATGTAACTGTTGTGCCTTGGTATTATATATATTTTTTTGTATAGGTATTATAGCAAGATCGGTAAATAATACACTCCTTTTTAAGATTTCTAATTTTGTTGTTATATTTGGTATATTTTCTCTATTATTCAATCAATTATAAGCTAGCATGAACACGCCATACAAAAAATTTTATACTAAGCAGAATATATTTGACTAACATATAATTAATTCCGACAATCACAAAAATTTACAATATGGCTACTATCAGCCTTTTACCATCTTTCTCGGTGTCATTTGATTTTACCCGCTTAATCTCAGAAAGGGATAACATCAATTAATGATACCGGTAATTCAACAAACAGTTCTTTTTTTTGTGATAGTTGAAGGTTATGCATTAACTTAATTTTGAATTTTTGTTGTTAATTAATTGAGATGATATACATTAAAAAGAATCCTAATTGTTTAAACAAACAGAATGATTCGGTGTATATAGGAAATTCTTATAATAATATTATAAACAATTGATATTTTTTGCATTGAATTATTTATTTTGTGTTAATAATTTTAAAAAATTTAATATTGTTGAATATTTTACATCAGGGTATGAATTATAGTTTTTTGAATTTAGTAACCATTCAACAAACAAATTTTATTATTTTTTGAAAATTAAAATTATATTCTTTGTAGTGTTTTTTGTTTTTGTATATATAATTTTTTCTTCAACGAATGTTGTTGATGTTGTTTGTTAATTTTTTAAAAAATTTTGTAATAATTTTTTTGAAAATGGCAAAGGATGTTTGCCGAAACGTAAAATATACATTTTAATTTAAAATAATTAATTTGTTTTTAAATAGGCTCTATTCCCAATATATTTATAATATAATTAATTTACCTTAATTTTTATTGATTTCTTTCCCCAATAATATATGGCAACAGGAAAATACACTACCATTAATTAACACACAGTTACTCTCAGCCTTTAATAAATTACACTATCTAAATTGTACTATCAGGTACATAACAACACGACTAACACAACAAACAATGCTTTAAATGCAATATCACAAGCCTATCACTTGGTTGAAAAACTATCAATTTTGTATATAGTTAACTAATTCACAGTTAAAAATTTACAATCATGTACGAACAAAAACAAAAATGAAATTGCATATTTCGTTACAGACGTCAAACCCGCAAATGAATCCAATAGGAAACAAATGTAATAGACTAAGAGAGCGGTGACCGCCAAGGTCATATTACAAACTGAAATCAGTAAAATGTCGTCACTGACATATGTAATTTGATGATTAATTTGAACTAACACAGCACAAAACACCTATATTTTTTTTTGTTAAAATTGACTCTAATGAAAAGAATTAAATTAATTAAACTATTGAATTAAATTAATAAAAAAATTATACTAATTGCACTAGTTAATTATAAATTGGAACCTAATTAAAATTTCACTGCTAAATAACTAAATAAACGTGAAGTCAAAAAAACTTCATAATTTTGATCTTCACGAATGAATAATTGACACAAGACATCAGAGATAAGAGAGAGAGAAAACAGTTATACTAATGCTATTGTCGACGGTGGTATTTACAAATAGTTCAGAATCAATTGCGGGCGAGACTGGGTTCCCGGGACGCAATTACCCAATAACACTAAGAATTTCAAATACTTAACTTAGTAATAACTAAATATACACAAAATATGCTAACTTAATTTACTATCTGAAGAGAGGATAAAAAAAAACTACCCCAATATGGAATTTAATTCAGAATTTGTTTGCCCGAGCAATGAATAATCAAAAAAATTTTTGAAAGGAAAATAAACTTACGATTTGGTTGCCGGTGTGTGACACTGATAACCTAAAAATACAAGAAACCCTAATACAATAAGCTACTTATGTAATAAAGTGTGCACAACCGGTTATCCGAATTTTAGTTTGATCCTTTCGCAGAATTCTTAAAATTATTTACGGTTTGAGTTTGGTGTTGATTTCTTGATATTTCTTGATAGTTCTTGATTATTTTTATATATTTCTTGATTATTTTTATTTATTGATTATTTTTAATTATTTTCCCTTTTTTTTTTTTTTTTAAATTCTGAATGGTCAGACCCCATGGTTATATCCGCCAGGCCTCAAAGTCCTAACATTTAGCCCTCCATCAGCGGTGAATATCCCAGCAGGTAAAGTATTATTGGAAAAATTGCATAAATTTTAGAAGCTACCTGTTTGGTTTTTTGGAAAGCTTAACTTACCACTTACCTGGTATTAGCCCTCGTTGTTGTTGTTTCTCTTATGAATGTGTTGAGAAATAACAATCACTTACTTTTCACAGTTTTTTTTATTTAACATTGAGAATAGCTTAATACATTAATTTCTTAAACACAATAGTTTTCTGAATAGAGCTTAATATTTTTTTTTTCTCTGATTTGTTTTGGAAAAAGTTTCCCTTTGGAAAATTTATTTTTGAATACACTAATAAAACTTGATTTTCTTTTTTTTCTAATTTATTTTTTGAAAAAATTCTCCTTTGGAAAATTTATTTTTGAATACACTAATAAAACTTGATTTTCCCTTTCTCTAATTTATTTTTTGGGAAAATTTTCCTTTGGAAAATTTATTTTTGAATACACTAATAAAACTTGATTCTCTTTTTTTCTAATTTATTTTTTGGAAAAATTTTCCTTTGGAAAATTTATTTTTGAATACACTAATAAAACTTGATTTTCTTTTTTTTTAATAAAACTTGATTTGCTTTCTATTTTATTTGGTGAAATTTTTTCTTTGGAAAATTTATTAGAACACCACAATAATATTTTATTTTATTTTTCACTAAGTACACTTCTTACTCGCGTTTACTACGTAAATTTAATTCTCGAACTTCGGACTTCATACTAACTTTTCATTCAATTTTCTATTTTATTTATAGTAAATTTTGAATGAAAAACTGACCAATCACGAAATTGTAAGTTTTACTATTTCATGAATGAATTTTTTATGAATAGAATAAAATAGATAAAAAATGCAACTTATAATAGATTGCGTTTTTTACATCTTCATCGAAGTTCTCTTGAAGTTCCTCAAATAGGAATTGAAATCGTTTTCGAAATTGTGGTTCATCTGACTTCTATTTTTCGTTGGCAGGAAACTCAAAAATAAGACGAAAGTTATCCCACTGATATATATTAATATTTTTGTCTGGTGCGTCTTTCTGTTGTAGCACTGTCCCAGCAAATAGACAAACCTTTAACGATCGAATTATTCGGTTTGGTATTCACTGTTAGTCCCTTGAGCTTTTGGCAATTCGGTGACGTCAGCTTGAGAAGTAATTTCAAAATAAAACGCAAGGTTTATGTTCAAAATCAAATCTAAATGTTTATTAAAAATGTTCAGCTTTATATACAAAAAATCAATGGCTTTTAACCTCTCCTCAAATTCATATACATAAAACAAAAAATCATATTCATCAATAATCAGTAATCCTTGATTTCTAGGTCGTAAATTATCTCAGCTACTGGGTAAGCTATTTTGTCTCAAAGTAGATTGAAAAATAATTTTTTGCCTTCTTCATCTAGTCGGTCGTATGCTCTGTCACTAATATTTATAAACTGCATTGCGTCCGTTCTAGTATTATTGTTTTGTTCTCCTTTAAATATTGGAAGCCGGCTTGTTTGTTTAACGGCGTCTTTATAATTCATCTTGGGAAGTTTTTCTGGTGTACTGGAGTCTAAAACGGTAGGTGTGGTACTTTCCGAAGATATTATTCCGCTCGATGTGCTCGGTTCTTTTTTTGTTGTGGCTTTTAACTCTGCGATGACTTCGTCAAATGTTTTATTGATTTCCGTTAATCCTGTTTGCTTTTGCTTTTTACTTTGTTTTTTTGGCAGATATTTCCGAGTCTGAGTCGTTGTTTCGTGTTTTGTATCGTCGAGAATTCTCATAAATAATATTAAAACCAATTCCTATTCTGTTTCCGTTCAATCAAAATTTATTTCAATCATTTCATTTCATTTTTACAATAATAATAAAAAAATTTTTTTCAAATAATTATAATATAACGGTTGTAATCCTCTTCAAAATTATGCGTAAGTTCCATTTAAAAGTTGCACTAAATAATTTATCTTTTAGTGAGGAGAATTTATATTCAGTCCAAGAGTCCGTTAGTCAGAACCGTCCAATTTTTATATAACAACACTTTGCTCAAATCAAATGGTTGTTATGCTCCAATTGTTAGAAGTCACTTATGCTAGGCAAAATGGACTTCGTCAGACTTATATATATGAATAAAAAACACTTGTTTATAGTTAGACAAATATATAAATCTGAGTTTTATTGTCGATAATTTCTTCTATTTATACAAAATCGATATTACTAAAAATTACACATTTAGCAAAATATTCTTAAAATTAATTGTTTCATAATGTCAGAAAAATGTGTCACATAATTTTTTATATTTTCTTTGTAAATTTAATTGACCGACATATTCAGTTTTACTTTAAATTTATTACATCATAAAAATAAACGAAAATTATATTATTTACATATGCACGGTAATCATATTTCATTTAATAGTTTTTTGTTTGAAATATGAATTCCATAAACTTTCTTTCGGTTTGTAATAAATTATATTTATTTTCACATATGTTTTTTGTTATCGTGTGAAAATGATTTTGCGGTTTGTTTACTTTAGAATATAATGGACATTTGTTGTTTATTTTATGTGCGGTCATTGTGTGGGTGTTCAGGTGCCCGACTGAGCCAATTGTGGGGTGTTCAAATGCGGCCCTTCTAAGTTCTTAGAGCTACCTGCTTGCTGCTTCCGCGTTCGAAACCTGAAAATCTTATAAACCCTGATGTTACTCTCTCTTGTGGTCCCCGCTAGATGCTGGTATTTCTCTCGAATGTTAGATTGAAAACAGTTTTAGTTCACTTTCACACGGGTACGTTTATTGATCACTTTGTTTATTTAATTGAACACTTTTACAAACTCAATTATTTAAAATTATGATTAGAAGAATTGAAATAATTCTATGTTGAATCTCTATTTGGATTTCTTTTCAGTAAATGGAAATAATTTTCCTTCGAACACTTTTACAAACTCAATTATTTAAAATTATGATTAGAAGAATTGAAATAATTCTATGTTGAATCTCTATTTGGATTTCTTTTAAACAAATGGAAATAATTTTCCTTTAAACACTTTTACAAGATCAAATATTTAAAATTATGATTAGGAGAATTGAATTAATTCTATGTTGAATCTCTATTTGGATTTCTTTTAAATAAATGGAAATAATTTTCCTTTAAACACTTTTACAAGATTATTTAGGCACTTATCACTGATTCTAGTTTTATCACTTTTACTTTGTTGTTGGGAAAAGGGCTTTCCCTGAATTCAAAACAATTTCACTTTTACTTGGGCTTTCGTTTCGTAGCCTCACTTCACACGTACCGGCGCGTGTCGGTTTTAAATTAGACTCTCTTGAATGTTGGAAATTTTCTTCTATATATAGTAAATTTCTAACATTCAAATAACTTTAAAATAAATGGAATGCATTGTTTCAGCATTTTGTAATTAATTTTTAGAGAAAAACTTGGAATTCATATGTTTGATTTCCGTTAAAACAACAATGTTTTGGATAATTTTCGTTCAAATTGGTCGATTTTAGTTATTTTGTTTGTAAAATTTTTGTCATATAGACTATTTCTATGAGAATTAATTTTGAATTTTAATTATTAAAAAGGAAATGAAATTTAAGTTGGTTGTTTTTGTTGGAATTTTTTAGTTGGCGTGTGCTAGGGAAAATTTTTATGTTTTCTGTTATAATGGTTTTCAATTAAAAATATTTGGTTTAAGAATTTTATATGAATTGAGATTTGTTTGTTTAAATGAAATATTGATTGGATTTTAGATTATGAGATGTGCAGCTGGATCTAATTAAAATTTGTTTAGTCTGGTTTGGATTGTTGGTTTTGAGGATTATAATCAAACATTGTTAATTAAAGTTTGTTTAGTCTAGGGAGATTTTAATTGGATTTGGTTACTTTGAAGTAAGTTTTAGTTTAGGATTTGTTTATGTTAATTTGGGTTGTGCGGGTTTAAATATTGATTGGTTTTGAGGATTATGATTGAAAGTCGTTACTTACATTGTAGTAAGTGTTAATTAAAGTTTGTTTAGTCTAGGGAGATTTGTTTGGGTTTGAATGTTAATTGGTTTTGAGGATTATAATCGAACATTGTTACTTACATTGTAGTAAGTGTTAATTAAAGTTTGTTTAGTCTAGGAAGATTTTAATTGGATTTGGTTACTTTGTAGTAACGTTGATTTAGATTGGTTTAGCTTGTTTGTATTTGGATGTTGTTGAGTTTTTGAGGGTTGTAGGATGGATAGGGATTGATGTAGAATTGGATGCCGTTTGTTTGGCGTTCGTCGTGGATATGTAGTGGGTTGGGAAGATCCACTACAATTGTAAGATTTTGTAGGAGTTAAGGGATGATGTGTAGATACATTACAATAACGACTAAATCAATTTCAAATAATAAACAATAGATAAAAGAACTCTTTATTTTCTTCTTTTAACGAACATGATTTGTGTTGCTCAGTGTGGCTCGATCTTCCTTTATTTCTTTTTTGAAGAGGATGTGTCAAAAAAAAGAGGAAAACACATTCTCTGATAATTCATTGCTTTTTGGTTCTTGCTAAAGAAAAAAACACAATTTTAAAATTTGTGATAAAAAGTAATAAGAGTATTTGGTGATTAATGCAACTAAAAATAAAAAGTTCAGATAGAAAAATTAAATGTTAAATTTTATATTTTCAATTTTGTTTAAAAAGAAATATGCTATCATGTCGTTACATTGAACGATTGGTTCCTTAAATTTAAAGCAAGACATTCAGTCAAGATTTCCTCAGATAAATTGGAAATCAATGGCGAGAATACTAATATTAAATTAAACTTACTAAAAGCAATAAATGTTGAAAAATCTACGCATAAATTATTTCTAATTAAATTGGAGTTAAGCTGTATAAAGTAGTTTCAGAGGAATGAAAACATTTAGAGAAAACCATTGAAGTAGAAGATAAGGCTGACAAAGCATTTAGTAAAAAGTTGGGAAGTTGGGCAGTAATTTTACAATTAGCAGTGGAAATATAAAACAGGATTCGATACTATTTGAGTGACGCATGGATGTTGGATTTCGCTGGCTGATCATCATTCATCTCGGTCAGTCTCTCTATTCTAAATATAAATGCTTCAACATCCAGACCATCGGGTCTGCCGGAGAAGGTTACATTCCAATTTCTTATCATGGTTGAGTACTGATCGACATGTGGTCGCGTTCTAGCAGGAGCAGGATGAGGCTCAGCAAACATTGATTGGTTGTACCGGTGGATCATTGAACCGTGGTAATAAATTTTCTTGTGCATAGTGCACTGACTAAGCCGATCGATGACGCGGAGATACGTGCGATGTCTCGTTAGGTTCTTCTAATACCTCTTCTGGTGCAGTAGCACGGTTTTGAATCATTGAATTTCTAATCATGGAAATTTCTCGGTCTATGTGCGCGTTTACTACTCTATGAAAACCTCGTTCCTCGGCAGTAGTGTGGGGGGATAGATCTTCAAGTGTCGTGGTTGATAGGGTTGAGAAGCTACCTGTTTGGTTTTTTGGAAAGCTTAACTTACCACTTACCTGGTATTAGCCCTCGTTGTTGTTGTTTCTCTTATGAATGTGTTGAGAAATAACAATCACTTACTTTTCACAGTTTTTTTTATTTAACATTGAGAATAGCTTAATACATTAGTAGAATAGCAAAGAGAGTTCTGAGATATTTTTTTCTTTTCTCTCAATGCAATTGAATTAATTTCTATGCATTTGTTGTTGTCATTGCTTTTTTCCTTTCTTCTTTCAAACATCTTTTTTTCGATAGATAGTGCGACGAAATCCATTTTTTTTATTTTTAAATAAGTTTTTTTCCAAAATTATAGCAAGTTTTTCAATTGACAACTTATTTCAGGCAGACGTCTAAAATTCCAAATAAAAAGTTTTTGTTTTCCAACACATCACCTTTTTTTTCATACACTTTTCTTATTCTTCTGGTCGCTTCATACACAAATCTTATATAACAACTAGAAACCTAGAACAAAATTAACACATCTGGACAAGAAAAAATTATTTTCATCATTGCTTTTTTCCTTTTTTTCTTTCAATGTGAGATACTCCCATAATAATGCAATTTCGTATCTTTTTCTCGAAAAACTCGTAATACACACGTTTTTTATTGCTTTTTTCATTCATGTAACATATTAGCATATTTTTTCTTATTAGATAACAAAAAAAAATAATGAAAATCATTTTGCTTTAGTTTCTTTCAACAACATTCTAAAAACAATTGTTGTTGTTTTCAACACGAAGAAATTAATTTTTTCTTATAAGATACAACCAAAAAATATTTTAATCATTTTCTCTAGTTTTCTTTCAAGCTCATTCTCTCAATGCAATTGAATTAATTTCAATGCATTGTTTTTTGCAGCACAAACAAAAATTCAACACATCTGGACAAGAAAAAATTATTTTCATCATTGCTTTTTTCCTTTTTTTCTTTCAATGTGAGATACTCCCATAATAATGCAATTTCGTATCTTTTTTTCGTGGAAATGTGAGATTCCCCCATAACACTACTTACATTAATTTCTTAAACACAATAGTTTTCTGAATAGAGCCTAATATTTTTTTTTCTCTGATTTGTTTTGGAAAAAGTTTCCCTTTGGAAAATTTATTTTTGAATATACTAATAAAACTTGATTTTCTTTTTTTCTAATTTATTTTTTGGGAAAATTCTCCTTTGGAAAATTTATTTTTGAATACACTAATAAAACTTGATTCTCTTTTTTTATAATTTATTTTTTGGAAAAATTTTCCTTTTGAAAATTTATTTTTGAATACACTAATAAAAATTGATTTTCTTTTTTTCTAATTTATTTTTTGGAAAAATTTTCCTTTGGAAAATTTATTTTTGAATACACTAATAAAACTTGATTTTCTTTTTTTTTAATAAAACTTGATTTGCTTTCTATTTTATTTGGTGAAATTTTTCCTTTGGAAAATTTATTAGAACACCACAACAATATTTGATTTTATGTTTGACTAAGTACACTTCTTACTCGCGTTTACTACGTAAATTTAATTCTCGAACTTCGGACTTCAGACTAACTTTTCATTCAATTTTCTATTTTATTTATAGTAAATTTTGAATGAAAAACTGACCAATCACGAAATTGTAAGTTTTACTCGCCGCACAATACCTGACCAATCAAAACGAGAATGTGGAGGGTGAAAAGAAAACCGTTATACTAACTATTGCAGACGTTGAAAACAAAAAAATAATAAAATTCAATTATTACCAAAGTAAAAATTTTATTTCTGGTTGATTTATAAGGACAACTGTTAGACTAGCTATTACAACAAAACTTATTCTTCGTGATCAGTCTGGTATTAGATCACACACAGATAACAGTTGAGAGATGAGAGAAAGCAAGTATACCAACGTTATGGCAGAAGGTGACAATCCCGAAGATATTACTGTGATTAAAATATATTAGAGCAGGATTTAAAGAGTTGAATGAAGAATCAGTTACTCAAACCTAAAACGGCCGTGCGATATTATTTGACCAATTCGACGAATAAATTGAATAGGAAGACTTATTAAGCGGGCTATAGCCGAGCGTGAATCACACAAAAAAAAATATCTATTACTTCCTAAGATGCTGATGTTTGAACAAACAGAGGTAAAAGTTGTAATGGGAGATTAAATAAGTATACTAAAAATATGGCAGAAGATGGCAATTATAAAACGTTTCCGGAACGCGAAGGTCACAAAATACGGAAAAAGTACAGATATATCAAAAAAAATCTATCAGCTAACCTAGCCTTATTCTAGCTAATGCTAATTTAATTGGGGAAAGGATCAACTAATTAACAAAAAACAATTTTGTGTTCAGCAAAACGAAAACGTTATTATTTTAGATTATTTCTCTATTTCTTATTATTTTAGTTGGTCCTTTTCGCAATTTACCTTAATGTAATTTTTTTCTTGAGGTGATTGATATTTATTCTTGAAGTTGTATTTATTCTTGATGTTGTATTTATTCTTGATGTTGTATTTATTCTTGATGCTGTATTTATTCTTGATGTTGTATTTATTCTTGATGTTGTATTTATTCTTGATTCTTGATTTATTTTTTTTTTTGTTTTAGTTAATGATGGATAATGAATGGTTGTGGATTCTAAAATTAATTTGAAAATAAAATTAGTTTCCGATATTATCAGCTTTTATTATTTATTTATTTATTAATTATTCATTTATTTATTAAATATTAATTTATTTATTAATTATAAAAAAAATTATTAATTATTTCTAAATTTATTAATTATTTATTTATTTATCTATAAATATTTATATATTTATCTGTTTATTTTCATGGCGGGTGGAGGAAGGTTGGATCTAACCACGGGGTGTCCATCACTCCGGGGTTGAAGGTGCCCATCGCCGCTCTTTCTCAATTTAGTTTGTTTGTATATGAGTTTTAAAAAAAAAATTTTTGGGATCAAAAGAAAAGTTAAAGTTAATTTACGTTAAAAGGATGGGAAATGGAAAAGGAAAGGGAACAAGAAGGGACGAATAAGGAAGGGAGAAGGTAGGGTAAGACAGGAATAAGGTGGGGTATGTGCTGGTAGTGTCTCACCCAGCTGACGAGTGCTGATGGGATGGCCAGAAGATAAATCCTCTGAACCATCATTCTATCAACAACACTCGCCAGTTGCGATCCACGCCACCAACACATACGGTAAGGTGCTGTGGCAAAGATGGACCAGTTACTCATCAGCATGACGGCCGAGCGAAATCTTCCCTCGACAGCGGGCCAAGCTGTCTTGGAAGAACTTCCTCGGTATCATCCGATGAGAACCAGCACATCTCAACCACAGGAAGCTAGTATTGCCGGGAGGGGTCGCTAACGTTAGACAATAGTAGCGCGGGCTGGGCTCTGAGGACCCCGCGAACCCGAAGCCTGACCAGGTGACCAGACTCGGACGAGGTTTGGCGTATACACCAAACCACGTCAGTCTAGGTCTGGCACCTGAGACACCTTCGGCATTCGAGACATCTCCAGAAACCCAACCCAAACCGTAACTAGGGTCCGTGGGGTTGTAATGCCCATTGAGAATAATTCCGAGAAATTATTCTCACCCTTGCGTTTAAGAAAAATACAAAAAAAAAGGAGAATATTGCTGGAGGCGTAGGGACGCAACTCCCCATCAAAGAAAAGTCTGAGGGATCTCAGACTTCCTTTGCTCCTGCGCGTTTGAAGCAGGAAGTTGCTTCTTGTCGCCAGAGCCTCTTACTATTGAATGGTGGAAACGAAAAATTAATTTTGAAGAAAATTTTACAAAAAAAAAATTTTTCTAAGTTTTTTTTGAAATTATGGAGGGACTCCTCCAGAGTCCTACATTGCTGTAGAAACCCTTAGAGGAGCCCCACGTTGGGCGCCAATTTGTAATGAAGAGCTTTCTCATTGGCGAACCAATGAGAATGGCATAGCCGAATGCGTACCTAGAATGATTGTTATACCTTACGACTAAAGCTCAGTCCTCTTGGATTTGATGGAGTAATACCTGCTGCTTCAACACAAATGCACAAATGTACGCAATTTACGAAAAGTCACTGAAATGGAAAAAAGTACAAGTGGAGAATGGAGACTCTGGCGACCCCTTTGGCGAAAGACCCACGATCAGCGCGTCCAACCCCCACAATCACTCTCAGACGCCCACACACTCACGCCCCACACATGCTCACATTCACCCACACAGTCAGACGGCGAAGCAAGACACTTAAGCTCTCAGACCGGCAGCACGCATCGCAAGTGATAGTAATCAAGATTGAGTCGTATTGCTGTCACATGAGCACCATGGTACAGCCCACAAACCACTGCCATTGCTGGTACAACGCGAATCCGATCCCAGAGCACTGAAAAACGTCACACACTATATTGAAAGTCCAGATCGATTACTTCCCCTTTCCTTTTTTAACAGCATTTAAAAAAAAAATTCATAAAACCATCAGTAATTTAAAAAAAAATATTTATTTACAACCCAATAAAAATGTAAGTTTGTTTGTAATTTGAACCAACATGTCCAAACCAGTCTATTTCAACACCTGTAGTTTACCGTTAGTTAATGAATCATAGACCTAAAACCGGACAAGAATTTGTTTCTTTATTTTGTTTTTTTTTTTAATTCCTTCTTTTTTTGAATTACAGGACATTCGAGAATGATTATTTCGAGAATATATAATTTTATCAAATTCAGAAAATATAATGAAAAGAGGTATTTGGTACGTTAAGTTTGAACTCGGAGCAACACTATTTAGATTAGAATCAGTTCCAATCCAGACCAAATGTGTCTCGCTACCCACACCACCAGTTCGCACCCACAGGCACCGATTAACACGCCCCTATTCAACCACTGACACGCCCTTTCACACACATTCACCCTTCTACGTTAAACAAAAAAAAAATAATATAAGTTCACTAACCCATTATTATATCCTCCAGACCTCCACGTTTCCGTTATCTCAGCCCTCCATCAGCAACAACTGTGTCCAATTACTTTGATGAAAACAGGAACAGGTAAATATTTGTATAAATAAGCGTTAAATAACTTTCCGATATAGTTAGATGCGTTGTGAATAAAAGATAACAATTTGTCTCAATAAACGTTGAATAGTACGTTGAACCAAAAACGTAACGGTTTGTATCAATAAATGTTGAATAATACGTTGAAATAAAAATGTAACAGCTTGCATCAATGAATGTTGAATAATTTGCAAATTCGGTTGAATACGTTGAGTATACCAGGTAATCATTGGTATGAATAAACGTTAACTAAATTTCCAATATAGTTGAATGCGGTGTAAATAAAAATGTAACAATTTGTATCAATAAATGTTGAATAATACGTAGAAATAAAAATGTAACAATTTGTATCAATCAATGTTGAATAATTTGCCAATTCGGTTGAATACGTTGAAAATATGATGCATGAACTTGTATGTAAAAACGTTGAATAACTTTGGGATTGCAGCTGAATGCGTGGAAGTAATATACGGTAGCAATAGTACTTGCAAGGCTTAATGAGTTTATTGATATTGATCCAAATGATGAATTATGTTGACTAGTAGAGGCAATTGATAAAGCAGGTGAAAGTAGAACTTGGACTGCTAAGTAAATTCACGACTGTCGATCAAGGAGATGAAATACATCCACGTAGCAATTGGACTATGCCCGGAACCGAGTTGTAACAATGTAAACGAAATGTCCCCCCCCCCCCCCAAGCAATCGAACGTGTGAAACATATCAACCAAAGGAACACGACATCAAAGTCAATAATCACATAAATTTCAGTATAAATATTGTTTATTATAATTGTATTATTTATGCACAAAACAAAACATAGTTCTGCGATTGTCCTCGCTTAATATATTTAGCCTTAATTTCTTAGAATTTAGTTGAAGGCGTATGCATGCCCCAATTTAACGAAAAGAACAATATCAATTTCCCCGATCGTTTCAGAATAATAAGCGCGTCTTCAAATTATTTTCGAGCTGTGGGAAGATGCATGCATACGTGTTTCAGTAAATTGATCTTATTTGATTTAATCTAACTAGCGCCACAGCGAGACATACACAACACGAAAATTCTTTTTGGTTATTTTAAATTAAATTAAACTTAATTTTCTTTTGATTTAATAAATAAATTTAACTAGCGCCATTGCGAGACATACACAACATGAAAATTCTTTTTGGTTATTTAAAATTAAATTAAACTTAATTTTCTTTTGATTTAATAAATAAATTTAACTAGCGCCATTGCGCAACATACACAACATGAAAATTCTTTTTGGTTATTTTAAATTAAATTAAACTTAATTTTCTTTTGATTTAATAAATAAATTTAACTAGCGCCATAGCGAAACATGCACAACATACGAATACTTTTTGGTTATTTTAATTAAATTAGACTTAATTTTCTTTTGATTTAATAAATAAATTTATATAGCGCCATTAAGAATAAAAACGTAGAGTTAATAATTTTCCATGGCCATACCTGAACCATGGTTGAAAGATATTTTTCTTGTTGAATCTTTCATATAACACTATAACACTCCAAAAATAACCCGACGGGATTTCACTACACCAAATATAGAAGTTAACTTTGTCATCCAACAAACACGAAAAAACCAAAGAAACAATTTCGACACGTATATATCTTTATAATTTAATAATTTCCGACGCACAAAACAACACGTAAACCATTTTAAAATTTTCTTTAAACCGCACTGACAGCACAGCAGATAATCCAATAAGAATTATCGACTAAGAGAAAAAGGCTAGGTTACACCCAGTATTTATAACAAAATTCAATGCCGAATATGGTAATAAAACTTTTCGGAATTTCGAAAGGATGGATTACACCCAGTAAGAAAATACGTATTGATAATAACGTTGCGAAGACCATTTCAATGCTGATTGCGAGATATAATTTTAGGATAGCAAGACGAATTGGTAAATATGCGCAGCTGTTTGGATTTTGAAAGGTTCGAGTAAGGGTTCCAGATGTAAATTAATTATGTAATTAAATGTTAGGATCTTCTTTTCGATAAAACGAAACGGGTGGTTACTTTGTAATACTGACCATTGCAAAAAGGTAATTTTGCGAAACAAACCATTTCTGACACATCAATAAGAGTCATCAATGAATTAGAATGAATCAAACGTAAGTTCAATCGATCGTATGATATTGATGTATTACAAAATAACAACTTACAACACTATTATAGTGGAATTCAGATCCATAACGGAAAGACAATCTGATAACAAGAAAATACCCATACAGAAAATCGAATGCATAACCAGTTAGGATATTAATTCTTTTTTATTGTGGCGATTGGACAAATGCGCACAGCTGTTCGGAGGTTTGAAAACTTCGTTGTTTAAGTACAGTTAGTGTCTAGAGGATTCAAATTCAAGTAGCATGAAAACGCAGTATGAGTCAATTTTAGGGGGTTGCAAAATTAAATAGTAATGTTTATATAGATAAATAATAAAAAAAACTATGGGTTACGAAGACTATAAGAAAATATGACTATTGATGATGGATGGATGAGAATCTATTACGAGCTACACAGGTTGGTAAAAATGACAACTAATGAATCTGAGACTATAATACACTACGTTCAAACGTCGTCCCAGGCTATCCATTACAGATTCTTGGAACTTATAATATTGTTGAGTCTTGATATGTATAATTTTTATTTATAAAATGTTGATAAAGATTTTTTTTTTGGTGGACTGGATATCGGAAAACAATTACCCATTCTTCAAAATACGTGGATCCTCCAAATAAAAGATTCGATCTCCTTTCAAAATTCCAATCCATCAATTCTTTATTTTTTTAATAAAATCTGTTGTGTAGTAGGAATTACAATATGTGTCACAATAACACATAAAAACCTTTTAAGACCAAGGTCCCACAACAACATACGTTCAAAGGTGTTGATGGACGTAAATCATTCTTTTTTTGTATTTTTATATTGTTTGTTAAAGAATGGATAACTAAACAAAAAATCCTATCACTGACAAAATATGACATAGGCCAATATTTTATGATAGAATAGAGAAAATAAAAGTAAATCAAAAAGTAAATAGCAAATTGTTACAAAAATTTGCTGAAACAAAACAAAAATGTAGTGGTCAATAATCCAGCCGGTTGCATATTCCTTGATCCTGTGACGCACTCTCTTTCTTAAAGATTAAAGCCCACACATAATTATATGAAGGCTCATTTCTTCAAGGAAGCAATAGCGTCTCATCATCAAGGATTATTTAACAGCTAAGATTGAGGTTGCTACCGTTGACTGAATACAGTTCATCCGCCACCACCCCTAAGATGTCACCTTGGCTAGTGATATCTCACTGCTATTGCCAGTGGTGTGTGATATCTCACGTAAACTCGTATGTCAATAGCAGGGACTGGAGTACGCGGGGTTGTCACACCCGTAGATCAAAAATAAAAAAAATGTCAAAACAATAAAAAATGATCCCTCCATGCGGTTATTGTAAAGTTGTTTCTGAGTCAAATCTGTATGACGCGGTACAAGCTCTAAAAGCATCAATAACTTGAGGCATTTCTTGAATACTATAATCCAGAATTCGTTCTCTAGTAGCCGAAATACGCGGATCCTCTAGTGCTACGGTGGTCTTCAATTCCACCCTCTCCCCACTTGCCTGACATGCAGCCTCTACCAATCCTTTTAATCCATCACCAATAGTTCTTTCGGTAAACATGTTAGTTAAATCAAAACCTAATACCTCGGGATCATAGCACTGTTCACGAAGCAGAGTAACTCGTGCAGGCTCATACATGTAAGTTTTTGACCTTTCTATCATTTTCTGTTGGACCTCTAGATAATACGCAAGTATTCCGTTAACTGAAACTTCCGAAGGTGGTGCATCAATGTTGTTAAAGAGATATACAGCTTGGTTCGCCGTATCACGCCAAACTTTAAACCGTGGATGTACTTCAGTTATAAGCTTTAAATTAATTTCATTTGACTCTTGAAAAATCTCAAAAGGTGTATCTGAAGAAGTAGTACTGTAAACTCTCTGGTCCCTAATAACTACGTCAATATTGCTAATTAAATCCAAAATTCTACCTGGACTGACGCCACTTCCCGTTAGCAAGTGTGGTGTTCCCGTTAGGGATATCTACTCACCACAGATATTTGTTGGTGTAAAGGTTACTTGAAAGAAGTACTTACTTTTTGTTTCCTGGTAAGGCTCCTCAATGTCTTTTAAATTGAAAAACTCACACTGGCTGTTTTCACTGTTACATGGATTTAATTTATTTAAACACTTTAGATTTACAATTTATACTTGTTAATTATTTAACTTAATTTAATTCGGAACTACTGTTCCAGCACTTTAATGTATCACACACGTAAACTTTTAGTTTTTAATTGTTGGGATTCGATTTTCCCCGCGAGTTTAGAAAGTTTTGTGTCGGTCGAACGCGTACTACTCGAGAACTGATTTGTTTAACCAAAAATCAGTATTATTTATTTCAACGGTTTTCGGTTGGGCATAAATCAGTTGACCAATCGAAAAGCGTTGTTTCAAAAAAAATAAAATAAAATAAAATTTAAATATCGTAGTAATCGAATTTTCATTTTTAACATTCTTTATTACTTTTTTTTGTCGTTTTTTACAGAAAAATTAATTATTGAAGGGTTTTATTACTTTCCGGTAACATGGAAATATTTTAGTTTTAGCTCGTTTAGGGTTTTATGTTTCGGATTTATAATGGAACTATTGTTGTAATTAATTTAGTTGATATTTTAATTTAATAAATGGAAAAGTTATTTGGATTGAAAAGAATGTATGGATTGTGTATTGGGCTTTGAATTGTAACCAGTTGGACTGTGAGTTATAGAAATTTGTCGTTTGAATTTAAAAGAATGCATGGATTGTTTATTGAACTTTGTAATCAGTTGAACTTTGAATTAAAGATATTTGTCGTTTGAATTTAAAAGAATGCATGGATTGTTTATTGGACTTTGTAATCAGTTGGATTTTGAATTATAGATATTTCAACAGCTGCAATGTTAGCAAATTGTTTGGATTGTTTCAATAATTGGAAATAGACATAAAAAATACATTGTGTGTTTATTATGAGACTTTTTTAGATTGGAAGATTATTTATGTGGTTTAATTTTGTATATATATTAATTTGAATTGAGTTTGATCAATTAAATATTTATCAATCGACGGTGTAATGAAGTGCCTCTCAAGATGATAATGGGAGTGGCTTAGCAGGAAGCGTACCTAGTTTTGATGTATTACCGTTCGACTTAGTCTCAATCATCGTGGATAGGAGAGAGTATAAACCTGCTGCTTCAGCACAAATGCAGAAATGTACGCAATTTACAAAATAGATCAGAAATGGAAACAAATACAAGTGCGAAAATGAGACTCTGGCGACCCCCTTCTACGAAAGAACCACGGTCGGCACGTTCAACCCTTGTTCGCTCACATACGCCCACACACACACACACACACTCATTCACACCCCTTTATCATTAGAATTAAAGAAACAAATCAAATTCACTCACCCCATGATTATATCCTGACCTCCTATCCTGATTATATCAGCCTTCCATCAGCACGTTGGTCACGTTGAAAACTCGACGAAGATATTTGTATGTCAAAAATGTTGAATAAAGTTGTACGTATACACGTTGTATAAAATGTTAGGTAGAAACGTTAAATAAACTTGCAATCATCAGCGTTGAATAATTTTGTACTTATAAACGTTGAATAAAATGATAAGTAGAAACGTTAAATAAACTGGCAATCAGCAGCGTTGAATAATTTTGTACTTATAAACGTTGAATAAAATGGTAAGTAGAAACGTTAAATAAACTTGCAATCATCAGCGTTGAATAATTTTGTATTTAAAAAACGTTGAATAAAATGATAAGTAGAAACGTTAAATAAACTTGCAATCCTCAGCGTTGAATAATTTTGTATTTATAAACGTTGAATAAAATGATAAGTAGAAACGTTAAATAACCTTGCCGTCATCAGCGTTGAATAATTTTGTACTTATAAACGTTGAATACAATGGTAAGTAGAAACGTTAAATAAACTTGCAATCATCAGCGTTGAATAATTTTGTATTTATAAACGTTGAATAAAATGTTAAGTAGAAACGTTGGATCGAATTGTAAACATAAGCGCCGAATCAATTTATAATCACAGGTGAGTATGGTAACAATTACAGCAGTTACAGCCGAATGCGTTGAAATGTAATTGTTGCAGGATGCGTTGAAATCAAAAATGTAATAATTTATACCAATAATAGTCAAATTATTCGTTGAAGTAGAACTGGAATAATTTGTATCAATGATTGTGCAGCAAAACGTTGAAAGGTAATTGTTGCCGTATGCGTTGAAATCCAAAAAATGTAATAAATTGTACCAATACTAGTTAAATTATTCGTTGAAATAGAACGGTAATAATTTGTATCAATGATTGTGGAGCAATACGTTGAAAGGTAATTGTTGCCGTATGCGTTGAAATCCAAAAAATGTAATAAATTGTACGAATACTAGTTAAATAATTCGTTGAAATATATCCACTCGCGGAGTTTTCGTACACCAAAATTAAATTGCCGTAACGCTTATGACTAATCGCCGAATCAGTTTATTTTACAGTTCCAATAAAATACAGAATTGCATTGATGACAGAAATTTAATATATCAATCAAACGTTTTAAAAAAAAAATACGAGGACATATATTTGTATTAACAGTATAATTTCCTTAAGTTCGAGAACAACAAAAAAAACTATGTATGTATCTTAATTAGGAATTATGTTTAGAGATTATACATTTGTAGCATATCTATGTATAAGTTCTTATTTTTTTTATTTTATTTACATTCACGAACACCAGTTTATACAGTTTAATTTGACAGTACCTCAACCAGTAATCTAGACTAGCGGTTCTAGCCTTGATATGAACAATCTTGTTTTAAATGAACGCGCAAATTTTTGTTTCGGTTGCCGAACCGAACAGGTAATGTAATTTTTCTAATTGGATTCCCGTTACAATTGTTAATTTGCACTATCAAACTCACCTGACTGATCTACGTAGATGTAATTTCTTTCATATTCTTTATTTCTTTTATAACAGCACAAACGAATAGTAATTTTTTTCCTATTATTTATAATTTTAAAATTTTTTTTACAACCGGACACAAAAATCTGCGCCCTGTTGGTTTATGGTACAAACATATATCTAAACTTTTTTTATTATTTTTACTTTAAACTAATAGGCACAAACATATAAATATTTTTAACAACAATTTCAGCTAGTGATCGAAACTAAAAATGAAGACTGAACTGTTATAACTCGTTAATGATAAACTCACAAAAATAAATTAATAATTTCACTAATTAAATCTTATTAAAAAAACATGAAGTCAAAAAAACTTCATCGTTCGATCTTTACAACAGAATTGACAGACTAATTTAATAATTTCAGACTAAGAGTAAGTGATTGACCTACACGGTCATTATTAAATTTTTTGTAAATTTTCTTACGGCACATAACAAACATATATAGATTTTTTTTGTATATTTTTTTGGAGTTATACGGCACTAACATAAATGATTTATTTTTTTTTTATATTTTGCACAACACAAAACAATTAAATTTTTTCTAAATTTTAATATATATAATTTTTTTCTTTTGTAATTTCACACACATATAACTTGAACTAAATTGAACTAGCTGGACTAATACATTTAAAAAAAAATTAAATAATTGCACTATGTGAACCAACAATTTTAACTAATTAAAAATTTTACTACTTAATTTTAACTTAAAATTAAGAAATAAATGCATGAATGCAAAATTTCACCATATAATTTTGACATTCATGAGAGATAATCAGTTGCACAAGAGAATGAAACAGGTTACAGTGGCTCATTATATAGCCAAAAATTTCAGTATCGAAAAAACTCGAATACAGGGTTTTAGATGTAAGACAATTAATTTACATCAAGCATACAATTGTTAGGAATTTTTATGGTTACACAAAACTGTTTATGATTTAGTAATATTGCACAAAAATAATTTTGCGATACAAATCATTTCCGATACATTAATAACATTTAACATTGAATTTAAAATGAATTAAATGCAAGTTCAATCGATGTTATGGTGTTTAGGTATTCCAAAACTACAATCTTCTATATCAACACGGTGAAGTTCAGTTCCATAACGGAAAGATTGTTTGAAGCAAAATATTCATACAAAGATAAATCGAATGTTTAACAAAGCAAGATAGTAATTCTTTGTATGTTGACGATTGGACAAATGGAGGTTTGGAGGTTTGAAAACTTTGTCGTTTTTTTAGCGGTTAGTATATGGAGAATCCAAATTCAAATAGTATAGTGAAAACAATCGGATGGAAACGTAGCGTGAGTCAATTTTAGTGGATTGTAAAATTAAATTTTAATGTTTATATAGATAATATTTAAGGAAAATTTCTTTATTAATTCAAATTAACTAATATTATATTATATTAATTAATATTTAAAATTAGTGTAATTAGTTCAATTCTCTTCAAATGTGTCTGTCCAGCTAATGAAAATTTAGTTAAGTTTTAAGGGAAATAAGAAAACTATGGGTTACGGGGACTATAAGAAATATGACTGTTGACGGTGAATGGATGAGAAACTATTACGAGCTGTACATGTTAATAAAAAAAATGACAACTAATGAATCTGAGACTATACTACGCTGTGTTCAAGCATTCTTCCAGGCTATCCATTACAACGGATGTAGGATTATGTTGCAGCTGTGGTTTATTATGTCTAGACTTGTTATTATGATCACTGAATCGATCAATGGGTCAATTGTTTGGAATGATTTTGGATAATTGTTATCGAAATGGGAGTATTGTGGGATTGTTTGGGTGTTTGTATCAATGGGGTGGATCAGCCTGGTTACTGGTCCACCACACAAGGTATCTTCAGTTTTTGTCTTCTGCTCAATCTCATCTATATTAGAGTCATCAGGTGTCGTTGTATTCTTTTTACCTTTCTTACTTGCCTTGCTCTTTACCTGTTTTTCTTGTGTTTTTTCTTCGTCTTCCGACGTGCTTTCTGTTTCGCCTGGCATGGTGTTTACTTAAGTTAATCGTTAAAAAAAGAAATTGCAGTTGTTAATTTCGCGAAGATAGTTGTTAAATTAACTATTTTATGTTGTATCAGATGATTTATATGCCATCCATCATTCACCAGCATCCGCAACACGTCAAAAAAAATAATCACAGCTGTTATTACATCAGACAAAAAGTCCACTAAGAGAAACCGTATGTTTGTATTTTACAAACATATAACTTGGACTGTGGTCTGAATTACAACACTGGAACCTGAATTACCCGTCATTACACTACCACAAATTATCGACTTTGTTAATTTCATTTTATTTAAAATTATATTCAATTATAGTTATATACAAAAATCTGTTTGTCATCATAAAAATCGTTCAACAAAATTTGAACTAATTAAAATTGAAATATAATATTTTTATCTTTATTTTTTATGATCGTGGGAGATTAGGAACTTTGACCATTTTACTAATTTATTTGAAATGTTTTATGTTTACATTATGTCTTGTTGAGGTAGGTTAAAGAAAAGTTTATTCTATATGCAATTCATATGAAATGAAATAAAAAGAATTTATTCTGGGTTGGTTTGGTTTTATTTTTATGATTAGATATGGTCTATAAGTTATGATTCTGTGGGTATATTGGTAGATGGGTTTATGTCCATCACAAGTTGCTGAAACTCTTACATCCTCCAAAGCAGTGGTGACGTTGAAATTTCCTCTTTGTCCTCGTGATTGACAAGCAGTGATTGACATACCAGTTAGATCAAAACCTAACGCTTCTGGGTCATAGCATTGCCTATTTAACAAAGTAATACGGGGAGGTACATCCATGAAAGTTTTTGAGTCAACAATTCGCTCTTGTTGAACACCGAGATAATACGTTAACAAACCGTTTATTGAAACTTCAGAAGGCGAAGAACCAATGTTATTAATCAAATATACGTTCTGATTTGCTGCATCACGCCATGTGACATACCGGGGACGAACTAATGAAATATTCACCAGTTCGATTTCATTAGATCCTTGAAAAACTTCAAAAGGAGTGCCTGAAGAAGTTGTACTAAACACTCTTTGATCACGAATAACCACGTCAATATCACTGATTAAATCCAAAATTCTACCCGGACTAATTCCCGTTCCTACCATTAATGTTTCTTTATTCTCAGTGAGTGGGCTGGTTTCGACGACATCTAAGTCGGCTGGCTTTTGTAGTGAAGCGCTGCTTCGGTATAGAACACCGAAGTGGCATAGCAGGCCGCGTACCTAGCTAGATATATTTATAGCCCCAAACTAGCTGCAATGGGGGGACGAGTAGAAAATCCTGCTACTCCAGCACAAATAAACTATAGTACGCGTATCACATGATAATATAAGCCGATAATGAAAAAGAAACAAGTGAACTGAGTAGACTCTGGCGACCCCATATATGAAAGAACCACGATCACCCCATCCAACCCCCTAATTTTAACCCAATCACACGCTCGCGCACTTCTCCACTCACATACCTACACATCCCCCATACAAACCCGCTTGCTTACACACTCGCCATCGTACACACCCTCATACGCTCACGCCTATATACACGCACGCTCTCATACATACATCCGTACCCATGTAGATCGAAACAATACGGCCCTAAATCGACTGTAATGGTGATTTCCCAAAAGGTCATCATAGCATTGGGCACCATATGAACACTTCGTGCAACATGAGAATTATTTGATATGAATCATATTTTATTTTATCTTGATGAATGGCATTTAGATTTTTCCTTGATTTCAATTATTGATTATTGATTCTCATTATTACTTACCCTCGATTTTAATTATTGTTTCTTTTCTTGGTTCCCCATAGCTTGGCCAGATCCCCCTCCAGTAGTTCAAAATTAATCGCTCATCCTCCCACAGTTCATCGATCGGTGAGCTCAGTAATCAGTATCACGACGACGATGGAAAAATTATTGCAATCCAAACGGGTTGCTGATCAGTTATATTTCTTTCACCTTTTTCTTTTATTACCGGAAATGTATCGTACTATTCAGCAGGTATGATGATGACGATGTATAATCACAAAAACAAAATGGTTGTGCCGTAAACGTATTAAGACCGTCAGTACGCCGGAAATAATCGTAACATGCGGCCAAGTATTTTCGGTAAATCACACTCCAGCACCCAATTCACTGATTCATTTCGTCCTGATACCAGTGTTATCACAGAAATATCACAAAGCTTTTGAATAGATGGAATTAGGATTTTAATAACACATCTATTAGAAACATAGACAATCTCCAAATTACAACCAAATTAAAAAAATTATGATTATGTTTTTCTATTATGTAACAGTTTCTTTGTTAAATTTATTTTTCTTCACATATACTTGTAATTTATGCTAACACAGAATTATGCTTATTTTTATATAAGAATGCAATTATTATTTATAGTTCTATTTATCACAGTTCAAACAGAAAACAAGCATTATCACAGCAATTCTACATTCGTGTTATTATTATTTACTATTAAATTTATCACAACACAAGAAAGGCCATTTTATTTAATTTAACTAATTTTCTTTTTATGAACAAAATTATGTCATCAGCTGTGGTTTTGTTTGTATAAATAGTTATAACCAAACCAATTGATAGAAAAACTGACATGCGTTTTAATTGGTTTTCCGGTATCGCATTATCATAAACATAATTCAATGAAGCTTACCTTTGGTTATAACTATCGTTCTTGAACTTTGTACCGGATTCTTTTCTTTAATTATTCGCTGGATTAATTCCTTTAATTTTAATTAATAAAATACACCACATTAAACACGCGACGTGTAGACGTCAAAAAAACAAAACACCAACAACTGTGAACTTGTTAGACATAAAGTCGAACTAACAGTTTTCATTTGCAATTTTGTTTTAATTTAACTAGCACGGCACAAAACATATAAATTTTTCTAATTAAATTAGACTAAGTAAAAAAATTGCACTAATTGAAACTAAGAAATTGAAACTAATTAAAAATTTTCTACTTAATTTTAATGAAAAAGAACGTGAATTCAAAATTCTACTTTTCATTAGAGAATTTTATTTCACGAGAGAATTTTACAAAAAGCAACAAGAGACTGAAGCTATCTATCGCGTTCTATTTATAGTATAAAAAATGGTAGCATTAACTGGTAGCATATTTTAATGACTGAAAACCCACTAAGGAATTTACATGGCTAATTGGTATAAAAAAATTGAAAAGAATTAAATGACAAACATTGATTATGATACGATTGTAAGAATTATACATGCAAATAGCTCTATTAGGCCTTAATGATATTGTACAACTGTTTTATGATAATTTTATCGCGATTAACGATTACAAAAAATTTATATTGGGAAATATCACAGAACTGTTTTATGTCAACTTTTAAACGGAACTCATTGGAGATGTCGATTACGGTTTGAGTATAAGAAACTATGTTTAAAGGAAAACCGAAAACAACTATTAAAGTTTCTGTTAATGGAAATTCAATGCGTGTGAGACAGTGGTTCGACTCTCAATTGCACTTCATTACACTTTTCGTTAAGTTTCTTGTTTTTTTTCCTTTTACCTTAGTCTTTTGTTTTTGTGCTTTTTCTGATTCATCCGTGGTGCTTTCTGATTCACTAGCCATAGTATTGCATTAAGCCCTATCGTTGAGCTCCCGGGTACGATTTTTAGTTTCGCGAAGACAGTTGGTAAATTAACAGATCGGAAGGTTGCGTGTTCAAATCACGTCGGGGTCACCACTATAGTATTCAGTCAATCCTGGGGTTGAAGAATCTATTTATTTATTTTTGGTACTTCACAAAACTTTTCAATTATAAAAACACAATAAAAATTAAATTTCGTTATAAAATTTATTTTCAACAGCACTTGATTTAGATTGAGACATAAGTGATGTCGTTTATGTTGTATGGTTATACGCGTGAAGATAACCATTAATTGTAAAGTAGCGCATCTGGAATAGTATAATGTATTACGGTTTTAACGTCTTCTTTGAAGTTCTCCTCAAGACTCTTCAGATAAGAATCAAAATCATCGTAGAAATTATGATTCATTTGAACTTCGTAAGATTGTTGGCAGGCAACTCTAATGTAATGCGAGTTGTCCCACAGATATATATAATTACAGATGAGTCAAGTACGTCTTTCTGTCGTAGAACAGTCCCAGAAAATTAATAGAACTTTAACAATTAAGCTATTCGTTCTATCTCTTCACTGTTAGTTCCTTTGGCTTCAAGAGCAATTCGGAACGTCTGAGAATTAATTCGAAAATAAAAACGATCTATTTAGATTCAAAATTAAGTCTCAGTTTTATTCAATCAATTCGTTCTATATATACCTAAAATATTTTACATAATTCATTTCCCCAATTACAAATAAAAGCAATTTCTTTATTTACTATAAATCTATTCTCCAACCAAATTCAATAAAATTTATCGATTCTTATTTACTAAAATACTTAAAAATATTTATATATGAAAATTTGTTTATTCATCAAAAGGAATAATTATTAAAAGAATATAAAACAATTAAAAAGTGTAACATGATATCTTTTAGTATTATATTTTCTTCACACACTTTTTCCAATGTTATGAAATTGAATCTGACCCATATTATTATTTCGTTTATATGTTTTACATTTGTTATGGTCAGTTATAAAAATAATAAAAAAAACGATTTATGTTTTTCAATTTAGTTTCTACGTCATGTGTAAAATGCATTTGGCTTTTACTATCATGAGTAATGATTTATTATTATGTTTGTTGTTTTTTAGTTTTATGATTGTTTTTCATCAAAGTTTTATTTGGAAGTTAGTAGCTACATTTGAGATGTAGTACAATAGGTTGATATTCGAGTGCTACAAACTGTTGAATAGAGGGATTGTGGATGAAAGATGAGTAATTGTAGCAATATAAAACTATTGAATCATGCGATTGTGGATGAATGTTGAACAAACTGTACATAAAAATTATAAAACTGTTAAATCATGCGATTGTGGATGAATGTCGAACAACTATCCAATTCATTCCAATATTACTTCGAATATTAAACGACTCATTTTTAACATATTTACTACGATCGTGCAATCAAATGTCCAAGGCTAAATTTTGTATACCGCCATTTACAAAAAAACAAACAAACAAATAATATTATTTTTTCTCCATTCAATTATTTTAACACTTCAACTGTAATTACACTAAAACTTGGTTTAAACATTTAATTCTACTAATTTCTTTCGCACAAATGAAGTTTACTAACGAATTATACTATGAATTTTTAATTATTTTCAATTAGACTAATTAGTCAATTATAATTTTTCTAATTTACAATTGCACTGATAATTAAACTAAAAATTGAGCAGTTTGAACAGTTAACATAAAAACTTACTCACAAAAATTTGGATTACCCCCAAAAACTACTTGGTAAAAAACTAGTTTTTCTCTTTTTTAACACTGTTTATGCCCATTCGGGGTCACCGAAAGAAATAGAAAATGTTATTGATTCTCTGACCTGTATCATACCTTTATATTCTTGCCATTTGAATAGCTGGGACATGGTCATACTATGTAAGTTACTACGATATTCGTAAGGAAACACTGAATTAATATGAAGCTGTCTAATAATACTATTGAATAGTGTACTTCGAATAGTTCGATTACCTATTCCCGCTACAATTCCATTAAACCCAATTTCTTTGGGATTCTGTACTTGTAAAAAATTTGAGAGTTATTGGTTGCGCCGAACTAAATTCTGTAAAAAATCATAAGTGCATCGATTGGTAATAGGGTGATATATGATTTCGTGTATGAAGCCATCTGCAATAAGGGTGTTGCGTGTCACTTCTTCAAAACTTATAAACAATTATGAGTAAGTAGTTGTCTGATTCAACCGCTTTAACATATCAATAATTAAATTTTCCTCTCCGATCCCATCGTTTTTCTCAAGTAAGTAATCCAAAAACTTATCTCCTGTAATGATTTTGAGAATATTTTTCGCTGAATAATCAGCTTCAAGTCCCATGAAACGAATCAACGAAATCATGCCCAAATACTTCGTTCTCCATGAGTATAACAATTTAGCAAAAGCAGATTCAAAACGTAATCTGTGTTTTAAATCTTTTATTGGAACAAGTTTTTCAGTTGGAAGCGATTTACAAAGGTACATAATGGTTGCAGGTTTAATAGTGAATTTTATTGCACTAGCTTTGTAGTGCGCGTAATCAGATCTTACCTGAGTATATGTGCTCATCCGAAAGATGTTAGGCCAATTGGAAGCGTGATATTCGTTCAATCCCACCAAAAAATCCAAAATTTTCAATCATAGAGACCCACCCGGATAGACGAGAGCTCTGGTGTAAAAAACCTGAACAGCTAGCGCTACGCCCCACATATTGATATTTCTGTTCATACTATACCTTTTAAAATCATTTTGATTGATCGCATAAAACACCGCTGGACCCCTGTCTCGCCAGAATTCATAGCATTCCGATTGTCTCTTGTTTGTAACATGTTTAAAACAGGACCTTGAGTCTGTTACACATAATCGTAATTATCGAGGGGAAACCTACCTCCCTCTCTCGTTTTAACCAAAATATCATAAGTGGTGCCTAAATTGATAATAGCATTATCGATTTTAACCATTGGTGCGTAAGACCACCGGTTGTAACGTCGAGAATTCTCATAAATAATATTAAAACCAATTTCTATTCTTTTTCCATTCAATCAAAATTTATTTCCATCATTCCATTTCATTTTTACAATAATAATAATTTAAAAAAATTTTCAAATTATAACGAACAGCCTCAAATTCAAATATAACAACTAATAGATAAAAGAACTCATTATTTATGTGTTTTAACGAACAGATATTGTTGTTCAACGTTGATTCATTTTTTTGCTTAATATGAAGTGTCAAAAAAAACCACATTTTTTTTGATTTGGGCTCGATGTTTGATTTTCAAGCTAATAAAATTAAATTTTCTCTGATGGGCATTCCGTTTTTGGTCGGCTTGCAAATTAGTAGTCAAAAGTTGAAACAAATAAGCTTGTTAAACGTTATTTAAAATAGTTTTGCAAACAATTTAAATTATGTGGTAACAGTAATAAATAGTTTAATAAACAAATGTTTTATTTTTATCATATCAAACAAAAATATATTTTTGTTTAATTACTGTCAAAATCAAAATGGTTTAAATGAGTTTTATTTAAAAAAAAAAACAATAATGAATAAATTGAATAGTAAACAAAAAAACATAATTTGGAAATTAAAATCCTTTTAACCACAAAATAGTGAATGTTTGTATACTTTGAACATAAAGGGTGTTTTTTTAAGGGCATTAGAACTTTTTTTTTAATAAATAAAACACAAAATGAATTTTAATGGACAAATTTTTTATTGCATCGGATAGAACAATTTATGGCAATTAGTTTTTAAAAATTATTTGGGGTAAATGACCGCCAAGGCTATTCTTAACGAACGTCATTCGATTGGCCCAATTTTGGGTAACTTTCTCGAAAATATTTGCTCTCATTTCGTGAATAACTCGAATAATGTTGTCTTCAAGTTGCTGCAGATTTGCTGGTTTGTTGGCATACACCAACGACTTAAGATAGCTCCACAAGAAAAAATCTAGGGGCATTAAATCACAAGAACGAGGGGCCAATCAACATTTCCTCCTTTGGAAATAATTCGTCCATTAAAAGTGGTGTTCAACAAATTCAATGTTTCGTGCGCCGTATGGCAAGTTGCACCATCTTGTTGGAACCAATGGTCTTCCAGATCTTGTGTGGCAACATTTGGGAGCAGCCAGTCATCGATCATGGTCCTATAGCGGTCACCATTGACTGTGACGGTATCTCCAGCGTCGTTTTTGAAGAAATATGGCCCTAAGATGCCTTCGGAATGAAATCCACACCAAACAGTAAGCCGAGGTGGATGCATTGGAAGCTCCTGAATAGCCTCTGGCTGTTCACTACTCCAAATCCGACAATTATGCTTGTTCACGAAGCCATTTAAGGAAAAATGAACTTCATCAGAAAAGATGATTTTTTGATGAAAATGAGGGTCTGCTTCCAGTTTCTCCAGAGCCCACTCTGCAAACACACGACGCCGGTTATGGTCTTGTGGCTGTAGCTGTTGCACTAACTGAACTTTATATGCCCGCAGAACCAAATCTTTATGCAGGATTTTCCCTGTACTCGATGGACAAAGACCGACCGACCAGACCTGTTCGTGCTTTCTGAGGAACCTTTCGATCATGCAACGAAAAAGTTTCGTAAAATTTCTTCACAATACCGGTAATTGCCGCTTCAGATGGACGATGATGACGAGGATAAAATTCACGTAAACCACGGAACGTTTGCCGAACTGAATGATCATTTTTAAAATAAATTTCCAATATTTGGAGACGTTGTTCTAAAGTATAACTTGACATGATGAATTGCCAGACATTAATGAATAAGCATAACAAATATGGCGGCTATCTGTCAAATACTTTGACAGGAATCACTATCGGAAGCTCTAATGTCCCTAAAAAAACACCCTGTATTTGCTTGTTGTTCTCCCGAATTTCCATTTCTCGCATTGTAGTTGTATCTTCCATTGCCTTGGTATCTGTTTGCGTAGTTGTTTTGTTTATTAGTATTGTTCCCCTGATTGCTTGAATTTCCATTGTTTATGTATTTGTTTGAATAATTATTCTGGTTGTTCCTGTTGTTCGCTTGGCCGTTTGTATTTCCGTTTGCATAATTGTTTCTAGGGTAATTCTGTCTGTAATTGTTGTTGTCGTTTCTGTAGTCTCGCTGAACTTCTGGAATACAGGGCTGTAATTTTGGGATGTTTCCTTCATAAAAAGGGTCTAATCATATTATACTTTTCTTGGCTATAACGTAAGGTAAGTTGTTTGGTGTCCTAATGTTGTTCGCTTTTACGCAATGTTTGATTGTGTGGCCATAATTCTTACAATATGTGCAAAATTCCGAATTTTTCCATGTTTTGCATTGATTTATCGTATGGCCTTTTCTGGTACAAAATTCACAATATAAATTGTTCAAAGTAGCCCAGGAAGGTCCTGCCTCTACTCTTTGTGTATGTTTGGGTTTGACTGGGTATTCCATTTTTATTGGTTCTCCTATTCTGATTTCTATTTCTTTAGCTCTTCTCGCTGCCTCCTCTAGATTTTGTGGTTTATTTGTTACCAATGACATTTTTATTATATCCGATCTTAACTCGTTCCAGAAAGCTTCAGTTGCCTGTCTTTCCAGCTCGGTCAATATTGATAATGCTTGCTCATGTTCGTATTTTAGTTTAATATTTGTTTTGCCTGTCCCAAGATTTTTTGTAGTCTCTCTGTAAAATTGTCCACCCTTTCCCAGTCCATTTGTTTACAATCGTGCAGTTCTTGCATGTAATTTCTTCTGTAATCTGCTTTTGCGTATTTTTTATCAATGAAGTCTCGAAGTTTTTCGTATGTATTTATTTCTAGGTCATCAATTACCCCATATGCTGGGTATTGAATCTTGTCCAACATAATTTCAAAAAAGAACTTTTTTCCATGCTCGTCTAGTCTGTTGTAGGCTCGTTCGCATGAATCTAAAAATTTTATTGCCTTTGCGCTAGTTTCTTCCCCTGGTTCCCATGTAAATTCTTTAATGTAGGCCGTTGCGTTTACTGCGTCGTTGATATCCATTGGTCTTGGATCCATATTTAAATTATTTGTAGTTTCAGTTGTTGAGTTCGTACTTGTACTTGGTGAGTTTTCGTTTTTTAAGTAGTCTTTAATTTCGTTAAAAGTTTTGTCCAGCTCTTTTTCGAATCTTTTTTTTGTTTTTCCTTTTTTCTGTATTAAGTCTGAGTCCGAGTAGGTTCTGTTGCGCGTTTATCTTATAATGTTGCCGAACATATGTTAATAGTGAGTTTTTTTTTTTGAAGGCGACTGACAAGGGAAACTGTGAAACCTTGTATGTGTAAAACGTGTATCGTGAGTTATTTCTATTTTAAATTTTATCTAGTAACATCGGTGTTACTTATCTACGCGTAAAAAAATATATATCTGTTCGAGTTTTAAATTGTTATTATGTTTAACTTTTTTTGTAAAAAACCCCAAAAATTTTGTATTGTTGGCGTAAAATATAATTGTAATATAAAAATATTTATTTAATATATTCAGTAAATTTTTGTTCTGTAAATATCTTGTTTCTATTTAAAATTGTATGATTTGAAAAGATTTAAAATTTGAGAGAAAAATAGAAACTAGATTTATTATATTTTTTACTTTATCTTGAGAATAAAAAAAAAAATTTAGCTACAGGAAAATTTTATCGACTTTTATGATGTTAGAAAATTTAATTATATTTTCCTTTATATTTTTAAAAACAAATCTGACTTTTAAATTTGGAGAGAAAAATTTAATTTTACTTTACTGTTACTTTTTATCGAATTTAGCAAAGGGAAAATTTTAAATTTATTTTATTCGTAGTGAGAAACTTGAATTTAATTTTTCTTATAAAAAAAATATCTGACCTTATTTATTTTTTTTTTCAATTCTTCAAAGATGGACCCTCCCTGTTGGGTCTGATGCCGATGAGTTGATTTTTTTGTTGGGCAATTCTTGTATTTGCCTGATGACGTTGGTTTTTCGTTGATCTTTCTTACAAATATCAGGGTGATGGGTACTCCCTGTTGTACCTGATGAAATAGTTTCTTAATTTTGCCTTCTGCGATGGTTTCTGGAACGGATGACGAGACCGTGTGTACCCGGTCCGGGTAGCTGGTCAAATTTGTATTGACTTTTTGCCTTGACACTGTTTTTTTACACTTTATTTATTTGTTAAAATATTAACCACTGTTCATTCCACTCGAAGAGTGGCTGAGATTTCAGAATCAAAAAAGATTCCACTCAGAATTACCGGTCGCGCCAATATGTGGTGGTCCCGTTAGGGAGATATATATTCACCACAAATATTTCGTCTTTATTTTGTAATGAAGAGCTTTCGCATTGGTGAACCAATGAGAATGGCATAGCAGGATGCGTACCTAGAGTAATTTAACGCCGTACAACCACGTTCAGCGCGTCCAACCCACACAATCATTCCCATACGCCCACACACTCACGCTTCATACATGCTAACATTCACCCACACACTCAGACTGCGAAGCAAGACAATTAAGCTCCAAGACCCACAGCAAGTATCACAGGTGGTAGTAATCAAACATAGGTTGTATTGTTGCCAGCTGATCAATCTGATACAGCTTGTACACCACTGCCATTGCTGGTAAACCGAGAATCAACTCTTCGAGCACGGGAGAGCGTCACACGTTATATTGTAAGTCTTTATTAATTATTTCCCTTTTTCTTTATTAATATCAATTTTCAAAAAAATTTATAAAACCATACGTAATTCCCCAAAAAAACTATTAACAGCTCAAAAAAAAATTATCATTTGATTTGTAAGGTGAAAAAAACATGTCCAAACCAGTTTGTTTCAACACCTGTAGATTACAGTTGGTTAATGTATTATAGAATTAATAAACCTAAAACATGACCAGAATTTGTCTTTTTTTTCTTTGTAATACAGGTTATTTGAGAATGATTTTTGATTTACTTAAAAATATAAATTCATAAATTTAGGTAATATAATAAAAGAAAAGGTATTTGGAAAACGAGACGTTACCTCGGAGCAAAAATATTTCAAGTACAATCATTTCCAAATTAGACTGAAGGTGTTTCGCTACACTCATCGCCAGCTCACACACACACACGCATCGACAGGCAAGCCCCCATTCAATCATTTGTACACCCTTTCACGCGCATTCACACCTCTATGTTAAAAAAATAAATAAAATAAATCAAGTTTGCTCACCCAATGTTTAAATCCTCCCGGCTTCCAAGACTTACGGCCTTAGCCCTCCATCAGCGATGAATAATCCAACAGGTAAAGTATTACGGATAAAATTGCATAAATAATACTTGAATGCTGAGTTGAAATTCGGTTGTAAATAACACAAGAAAATTGTATATCAATGTTGAGTTGAACTTCAGTTGTAATCACACCAAAATTGGATATCACTGTTGCGTTGAAATAGGATAGTAATAGCCAAAGTTTTGTATAAATGTTGCGTTGAAATAAATCAAGTAATAGTAGTAATAAGTAACATAAATTTTGACTAAATGTTGCGTTGCAATAAATCAGGTAATTGTAGTAATAAATAACATAGATTTTGACTAAATAATGCGTTGAAAGGAATTAGGTAATTGTAGTAATAAATAATATAAATTTTGACTAAATGATGCGTTGAAATGAATCAGGTAATTGTAGTAATAAATAATATAAATTTTGACTAAAGGTTGCGTTGAAATGCGATGGTAATAGCAAAAATTGTATTTATACAAATGTTGCGTTGCGATACGGTTGTAATAGCCAAAAAGTTGATATAAATGTTGAGTTGAAATATGTAAAATATACGATAGCAACAGCAAAAATTTGATATAAATGTTGAGTTGAAATATGTCAAATATACGGCGGTAACAGCAAAAATTTGATATAAATGTTGAGTTGAAATCTGTAAAATATACGATAGCAACAGCAAAAATTGGATATAAATGTTGAGTTGAGATATGTCAGTAACAGCAAAAATCCATAAACTGGCGATTGTTGATAAAAATAGTATAAATTTTACTGGAATCTAGTATGGTAATAATCGTAAACATTAACTCAAATTATAAACTTCGAGTCAAACCAGTTTTCTCGGTTTTATTGCTTTGTATTTGTACTAATTTTAACGTTATGTTCCTATCTGATTGACGAAAACCGTAAAGGCGAAAACCGAAAATCAATTGTTAACCTTGGAAATATTGATGACTTTCGATAAATTCTTGGACAACGCTCACTTTCGTATTGACACAATTTAGAATATCCAAAATTCTTTGAGATGTAGAGACTACTTTTATTACATTAAGATATTCACGTCACGTAAATATTAACACTTAGAATTATATAAAACAATTGGCCAACCCTAGTATTTATAAGAGCTGGTTACCTAATATCTAACCATATTTTGCACTTATATTGGTATATAGAAAATTTTTTTGTTTACCATAGATTTTAATTAATTAACTTACGTGGTTACCCTTGTAACACTATCACAGTTATCAACGGTTATTCTAATATTTACCTAACACGGCACAAAACATATATTTCTATTTTTTTGTATAAATTTACACTAACAACTTGTATTGAATAAATAATTTACTTTAAACTAACAAATTTTAATTTCGTTACACAAATTTTGCAATTTTTTTGTTGTCATCACAAATAAATTCCGTGATGTCTCATAGCGTCACACGCATGAAAATTGACAACACATAATAATAAGAGATAAAAAAGGACAAAAGATCGTATAGTCATTGCTTTTATAGCAATTTTTAATATCGAAAAATTCGACAAAGTGTTTCTGTTGAAAGGAAATTTATATTAATTTATGTTATGTTAATAAATGTTAGTACATTTTCCGTTTCAAAAAAACTGTTTGTTATTTTGTAATACATAACATTGTAAGATGATTTCACGAAATAAGTTATTTCCAACGCATTAGGAAAAGATATTAAAATAGATTAAACGTAAGTTTAACCGACTTTATGACGTTTACGTGTTACGAAACAATAGCTTACAACCGTATTACAGTAAAACTTAGATCTATAACGGAAAGATAAATTGATAAAAATATCCATATAAGAAATCGAATACATAACTAATTGTAGGATAACAATTTTTTCCATTGCGACGGTTGGACAAATATGCACAGCTGTTTGAGGCTTGAAAACATTCAGGGCAATTACGGTTAGTGCCCGGAGAATTCAAATTTACGTAGTATGGTGTAGAGCTGGTGAAAACGCAGCGTGAGTCAATAATAGAGGATTGCAAAGCAAAATACTATGGCTAATGGTGTTGTTATAAAAGAAGACTATGTGTAACGGAAACTATAACTATGGATTATGGATGAATGAGAAATAATGTGAACCATGCGTGATAGGTAAAATTGTGTGATGCAAGGAAAGGGAAATTACATGACTCTATGACTATACTACACTACGTATCACACTCCAGTCTACATAACAATTTTTTCGGATACAAGGTTTTTACTTACTTGAAGTATAGTTGTTTCCCATTAATTTTCCTTCTCGTTGATTTAATAAAACAGTAAGGTTTCCAAGCACTTGAATCTTTATTATCAATTATTTCTTCGAAACACTTTTATATTAAACTTAAATTTAGCTTATGCACATAATTTATTCGATTACCGAAAATTTGATTATAGTTATTGGGTGGATTTTCACTCTTGCACTTTTCTTCACACTTTAAACTTATAAGAATTAGACTCTCGACGGAACGCGTACTCCTCAAGAACTGACTCGATTAATGAAAAATCGGTAGTATTTATTTCAACGGCTTTCGTTTGGGCAAAAAATCAGTTGACCAATCGAAAAGCATTTTTCTAAAATACATTAAAAAATAAAATAGAAATTAACTTGGTAATCGAATTTTTAGTTTTTACATTCTTTACTACATTTTTTGTCGTTTTTAAGTAAAACTTAATTATTCGAGAGTTTTATTACTTTCCGGTAATATTTGTTTTTATGAAAATATTTTAGTTTTAGCTCGTGGAGGGTTTTATGTTTCAATCTTACAATGGAACTATTGTTGTAATAAATTTAGTTAATATTTTGATTCAATAAATGGAAAATTTTATTTGGATTGGAAAGAATGTATGGATTGTATATTGGACTTTGAATTGCAACCAGTTGGACTTTGTATTATAGAAATTTGTTGTTTGAATTAAAAGAATGTATGGATTGTATATTGGACTTTGTATTGCAACCAGTTGGACTTTGTATTATAAAAATTTGTATGACAGCTGCAATGTTAGCAGATTGTTTGGATTGTTTAGTTAATTGGAAAAATAGACATAAAAAATACTTCGAGTGTTTTTTATGAGAAGATCTTTTTTCCGTTTGGAAAATGTTTTATGTGGTTTGATTTTATGTATATTAATTTGAATTGGGTTTTTGAAATTGCTATTGAATGAAAACTAATTTGGAGATTTTAATTAAAGATTTATTGATTACAGGCCGTTAAGATTATGTAGCAGCTGCGGGTTATTATGTCTAGACTTGTTATAATAATCGCTGAATCGATCAATGGGTCAATTGTTTAGGACAATTTTGGATAATTGTTATTGAATTTGAATATTGTGGGAATATTTGTGTGTTTATATCAATGGGGTGGATCAGCCTGGTTACTGGTCCACCACAGGAATGGCGTATACACCAATCCTCATCAGTCTAGGTCTGACACCCGATTCACCCTCGGCCTTCCTGACACCTCCAGTAACCCAACCCGCAACTAGGGTCCGTGGGTTTGTAATGCCCATTGTCAATAATTCCTAAGAATTATTCCCACCCTTGCGTTCATAAAAAAAAACAAAAAGGAGAGTTGTAGCTCGAGGGGTGGGCACGCAAAACCCCATCAAAGTCAATCTGAGGCATCTCAGATTAACTCCGCTCCGGCGCGTCGAAGCCCTGTGTCGCTTCCACGTCGCCAGAGTCTATTACTATTGTGTTGGTGGAAGTTAAATTAAAATTTTCGATGAAAAAAACATTTTTTTTTTAAAAAAGAAATTTTCAAGGTTTTTGAAAATATGGAGGGACTCCTCCAGTGTACCACATTGCTGTAGCCACCCTTAGAGAAGCCCCCGGCCATCTTTACTCAAACTAACCAACACAACAACCGATGTCTTAAGTTTATCCACAAATGTTTTATCTTGGCTTCGATTTAATTCTTCCTCGAATTGTATTTCAAGTAGTTCAAGGATTACCAAAGCGATCGAACAGTTTTCCGGGAAAGATGATAACACTGTTTTAATTAAATTGGTTAGTTCTTTGTCTACGGTAAAGGACAGGCCAAGCTTACATTTGGTCTTGAGGACCTAGTACCAGCTGGATGACTCTTATAACTCGTATCAAAATATATTGTTGGATATATTAGGTCGAACATTGCATGTAACTCTCCGATATATGGTATTGACTCCATTGGAATATTAACAGGTAATAATAATAGTCAAAAAAATTCGCAACATAAAAATGAACAAATTTTATTATAATTTTTTTTTATCTTCAATAATTTTGTAACACTATTTAGACCAAATAGTTAAACCTGTATTATTTAACCAGTTTTTTTTTCTATAGTTCTCCAAATTGTGCCTTATTGAAAAGAATAAGTAAGAAATGAAGCACTAACAATAGAAATACGTTATGTGGGGGTTCAGGTGGTACCTTGGAGTAATGAGATACCGACTGAGCCAATTGTGGGGTGTTCGGATGACCGTCTGTGCCAATTGTGGGTGTTCAGGTGCGGCCCTTCTAAGTTTTTAGAGCTACCTGCTTGCTGCTTCCGCTTTCGAAACCTGAAAATCTTATAAACCTTGATGTTACTCACTCTTGTGGTCCCCGCTAGATGCTGGTATTTCTCTCGGATGTTAGATTGAAAACAGTTTTAGTTCACTTTCACACGGGTGCGTTTATTGATCACTTTGTTTATTTAATTGAACACTTTTACAAACTCAATTATTTAAAATTATGATTAGAAGAATTGAAATAATTCAATGTTGAAATTAATTATTATTCTGACCTTGTCGATTATTACGGTTAGTTGTTAACTCTAAATTAAGCCTCAATTCGCCTTTGATTTAATAGAGTCCCATCTTGAGAAATTTGCGAGTCTCTGAAGTAATGAGAAGGCTGAACCGGTCGTTTCGGATTATATTGATCAACGTCAAAATTATTTATATTTTGATGTTTTTGTCCTGTTTTCTCAGTTTGTTGATCATTTGTGTCCGAAAATTTTCGTTGTACCTCAAACTCCTGCCTAAGTCGATAATTCCCACTTTCGGTTAATGGGATCGTTATATACTGGGATGTTCTTGCCAAATATAGCTCTAAATTATTTTCAATGTAATTTATTATTGTCCTTTTACTTAGAAAATCCCTTCCTAAAATTCCGTCTATGTCTATATTAATGTTATCTTGTACCACATGAAAATTGCAATTGCCGTTTGGATTGTTAAGGAGAAATCCTTGAGTTACTCCTAAAGTCGTTTGAATTCTGTTATCAATACCTGTGAATTTGGTATACATTTGTCTATTTCGTATGCCGTTCCAGGTTTGATAGAACTATATTTAAGTATTGAAATGTCTGCCCCTGTATCGATTAGTAGGGTTACGTAATTAGATTTGGCAATGTTTAGTGGAATTTTTATTATTGGCTTTTGCCCTGTTTGTCTTGAATTTAGGTTCGTGATTGTGGGATATTTAATTGTCCTGTCGATTGTGTACCCCATATGTTCCGTTATATGTGAGGTCGGGCTTCTGGGTTTGAAGTCCGCTCTTAATTGTTTAAATTTTTTTGAGTTGATTCGTTTTTATTTTCCATTGTTAGGCTTTCGTTCGGCCTGTGCGATGTAGACGGTCCTGGTATCTGTTGCTCTTGCATGTATTCTTCACTTATTTGTGGTTCCCGATTAATCGTTGGTGGTTCTCTTATTACTCGGACGTTTTGTGTTACGTTATTTGTCCGTCTTTGATCATCTGATTTTTCTTGATTTTTAGCCCTGTAATTTTGTCTGCCCTGCTGTTGAGGTCTATAATTATTGTTCGTGTTATGGTCTTGCCTGACCTGATAGTTATTTCTATAATTTTTATTCACATTATAATCTGGTGGTTTGTACTCATCATAGTCTTCTTGTTCGTAGGGGTTTTTTGATCTGTCTCCGTTGCGTGGTCTGAACTATGGTCTTTGTTGTGGGATCGGTGTATCGAAATCGAAAAATTGTGGAAAGTTACTCTGTCGTTGATATGTGCCTAAAGTTGTAGATCTTATTAAGTTTGGGTATCGAATTCTTAAATTATTGTAGTTGTTGTCCCCTGTATTTGTCATATAATTATTGTTGTTATTTGAATTATTGTTCTGCGGCTTTGAATATTGTTTTTTGACTCTTGGACACTCTGTTGTCAGGTGCCCATTACAAACTACACAAAATAATGAGTTCTTTCTGGTTCTACATTCATTAATAGTATGACCTTTTCTTGTGCAGAACCAGCAATATAGCTCATTTTTATTCCTCCAATATTGCTCCATCTGTGCTTTTGTCGTATTTGGCCATTCGTAACTCCTGGCTGGTTGGTCTTCTGGTGCAAAGGGAAGTCTACTTTATAAGTCCTTTGCCCTTTGTATTGCAACTTACAGAGTTTCTGGTTTGCTTGTTGCGAAAGACATTCGTATCAAATCCGATTTTACCCCATTACTGAATGCTTCCAGACCTTGTCGGTCGATTTCTAAAAAGAGTGCCCTATTTTGGTCTTCCGTATAATTTTTCTTGTACCACTTTTTTGTTTCCCCTATAAGTCTCTGTAATTTTTCTGAAAAATGTATTATCCTCTCGTTTGTCGTTTGTCTACATGTGCTTATTTCTTTTATATAATTTTTTTCAATATTTATATCTATATATTTATCGGTAATGTGTTTTTTTAATGTTACGTAATCTTTGATTTCTAAATCGTCTATTATTTCGGCAGCTGGGTAATATATTTTGTCTAACAGTAGATTGAAGAAGAATTTTTTCCCTCCTTCATCTAGTCGGTCGTACGCTCTGTCACTAATGTTTATGAATTGCATTGCATTTGTTCTCGTGTCATTGTTTTGTTCTCCTTTGAATATTGGGATTCTGCTTGTTTGTTCTACGGCGTCTTTGTAATCCATCTTGAGAAGTTTGTTTGATGTTATGGAGTCTAAACCGGTAGGTGTGGTACTTCCCGAAGATATTATTATGCTTGACGTGCTCGTTTCCTGTTTTGTTGGGGTTTTTAGCTCTGCGATGATCTCGTCAAATGTCTTGTTGATTTCTGTTACTCCTGCTTATTTCTGTTTTTTAGTTTGTTTTTTGGTAGATATTTCTGAATCAGAGTACATTTTGTTTCTCGTTTGTCTTAGAATTATGTCCTTGTCTGACATAAACGGTTCAGATTGTATATAAAAAATGAATTGCTTATATTATTATAGTGAGTTTTTTTTTTAAATTTCGACCGATAAAGGAAATATTTAACCTTTATTATTGTAAAACGGTTATTCCGACGTAAAAAAAAATATGGTGGTATTTATTAGTAAAAATTTGTTGGTTCGTTTCGTATACCGTTGTGTGTGAAAAAAGATAAATTTTATTTTATGTAAAGATTGTGCCTAGTAAAATGATTTATATATTTTTGTTTTTTGTATTAAATGTTGAATTTTGTTGATTCAAAATAATTTGATAGATTGTAATAAATATTATGTTCTTAATACCTGCTGAAAAATTTTAAATGTTTTGTAAAGAGTATTTTTTCTTTAAATTTTGTTTAAAAATTATGTATATATATATATAAAAAATTTATATTGTAATATATTAAAAAATTATTAATATGAAATTTATTAAAAATTTATGTTGATTTCGTGTTTGTTTGTTGTATTATTTTTCATCCAAGACGTGATTGTTGACAATTTCTTGATTTTTATATGTTATAGATGAACTCGTTGTTTTTAATAAAATTTTGTGTTGATAATTATTTCGTGTGTTTTTAATGAAGTTGATGTTTTGAGAAAAATTAACTTTTTGAAAAATTTTTTGTGGTTCCGGTGTTCAGTGCTTAACACCCGGAAGCTGTAGGATCGTTGCTCGAGCCTCTAGACTCGAAATTCGGCTGCGCCAATTGTGGGGTTCAGGTGGTACCTTGGAGTAATGAGATACCGACTGAGCCAATTGTGGGGTGTTCGGATGACCGTCTGTGCCAATTGTGGGTGTTCAGGTGCTGCCCTTCTAAGTTTTTAGAGCTACCTGCTTGCTGCTTCCGCGTTCGAAACCTAAAAATCTTATAAACCTTGATGTTACTCACTCTTGTGGTCCCCGCTAGATGCTGGTATTTCTCTCGGATGTTAGATTGAAAACAGTTTTAGTTCACTTTCACACGGGTGCGTTTATTGATCACTTTGTTTATTTAATTGAACACTTTTACAAACTCAATTATTTAAAATTATGATTAGAAGAATTGAAATAATTCTATGTTGAATCTCTATTTGGATTTCTTTTAAATAAATGGAAATAATTTTCCTTCGAACACTTTTACAAACTCAATTGTTTAAAATTATGATTAGAAGAATTGAAATAATTCTATGTTGAATCTCTATTTGGATTTCTTTTAGATAAATGGAAATAATTTTCCTTTGAACACTTTTACAAACTCAATTATTTAAAATTATGATTAGAAGAATTGAAATAATTCTATGTTGAATCTCTATTTGGATTTCTTTTAGATAACTGGAAATAATTTTCCTTTAAACACTTCTACAAACTCAATTATTTAAAATTATGATTAGAAGAATTGAAATAATTCTATGTTGAATCTCTATTTGGATTCTTTTTAGATAAATGGAAATAATTTTCCTTTAAACAATTTTATAAGATTATTTAGGCACTTATCACTGATTCTAGTTTTATTACTTTTACTTTGTTGTTGGGAAAAGGGCTTTCCCTGAATTCAAAACAATTTCACTTTTACTTGGGCTTTCGTAGCCTCACTTCTCACGTACCGGCGCGTGTCGGTTTTAAATTAGACTCTCTTGAATGTTGGAAATTTTCTTCTATATAGAGTAAATTTCTAACATTCAAATAACTTTAAAATAAATGGAATGCATTGTTTCAGCATTTTGTAATTAATTTTTATAGAAAAACTTGGAATTCAATATGTTTGATTTCCGTTAAAACAACAATGTTTTGGATAATTTTCGTTAAAATTGGTCGATTTTAGTTATTTTGTTTGTAAAATTTTTGTCATATAGACTATTTTTATGAGAATTAATTTTGATTTTTAATTATTAAAAAGGAAATGAAATTTAAGTTGGTTGTTTTGTTGGATTTCTTTAGTTGGCGTGTGCTAGGGAAAATTTTTATGTTTTTTGTTATAATGGTTTTCAATTAAAAATATTTGGTTTAAGAATTTTATATGAATTGAGATTTGTTTGTTTAAATGAAATATTGATTGGATTTTAGATTATGAGATGTGCAGCTGGATCTAATTGGTTAGTCTGGTTTGGATTGTTGGTTTTGAGGATTATAATCGAACATTGTTAATTAAAGTTTGTTTAGTCTAGGTTGATTTGTTTGGGTTTGAATGTTAATTGGTTTTGAGGATTATAATCGAACATTGTTACTTACATTGTAGTAAGTGTTAATTAAAGTTTGTTTAGTCTAGGGAGGTTTTAATTGAATTTGGTTACTTTGTAGTAACGTTGATTTAGATTGGTTTAACTTGTTTGTATTTGGATGTTGCTGAGTTTTTGAGGGTTGTAGGACGGATGGGGATTGATATAGAATTGGATGCCGTTTGTTTGGCGTTCGTCGTGGATATGTAGTGGGTTGGGAAGATCCACTACAGTTATTTCGGTTTTAAATCGTTTTTTGTTGTTGCAACGTCCGCTATATTCGCCTAAACAATAATAAAACCAATTCATACTCTTTTTCTAATTCAATAAAAATTTATTTCAATAATTTCAGTTCATTTTTACATTAATAATAATTTAAAAATTTTCTAATAATTAACGGCTAGTTCAATTTCGAATTACAATTATAAAAATAAACGAACGCACCATTTTTTTTTTTCAATTTTAACGAACAGAGATTTATCACTCAGTTTTTGCTTGATCTTCGTTTCACGTTGTTTTTTTGAAAAAAATGTCATAAAAAGAAATCACATTTTTATTTTTCAATTTTTGCAAGTCAGTTCATTTTTTTTGAAGTTAACCTTTTCCTTCTTTCCATCGCAGATTAAAATTTGAATCTAATATAAAAAAAATTGGTAAAGGTTTGATTTGTTAATAAATAAAACTTATATAGACAAAAATAAATATATATATATATTTGCTAAAATTATTTTGCAAATAGTTGTAATCAAACTAAGTTTTTCATCATAATTACTGTGTTTTCAATAAAAATAAAAAATGGATATGTAAAAACTAACAAAGGGTTGGATAAGTTGGTGCAGCAGATCTGTAAATTATATAATATTGTGCATAAACGGTGGAATTATTTGACGATCAAAGCCTATCTATGAGAGAAATAACTGAAAAACTATTAAATAATGAAATAATGGCGGATATTCATTTTAAAATACAAGATCGGTGGATTTAGGAATTGGCAATGTTTTAAATGATAAGAATGTTGTAAAGGAATAATTAGATGTTTTCGAGGTTAAGTTATAAAAAGATGTATTTTGTTAACCAAAAAAGGATTTAAGATTTGTTATGAATTGGATTGGAACTAATAAATTACACGAAACCGAAGTCAACTATCAACAATTATAATAAGATAAGTTTTATTTTTATATTATTTTTACAAATATATGTTTTTTAAATTTTCTTTTCGATTGCATATGAAAATTAGTATGTGTGGTTAAATACAAGTATTAAGGGATTTCCAAGTTGAGGCTTTGTGTGGAGGCAATCCGCTGACTCCGTTCTTTTTATAGGGTTAAAATATTTGTTATTAAAAGTCCGATCCCATAGTGGCACTTCAAACATTGTATCTATTCAATATTTGAGATACCAAAATAATCTTTTCTTCATAGGTTCCCGAGTAACAATTTTTAGTTGGATATTAGTTTATAAACCGTTATTCAACCTCAGCTATAATCCGGTTAAGTTTTAAAATGGTTTTTTTAAGGCTGAGAATACGTTTATTTATCGTTCTGTTAACCGTATTTGTCCAGTTTTTATTTAACTTTAGTCAATAACTAACTACATTAACTGTTAATTTTTAACTTATTTTAAACGAATAGGTTTAAAATAAACCATTTATAAACCACATTATACAATTTTATGGTTTTTGGAAAACTGTCAATAAGCCGTTTTTTAACATATCGGTTAAACATTTACTCTTGTTTAACCAAAATAAAACCAGGATTTTTCAGTTAAAATTAAACTAATGTTATTTTTTAACCACATTTTAACCATGGAGGGGAGAATGTTTTTGTATCGGTTAAACATTTACTCTTGTTTAACAAAAATAAAACCCGGTTTTTTCAGTTAAAATTAAACTAAATAGTTATTTTTTAACCACATTTTAACCTTGGAGGGAAGATTGTTTTTTCAGTAATAAAATTACTAATTAAATATAAAAACAGAATTTTTAATTAATAAATATTTTATTTATGTAAAAAGGAAAAAATAATAAATACATAAAAAATTTCATTGTTAAAAAATTAAAAATACCACATTTACATATTTTGGCTCGAATTGTTTCAATATTCTCCAGAAAAAATACTCCAATTCTTTGGAGAAATTGATTTATAGCTTATTTCTAAAAAGCTGAACGTTTCGATTTTCGGTGGTGTGTTCCGTCATTAACAATAAAGTTTGTAGAGCACAAATATTACCCTTGATAATGATGAAATGTATTGGCGAAACGTTGGGTTTTTTATTAAAAAGTTAATGTAGATTTATTAAAATAAAAAAATAAAATGGTTTCAAAAATTCCTAATTTAAATTAATTTTTGATTTAATTTGGTAAATTGCTAGAAGTGGAACTTTCTGCCGCTGGTAGTGCTGCTGTTGCATGCCCTTGATATAATGAGGATGGTTGTTGTTTTGGCTTTTCCTTTTTTTCTCTAAAGTTTAATAATTTTTAAAAAGTAAATGAATTTGGATAATTTTTAATCTTCACTTTTTTCGGTATTTTCGGTAAAAAGCGTGAATTTTACTTTTACCACAAACAAATACATATAATCAGACGAACCAATAGTACTAATTCATTGAAAACGTGGCTTTTACTTTGTTTATACTTGCTCTCCTTGAATTTTAGCCCACTTTCCATCATAACCGAAACTGCATTCGAGTACTAATATTCTCAAAAACAGTGACATTTACTCACATCATTTAAACTCGGATTAAAATTCAAAAGTAAAATTCACGATCTAAACCTGTGTTGGGATTTTACACAAAAGGCGAGAAGCGAGTTTATGTCTCTTTTACTAACACTGAATTTCAACACTGTTGCATTAATTAGAAATCGTATTTTGTAATGCGATCCCAGCTAGCTAGAACAAAATGACATTCTATTTCAATTTGTTTACATCAAAAATTTATTCTTTTGAAGAAAGACATAAACTCGCCACTCGCCTTTGGCTCAAAATCCCAGCCCAGGGTATGTACCGACGAGGTGAAGGTTGAAAAGTAAATAATTTAGTAAATTGTTTGCCTATTTTGTAATCTAAATTTAGCCTGTTTCAAATACTCTTTAAAATAGTCGGCATTAATGTGATCCGTATAGCCTGGATATGTTGACCTTATAGCAAAACAAATTGTCTCATTAATTTTAGAGAATGAGCTGAAGCTTGATTTCGTCATCGTTCCTTTCCAGGAAAGTTGCTCCAGCAAAGCGTCCGAAAACATTTTACTTGCTATGGTTTTAGCGGTTTTCCGGTCATCTGCCCCACCGTATTTTGAAATTTTTTTTATCTATTAAGAGTAAGATTTTAATTATAAAGAATTTTATAAAATATACCAAAATAAAAACCTTACCAAATTAATCTGAAGAGAATTGTTTATGTGCAGATCGTGTTCCAGCTGTTTTAAATCTACCAGAGTCTCGATTGGCAACTTTAAAGAATCATCCGATTTTTCGAAGACTTCCGGGCTTTGGGACTGTAGGTCTGACAATTTACTTAAAATAAGATCTAAAGTGGTTTTTACCTCAGCCTGAAAATTGTCCATTTTAGTTTCTAAATTCGATAATTGTAGAGATACTAAAAGAAGAGAAAGACATTAGTGTTTATAAAGTATACGTATGGGACTTGTATGCAGTGATGTAATTTATTATTCGTACACCATCAACATTTTTATTGTTTTAATTAATTAAAAACACCTTTAAAATTTGTGTGATCAATTTTTTAATAATATGTTAATATATGTACAGGTACATGCTAATAAATTAATAAAATAAAAAATTGATCACAAAAAAACTTAAGTGTTTTTAAATTATTAAAAGAATAAAAATGTTTGACGGTGTACGAATAATATGTCACTGTATATTACAATTGAAATGATCAACTTGCATGTTTCTATTTTTTTTTCTAAACCAATGTTAGCAGGGTTTGTATTGTTTGTAATTTGTTCATCGACTATAAACGCTGTTTCATAAAGTTGAATTGGTTGGTTGTTTATGTTACAATCGCTGATTAAATCTTGATAGCTGGTATCCGTATTGATATGCTGAATATCTTTATTGAAGTCGAAAGAGATTTTATTTGTCGATGTCAATGAAAATTCCAATTGTTTTTCATTTTCAGATGCGGATGAAACAATTTCTGCTTCCATTTCTGCGGTTAAAGCTTCTTGAAATGTGCCTAAATCGAAACAATTATTGTATTTATTAATTAAAATTTTTAATAATAATAGTTGAAGCGTATAATGACGTAAATTGTATAGTGAATTATTCTACTGCACTAATACCGAGTTCTCAAATAGAAAATTTAGACTCTGAGGTCGAAAAGCTCGATCAAAATTTGTCTAGTCTACCTATCTAACCGAAAATATTTTAAATGTCCTATTTTAATTTAGTTTTTTTTTCTGTTTCATAAAATCATGTACTAAAAATTTCCGAAAAAATTGTGTGATCCCAAATTCAAAGCAAAAAATAAATGTTGACAAATGGTTGAGAGTAAAATTGCCGTTATTCTCAATTCGTTCGTGCAATTTGATAAAAATATAAAATATTTCGATCTGTTCTCTCTTTGATCGATGACATTGCGCAAATGCAATACCTACACATAGAACTACACTTATTCAAAATTCACGAATAATGTCGACCACCGTCTAAATTTTCTATCGGTGAACGCTTAGGTTTTCCTTGCTATTCCGATATAAAGATAAAGTAAAAATGAAAGTTATAAATGAATTAAATAGAATTAAATTTATTAATCAAATTAATTTTTGCTTCATATAAATTTATAACTCTTATGCCCGGTTTCAGATTTAAAACCGCTATCTGCTAGTTAAGATTTGTTTCGCCTTTTCTTCTTTTATAAAATTGCAACTTTTTTCGTATAATAAAAAATCAATGCAAGCTGATTAAAGTTTTTTTTCATAGAAATATTTATCCTTCAGTTAAATATTTACTTGAACGACATTGGGCAGACAAATATTTAATTTTCCAGTTACAATGCTCATGCAAAAAAGAATTAAACTTAACTGAATTTATATTATGAAACAAATCGCAATTTTATAAAAGAAGAAAGAGCGAAAAAATTCTTAACTAGCAGATAGCGGTTTTAAATCTGAAACCGGGTATTAATTAATTAATTTTAATTTGAAAGATAAAACACGAGGAAAATCACAAGGAACAACATTTATGTAATTATTATAGACAATGGGTGCGTTCACTGCGCAACAAAATGTTACTAAAAGTTACTTTTTTCGACAACTGGTCGTTCACTGAACAATGATTGTGATAGAATGTAACGACCATGACACAAAAATCTCTCTACAGATAAGCTCAATAGCTTACGGTCAATCAATGAACTAAAATGGTGAAACTGCTTTTACAACAAAAATATTTATTTAAATAGAAAAACATAAAAAAGATTATGAAATCTTTAAAAAACAATGGACATAACACTTAATTTATGAATTTGATGTGAAATAAAGCGATAATTTTTGAATATGATTAAAATGGGAGCTTTTTTATAATTAAAATATTTTTCAATTTTTTATTATTTTTATGACCCAAATATTCATTTCAGTTTTTCTATTTTCCCTTACAAAGGGGATTATTTTAATTTTTATTGAGCTCTATTCATAATAATTCAAGGAGAAAATTTGTTCATTTTCGTTTCCATAGAATCCCATAGCAAATTTTAAATACTTTCTGTTTGTATTTAGTATACTAGACCAACTTTGTTCGAACATTTTCGACCACGGTCTTAATTTTCTATCTGAGAACTTGACGTGAGCCAATTAAGCCGCTATTCCATTGTGGATAATTGACTGATGGGCGTAAAAATGAAATAAGAGAAAAAACAAAATTCCATTATAGTATTCCATTAGAGTTATTTCATGTTTTTGGCTAGTCAGTAAATTTTTCACAATTGACTAACGGCTTAATTCGGAAAGTTGAATTAAATAATTAAAAATAGGCAAAAAACTTAAAACAATACAAATATAACAATCAATTAATAAATCAAAAACGCTCTACGCTTATTTATTTATAATAAATTTAGCGTTGTTTTTTTTTAAATAGTTTAGTATATGTACTTACCAATATTTGATTTAAGTATACGGCATTTCATTTTCCTCCAATTATCATCAGGACTAATTCCTAATTTCCGGCCTTTGATAATGTCTGTTTGCTTGTTAGGCCAGTATAAAACGTTATCTTGAATCCAATGAAGTGGTACTGCAACACACATTCTTTCCCCTTCCTCTACTGTTTCGACTATACAATAAGTTATTTTATTATTATTCATTTTGAGTTTTTTTTTTTTTTTTGCAACTAGCTATTCGTTTATTATTTTATTTTTTTATATTATATTAAGAATTATTTAATGAAATTAATATTATTATTTAATTTTCTTGAGTATGATGTAATGGATAATAAGCGAATTTTTTCTCGTCTATCTGAAAAACAAACAATTTACATTTAATTTGATCGATTTTAATATCACATTCGGATTGAAATTCTCCTGTAGATTTAAATATATCAAGATAACTAGAACAAAGCGGTTGTTTATATAAGTCATATTTTTCTTTTATAAAAACTCCATTTATTAAAATTTCGTTATTTTTATTTAAACAAACAGCTTTCATTAGAACTATTTTTTCATCTTTTGTTAGGAACCAACCATCTCGTTATGTATTTCTTAAACAAAAATTTTCAAAAATCACTTCTTTATAAAACTGTTTGGAGTTATGGTCAGTTTTTATAAAAGATTTTAGAAGCGGGAAAACTTTAATTCCATTCGCGTTTTTATTAGAAATTTCACATTGAAACTGTTCATTTAATGGATTTGCAATTTGTTGTAATGGTTTAGAACCTGTTCGAAGTAATGATTTTATCTTTCCTAACTCGTTTTCAAATTCAAAAGCACTGAAATTATCTAGAACTCCATTTCTTTTAACATCGTCAACCAAGTGTATTAAATTGTGAACATTATAAGTAATATTATTATTCCCGTATAGCTGACCAAACGATTTTACAAATTCTTTGAGCATTTTGCCAGCTACATCTTCGTATTTTTGGAAACGTTCCGTTACGCAAATAGTAATGGCACAATGAAGTAACATAAAATTTAAATATGCTATTTTAGATAAACGGTTTTGTAGCACAGTTGGTCCCAAATATAACAATAAAGTCCTGTATTCAGTACCTTTCCAGAAGCTTAAATCATTGAGTTCTCTTATGGATCTACTAAATTCTTTTGGTTGATTTTTATTTGTTTCCAATAAATGATCTGATATGTCTTTAATACTCTTAGCATTTAATTTTGTTTTGTATAGATTTGTTCCTTTAGTCCAATTCATTATCAACTTTTTTACTATTCATAGGCATATTAAATGTAAGTAATCATGAGGAAAACACGTAGTCATATCAAAAGGGAGATCTTCCAAAACTGTGGAGTTTGTATTGGGGCAAGTTAGTTCATTAACTTGTTGATTCAAAACAATATAGCCGATAGCAGCCGATTGGCTGGCAGAGAGTAGATATGAAGTTAGTTACACGCGATCATAATATCCCGAATAGATATTATGGAGATTCAAACTGATAATTTTTATAGTTTTATGTAAGTGACGGATAATAACCGTAGCTGTTATTACCGTGAATTCCCTAGGGTTTCATATAGTCTTCTGTGCACTAAAGCAGCAAAAGACTATAATTCACCTATGACGATTTTTAGCTATATCTTCCAAGGAAGATATAGTTAGCTACTAACTTACTCTTTGGTTGGGTTACAGATGATCTGGACTCTTTACTAAAGGTGTTCCGCGATTAAAGCTGTTCTGGTTCTGGATACTTAGAGTTCTCTTGATCTGTGAACCAAGTCACAAATCTCGATCTAACTCTATTGTTGTGCGTTGGGACTGAACTCAATAAATATATATGAATATATATTTATTGATCTATCAGTCCGAAAAAACTGAGATTCATTTTTAAATAATAATGAAAACACCAAAGGTTCTATTTCACTTAGTATCAAATTTGAATCTGATTTTATTCATTCAAAATAATTTCTTATATACAAATAATTAACATTACTTACAACAACAAAATATTACTATTGTGGGGTGTTCAGATGTACCTCTGAAGCAAAGAGATACCGTTTGCACCAATTGTGGGGTGTTCAGAACTACCGGTATCGTGTGATGGTGGTTCTAAAGCTACCTGTTGTAATGAAGCGCTTTCTCATTGGCGAACCAATGAGAAGGACATAGCAGGAAGCGTACCTAGCGAGATTGATTTTCTTGCCCCAAGCTAGCTGCAGCTCATGGGAACGATAAAGAAACCCTGCTACTTCAGCACAAATACAAAAATGTACGCTATTAACGAAAATATTCAGAAATGGAAAGAAATACAAGTGGAAAAATGGAGACTCTGGCGACCCCTGTTGCGAAAGACCCACGATCAACACGTCCAACCCCCACGTTCACTCACATACGCCCACACACACACTCACATTCACACCCCTTTATCATTATGACTAAAGTAATAAAATAAATTTACTCACCCCATGATTAAACCCCGTCCTCCTATTCTGATTCCATCAGCCCTCCATCAGCAGGTTGTTCAGGTTTGAAATCTCTCAAAAATACTTTGTACAGCACGAACGTTGATCAAAGGTGCACGTACAAACGTTGTACCAAACTATTAGGTAGAAACGTTCAATAAACTTGCAATCGTTGGATAATTTTGTGGTATCAAATGGTAAGTAGCAACGTTATATAAACTTGTAAAATTTTGTTGAATCAAAAATGATAAGTAGGAACGTTATATAAACTTGTATAATTTTGTTGAATCAAAAATGATAAGTAGAAACGTTATATAAACTTGTATAATTTTGTTGAATCAAAAACGTTGTAATTGATGTATACTCTTGTTGAATCAAAAATGATAAGTAGGAACGTTATATAAACTTGTATAATTTTGTTGAATCAAAAATGTTGTAATTGATGTAAAATTTTGTTGAATCAAAAATGATAAGTAGGAACGTTATATAAACTTGTATAATTTTGTTGAATCAAAAATGTTGTAATTGATGTAAAATTTTGTTAAATCAAAAAGGATTAGTAGGAACGTTATATAAACTTGTATAATTTTGTTGAATCAAAAATGTTGTAATTGATGTAAAATTTTGTTGAATCAAAAATGATAAGTAGAAACGGTATGTAAACTTGTATAATTTTGTTGAATCAAAAACGTTGTAATTGATGTATACTTTCGTTGAATCAAAAATGATAAGCAGAAACGTTATATAAACTTGTAAAATTTTGTTGAATCAAAAATGATAAGTAGGAACGTTATATAAACTTGTATAATTTTGTTGAATCAAAAATGTTGTAATTGATGTAAAATTTTGTTGAATCAAAAATGATAAGTAGGAACGTTATATAAACTTGTATAATTTTGTTGAATCAGAATGATACGCAGAAACGTTATATAACTTTGCAATCAATGTATAGTTTTGTTGAATCAAACTGATAAGCAGAAACGTTGTATAAACTTGTAAAATTTTGTTGAATCAAAATGATAATCAGAAACGTTATATAAATTTGCAATCAATGGATAATTTTGTTGAATCAGAATGATACGCAGAAACGTTATATTAATTTGTAATCATCAGCGATATATAATTTTGTTCTTATAAACAATGAATAAATTGTGAAGTAGAAATGTTGAGTAAATTTGTAATCATTAAATAATTTTATTGAATGAAACGTTACATAGAAACGTTAATTGTTAACGTTATTCCAGCACATGACAAGTAGAACATTCCATAAGCTTGCATTTATCAGCGTTATATAATTTTGTTCTTATAAACAGTGAATAAAATGTGATGTAGAAATGTTGAGTAAATTGGTAAGTATCGCAGCATATGTTGAGAAAGACCATGTAGCAGTTAATACAAATAAACGTTGAGCAAATTAGCAGGTGCCGTTGAATACGTCGATAATTCGATGTAAAAACTTGTATAAACAAACGTTGGATAAATTCGTGCTTATAGTTGCTTACGTTGAGAATACAATGTAAAAACTTGTACAGATGGTGACATAACAGAGTCCACAACGTATATCACCCAATAATTATAGGTCTCAAATGGCTGCTCGATTCTTGAAACCTAAGCACAATGCTGGGTGTCAGAATATTATCAAGGGTAAAGTATAACCCGTGACCTTTAAACCTGTTGTTGGTTGCTAAGATCCCACAAGTTATAACTAAAACATTTATTCATTTCATGTATACTGGTGGAGGTACCGTTATTTGTATACTAGCAACGGTAACCCGTATATACGAAGCGGTCGGATCAACGCACTACACCATGCGAGCGAAGGTAGTAAATCGAATAAAACGAAAACATCTACACATGATACGTATTTTAATTTTATTTACACTATTTAAACAGTAATTTGCCTGAGGCTTCCTTATTTTAGAAATTAACAGTAAGCGAATCAAAAGCTTGTCTGATTTTTAGTTAACACTAACATTCAAAAACTGGTTTTATGGACGTATACCACAGTTATTATATTTTTTTTTGTTTTATTCTTGTTTTGTGTTCCAAATTTTGATAATTTTAACTAATACAACGATAATTACCTTTTTTTTTTTACAGAATTCTTAGCATAAAATAAATTCTATTCTGTCCTATGCTAAATATTATTCGTGCCACAATAAAATAAAAACAGATGATCGGATCACCTACGACCTAATTTTCCGTGCCGCGGACAATAGATAAATTTACAATTATTAATTACGTTAACTTAACACTGATCGGACGATATCATTTAATAAATTAACAATAAAATTGGCTAACATACATGGTCTCACAATATTGAAAATGCCCTTGGAAGTACTGGATTCCACTACGAAATACTTTTGTTTAATTTGAGGTTAATGATCGATCTAATTTCATAATATTTCACACGAATTTTCTTACACGACACTACTATTAATATCACAGATTTTGTTCATGCAGTATTCAATTAATATAATTGAAGTATTCACAATACCTTTAATAGATGTTTTATAGTTATAAATACCATTTTTCCTTGTCCCGTAAATGACCAGCATCTATCTCCATCCAAGATGTCAAACACAAAAAACAAAATATCAATCCATTAATAATCTCCCGACTAACAGACGTCAAACATCACCATGAACAAAAATAAATTTAACTAACAGCGAATAACCGCTAAGGTCATTACTACTTTTCTTTTTTTTTTTGGTTGTTTTAGCGGCCCTAACCTATTCGGCACAACACAAACATATATATATTTTTTTTTTCTAATCGAACTATTTTGAGAACACTATTTAATTAAAAATTTACTACTTATTCCGAACATAAGTATAAGATCAATAAACATCAATGCAAAAAATTCACTTTTATTTCCATGAGGAAATGATAAAAAACATCAGAGATGTCAAACAACCAAAAATGTAATAAATCTAAGAAAGAGAATAATTTACAGTGCTCATTATATAGCCAAATTTTTAATCTCGCAATAACTCGAATACAGTGTTTAGATGGGAGATAATTAATTTACATCAGATTTTCAAATTATTGGGAACTTATTATAGTTCACAAAACCGTTTGCTATTTGATAATATTGTACGAAAATAAGGTTGGGACACAGAATATTTCCGACACATCCATAATATTTATAATTGAATTCAAAATGAATTAAATGCAGATTCGATCAATGTTATGATGTTTAGACATTTATTAAACTACATTCTACTATATCCGTACAGGGAAGTTCAGTTCAATAACGAAAGGATTGTTTAAAGTAAAACACTCATACAAAGACAAATCAAATATTTAACAAAGCAAAAATAGTAATTCTTTGCATGTTGACGATTGGAAAAAAATATACGTACAGCTGTTATGAGGTTTGAAAATTTCGTAGTTTCATTACGGTTGGTGTTTAGAAAATTCAAACTCAAGCAATAGAGTGAGAACAATCGAATGGAAGCATAGCGCGCGTCAATTTTAGGGTGTTGTAAGATTAAATTTTAGTGGTTATACGGATGATAATTAAAGAAAATTATTAATTAATTCAAATTAACCAAGATTATGTTATATTAATGAATAAATAAAATCAGGGCAATCAGTGCAATTTTCTTTCTCCCATACGCTTGTCCGGCTATTGAAGATTTAGTTAGATTTTAAGAAAAATAAGGATAGTTTCCTATCGGGTTAAGGGAACTATACGAAATATGACTATTGATGATGAATAGATGAGAAACTATTACAAGCGGTACAGATTAATATAAAAAAATAACAACTAAAGAAGCTGCGACCGTAATACCCTATGTTCAGACATTAGTCCAGACTATCCATTACACTGTTGATCTAATTATGACGGGCTGGGACTAGCTGCGTCAATCGTTGAGTTCTGGACGTTGTATGCCCTTTCCCTAGTCACTTATTTTGATAAATTAAATACTCTTACCTGGTGTTCGCCTTATTCTCAGTTAGTTGAAAGGAAAAAAGTTTCGTTTAATCTTAAAACACAATTTCTTTCTTATTTTATTGAGCACAATGTATATTTTTCACAATATGAATATTTTAGTTTTAATCTATTTTTTCTTCTTACTTAGAAATATTCTCTTTTAATGATTTATATAGATTTTCACTGATAGAAATATTTCTGATTTTAATTCAGATTTTTTTTTTATATAGAAATATTTTCTGTTAAATAGATTTTCACTGATAGGAATATTCTAACAAACATAAAAATATTTTAACATTTCAACCATTTTATCAAACACTACATAGATTTTTTCACTGATAAAGATATTTTAACGTGAACTCGATTTTTCTTCTAATTTCTAAACAATTTCTTTTAATAAATTTTATTTAACACTGAATAGATTTTCACTAATCCTTCTATTTTAATTTAAACTTTCCGGTAGATATTTTCGCGTTGTTTTTATGTCTCGACGGACGATAATTCGGTATTTTGTAAACTCGGACTTCAGACTAAAGTGGTCCGGACTCTGACGGTTCAGAGTCCGGCCATTACGACCGTTAAGGTTCGCTTGAAAGTTAGTCACTCGTTGTGACTAACTGAATACTTTTTTTAATACTACTCATTTTCATTCAATTTTCTATATTATTTATAGAAAATTGTGAATGAATAATTGACCAATCATAAAATAGTAAGTTTTTCTATTTTATGAATGAATATGAATATTGAAAACTACTCAGCATTTTAATATTTTTAATTAGAATTTTGTATATATTTTTTGTATATGTTATTAGATTCGTAATTTCCGCTGGTCGAATTTAATTGTTGTTGTTAGGTTTAATTGGTTTTTCGTTAATATTATATGTTTAGATTATTTTGATTTTAATTTGGTTTTATAGAAAAATAGCTAAGTACGGAATTTTGATGTGAACGGAAAAATTATTAGATATTTATTAGAACATGTTTTAACATGTTGGATTTGTGAAAATGCTTAGCTTAGGCTTTTTGAATTATATTTGAGAATTTGTTTATTAATTTCATACGATTATGAAATTAGTTTTAGGGAAAAATGTTTACATAATTTTCAATGTCTATAGTTTTAGACATTGTTGCATTTTGTATTTAAAATTAATAGCAAAATAGCTGAGAATGGATTTTTGGTGAATAGAAAAACTGTGGGATAATTGAATTAATATTTATGTTAATTGAAACATGTTTTAACATGTTGGTTCGGTGAAAATGCTTAGCTTAGGCTTTTTTGAATTATTTTGGATATTCCAGAATTTGTTTACTAATTTCATAAGACTATGAAATTTGTTTTTAGGGAAAATATTTATAGATGAAAATGTTTATTTAATAATTATGTTGAATGGTATGGAAATGGTTTGTCATCTCTTCTGATGAAATAGGGTTTTGGGTGTTGTATGTGATTATATGTGGTTTCGATATGAACTTTATTGAGTGGGTTTGGAGATCTATTGCTTCATATGTATATTCCTAGTTTAGGAATACTACACTATAACCAAATAGTAATTTATGGCTTGCATATGCATTTTTATAATTAATAATTTCCGCAAAAATATTTAATTTATAATTTCATAATTTCTTTTCAATGTTAAGAATTGTCGACCCATATAATATTATATTTAATTTATAATTTCATAATTTCTTTTCAATGCCGACACATGTAATTTGATTACATCACGAGACATTCGGTCAAATAAATTTGTTTACAAATTTTATAGTTTTTGTTATTTATGTTTTTTGTTATTTATGTTTTTCATGTGAGATCATATATCGGTTACATATTTGTTTACTTGTTTTATGGTTTTTGTTAGTTATGTTTTGAATGTGATATATCTTGTTTTATCTCACAGATGTTTGACCAATATTAATTTATATTGGGAATAGTGGACATTTGTCTAGGTACACTATAGTATGGTGTTCTTCTTGATCTCTATTCCAAAAATTTTCATTGTTTCTTTTTTTACAGTTATAGTCTGCAAAATACGTATGATGAACCACATGACAGTAATCTCCTTCTACGTAACATCTTCCACAAGAAAACTATCCATTATGATTTTTAATGCCTTTAATAAAAGCTACCGCCGGAGCATCACAAATAAAATTTTTTATTTTGATTTCTATTTTCTTATTTTGCACTATTATTCCACTACTAATAAGTAATTTAGCTTCTTTAACGAATTCTCTTAAATAATCGTTCACGTTTCCTGGTTTGCTATAACCAAAATAAATCCCAACTGGAAATGGTTTGATTTTCATTCTGAAGACACTGCACAAAATAGGCCAAAACTGTGTCTTAGAACTTTTACTTATAGGAAGGCCATCAATGTTGATATGAAGTTCTATTATATTAGATTGAATCGTTGTTGGTTTTATAAGGGACGTGAGTGTATCATTTAATCCGAAATGAACGTAGTAACCTGGTTCCATTAGAACAATTTCGTTGTTCTTCGGTGTTTCCAATAATGTGCGGGCATCTTTTGGTAATTCATTAATTCCTTGATTAATTAAGAAACCTAATAAATCATTTGTTGTTTAGTAGTTGAAAAACGGGTAATAATCAACTAAATGGTTAAAAAATGGTTCAAAACCTACTTAAAATAAACAATTGTTTTAGAGAAGTTGATAAATGGTTTAAAAATAGCTTAAGCTAAACCGAGGTTTATTAAATGTTGGTAAAAGGTTAAAATTCAACTTAACAGTGAAAAAATCGTGTACAATTGTTACATGAACTAAGCGACAGTTATATCAAAGTTTAAATACAGAAATAATTTAACCCAACGGTTACAAAATAGTTTGAAAATTCCATAAAATACACCAGAGTTTAATACGAGTTGATAAAAGGATAAAATTCAACTAAATAGTTAAAACATCGTTTAGAAATTTCGTAAAATAAACAATAGTTATATCAAAGTAGATAAACGGTTCTAATTTAACCAAATGGTTAAAAAATAATTTGAAAATTACATAAAATAAACCAAGGTTTAGTTTAAATAGTTAAAAATAGTTTAAAAGTTACTTAAAATTAAACTAATTTTTAAACCATGACTTTATGAAAGTGGATAAACGGTTATAATTTAATAGTTAAAAATGGTTTGAACATTACTCAAAATAAACGATTATTTGACATAAAAGTTGATAATGGGTTAAACATTCACCTAATCATTAAAAGTAGTTATAACATTACTTAAAATAAACCATGGTTTAATAAAAGTTGGTAAATAGTCAGAATCTAACCCTGAAAGTTAGATAATAGTTCAAAAATTAGCTAATAGTCTGTAATTTACAATTAGTTTAAAATTAACGTAATTATGATGTTTAAAATTAACTTAAAATTACCTACCATCAGATTCTAGTTTAACTTAAGTTATTTTTAAACAAGTTTAAATCAAGATAAATAAAAACCGTTGTTTATAGGTTAAAATTCTTAAAAGTTCTTTTTTAACCTTTTCAAAACCAAATAGTTAAAAATATCAAGTTAAATTTTAACTGCAGTTTAAATTTGTTACTCGGGTTATCTCCATTAAAAATAATAACAAAATACATATATTTTCAATTTTTATAAACTTAATTTAATTATGCCAATAAAATAATTCTCGGTAAATAAAAGCCTAAAATTAGAAAAATTATAAATAGTGGCTTGTTTCAAGTGTGTTTGAATGTGGGCCTGTATGTGGATATGGGTGATAGGGTGCATGTGTGTGAGGGTGCGAGAGGATGTGTGAGCGTGTGAAGTGCGAGAGCGTATGAATGCGCTAGTAAATGTGGGGTTGGACGGACTGATCGTGGTTCTTTCACCTAAGGGGTCGCCAGAGTCTCATTCTTTCACTTGCCCTTTTGTCATTTCCGTGTTTATCATGTTTTTCGCGTACAGTTCATTTATTTGTGCTGAAGAAGCAGGAATTCTAACTCGACCTCAGGGCTGAAAGCCAGTCGCAAAGGCTTTATAAACCTCCTCTAGGTACGCGGCCTGCTATGCCTATTCGTCTATAATTATGGTACAAGTAAATTATAAATATAAATGACAATTGACAAGTGAAATGTTTTCATTTTGTGATACTGTTAAAAACTGTGAGTACAAATATATTTTATCTAATTATAAATTAGTTTGTTAAATATCAATTAATTGGTGATACTTAGAGAAATTATTACTAATTATTGGTAATCAATTATTGGTATTAGAAATTGTCCAATCATTAAATATAAGTTCAAATAATAGTTAAATCTTACTCTTTGTATTTTAGATTTGTTACACAGCTGATGGGTAACACCAGAGGATAAATCATCAAATTTTAGGATAAGTATCAAACTATCAAACTTGTCAATTGTAATATAATTAATAAAAATTTCGTTTAACAAATATAATTAACAAATTAAATTTAAATAAATCAAACACAGTAATAATCAGTTTAAATGTTTTTATTTTAGATCAGTAGCCATTCGATCGAAATCGAAAAATACGATAAAAAAAAATTATACTTATCGGCCGTGTGAAATGGCGTCCCTTGGCGTCCTTTTACAAATTTTCTTCAAATTCACCAAAATGCTGACAGGAATGCGGCTCGAAGGACCAATGTTTAGGCAGAACTGCTAATTATGAATAATTTCAGCAAATTTTGTTGAAATTATTGATGAATAATAAAATTCCAAAATTATTTTTTTTATGCAATAAAATTTCCTTTTAATAATATAAATTATTTTAAATCACAATCTAAGCTTTTTATAATTTTAATTTAGATGTTATTACTTTGAAACTTAAAATAGAAGAGAAAGAATTTTCTGCAAATCATTTCTAAGTCAAATTATTAATTGTTCCCATAATTCCAGTTCTAAATAATTAATTCCAATAAATTTGAATTAAAATTTTAACTAATTCTTAGCTACATCTACCTTTCGATAGCAAAATTATAATTCTAAATATTCTAATTAATTTGTACAATGCTACAATGCTATTTATAATTATGGTACAAGTAAATTATAAATATAAATGACAATTGACAAGTGAAATGTTTTGATTTTGTGATACTGTTAAAAACTGTGAGTACAAATATATTTTATCTAATTATAAATTAGTTTGTTAAATATCAATTATTTGTTGATACTTAGAGAAATTATTACTAATTATTGGTAATCAATTATTGGTATTGGAAATTGTCCAATCATTAAATATAAGTTCAAATAATAGTTAAATATTACTCTTTGTATTTTAGATTTGTTACACAGCTGATGGGTAACACCAGAGGATAAATCATCAAATTTTAGGATAAGTATCAAACTTGTCAGTTGTAATATAATTAATAAAAATTTCGTTTTGTTTATTTTAAGAAACATCTTCTAGGCTGCATATTCAATGTTTTTACGTAAAAATACAATTAGTTAGAACTTCTCTTGTTTGCGTTAACAGATTTAAAATAAAGGAAATCGATAATGTTATGATGGAAGTGTAACAAGAGGACTATGGAAAATCGTATTGTTGGAGGTGCGATTAAAAGATTCTTTATATTGATTGTTAATTGGACGGACAATAAATAATGTAATGAATTGTCGAGAATACTATATCTATTGTTATGCGTGTTTGCAGATGTTTATGCAAAAATACCAAGTAGTCATGTTATAAGGAAAAAAAATGGAAAAGTGTGGTAATTGGACGGAAATGTATCTTTGACTGTTCGTTGGTTGTTTAACGGGCAACCACCAAAGCATACATTCCCTCCAATCCACCAGTACAGAACCAAGTAAGAATCGAAATCATGTGCGAAATCGTGATTCATCTGATTGTTTTGTAGTTGTAAAATGTTTGCAGGAAACTTAATACAAAGTTGTCCTACAGATATCAAATTTTTATATTTTTTAGTCGAGTACGTCTTTCTGTCTTAGAACTGTCCCGATAGATTGATAGAGTTTTATCATTCAAGCTATTCGCTCTATTTTCCACCGTTATTTCCTTTGGCTTCTAGAGCAATTCGGAAAGTCACTGAGATCTAATTTTAAAAATAAAACAAACGTTTTCGTTCAGAAATTAAGTCTGGAATTTTATTGACAAAAATCTTTTTACATATATTTCTTCCCCAATTCGTATAAAAAAGTGTTTTCTTTATGTATAACAAAATCAATTCTCCCACCATATTCAATAAAATTTATTGATTCTTATTTACTTAAAAATTACTTAAAATATTTTATATACCAAAATTGGTCGGTCATCAAAAAGAAAATATTATCGAAAATACTAAAAAAAAATACTGTTAAAAGTAGTTAAAATGTAACATAATATTTTTCATTTTATATTTTTTTTCCACACTTATTTGAAGTTATGAAATAATATCTTTTGACCGAGTTTTATTACTTTTGTTTACATATCCTTTCTTTGAATACATAAGTTATGGTAGGTTATGAAAATTATAAAAAATTAGATTTATAGTACTTGAATAATAATTTTACGTCATGTGTGTAATGAATTTAAATTTTACTATCATGAGTTGATTTATTTTATGTTTCTTGTTTTTATTGTTTGCATGCTGCAAACGAAATCTTAATTCTTGAGCATAGTCCTCAAGATTATATACTGGTGCACTTGCTATGAATTTTTCTTCTGTCGGTAATGACGCTAGTTTACCAAAAATTAGTTCGTAAGAAGAATGACCCGTGTCAGTGTGTGGTGTTATATTATAACAAAATACAAAGTACTGAATCCAGTCCTCCCAATTGTAATCATTTGTAAACGAAAGTAAATATTCATTTAAGACTCTGTGATTCCATTCGATGGAACCAAGTGTTTCATGATGGTATGGTGTTGAAGTTACATAATTGATTGAAAAAAATGAACACACATGTTTCATGATTTCGTTTACGAATTCTGTGCCCATATCAGTTTTTAGAATTTTGAAATGTTAAACTGGTTTGGTTTTTGTTGTAGTTGATTATTATTGATGGGATGCTGGTTGATCGAGTCTAGATCGGATGACCAGGAAGGGTCATTCCAGGTCTTAGGCACTTGCTACCTTTCGACCTCTATTCTCTATCATGGTAAAAAGAAAAATCCCTTTTTATGCTGTTGTGATTCCTTTTATTATTTTTCTTGATTCTGTCCTTGATTTCTTTTATGATTCTTCTATTAAATTTCTATGTCAGTGATCATATCACAGATATGATCGACTGCATTTAGTATCTTATGGTATCAAGATGTGATCGTGATACCGATACTGAATTACTACTACCATTCTTAAAACTAACATTTTTCTTATATACTTACAAAATTTTACATCCGTATTACGATTCTCATACAGATCATGCATTTCCTATTTATCTTATTATTTTCATCAAAAAAATTTCATTTCAAAACAAAAACAACAAAATTGCTAATTGTTTTGATGACACCAAAACAATTTCAAATTGACATACATAATTTATTGTCACAAATAAATTATGTAACAATTGTTGTTAAATTTGAATTATGAAAAACATTAATTTAGCAAAAAAGTAAACAAATAAAATTATTTCATTAACAAACAATAACAATTTCTTAAAAGAAATTACTACTTTGTTATGAAATATTAGACGTTGCATTTTATATATTTTGATTTAATTTTAAATCAAAATATAATTCATTTGCAAATCAGAAATGAAATTTATAACATGAATTTTGAATGTCTTTCCTTTCAGGTTGAGAACTATGTTTCTTTTCAGATTGAGAATCATAATACGCGTAATTTTGAATGTCTTAATCTTAGGTGATGTATAGGATGCATAAGGCATCACAATGTCCGTGTTTCAAAATGAACTTTTCTACTAGTGCTTTAGCTATAGTCTTTGCCTTTTTATTTTCTAGCGGAATTGCTTCGACATATTTTGTCAAGTCGCATTGTAACGTCGAGAATTCTCATAAATATATTAAAACCAATTTCTATTTTTTTTTCCATTCAATCAAAATATATTTCCATCATTCCATTTCATTTTTACAATCATAACAATTTAAAAAAATTTTCAAATTATAACGAAGAGCCTCAAATTCAAATATAACAACAAATAGATAAAAGAACTCATTATTTATGTGTTTTAACGAACAGATATTGTTGCTCAACGTTGATTCATTTTTTTTGCTTAATATGAAGTGTCATAAAAAAACCACATTTTTTTGATTAGGACTCGATGTTTGATTTTCAAGCGAATAAAATTAAAATTTTCTCTGATGGGGGTTCCATTTTTGGTCGGCTTGCAAATTAGTAGTCAAAAGTTGAAACAAATAAGCTTGTTAAACGTTATTTAAAATAGTTTTGCAAACAATTGAAATTATGTGGTAACAGTAATAAATAGTTTAATAAACAAATGTTTTATTTTTATCATATCAAACAAAAATATATTTTTGTTTAATTACTGTCAAAATCAAAATGGTTTAAATGTTTGAGTTTTATTTAAAAAAAAAAACAATAATGAATAAATTGAATAGAAAACAAAAAAACATAATTTGGAAATTAAAATCCTTTTTACCACAAAATAGTGAATGTTTGTATACTTTGAACATATTAAATTAAAATGTTGGAAAATCTACGCATAAATTATTTCTAATAAAATTGAAGTCAAGCTGTATATTAAGTTAAACTTACTAAAAGCAATAAATGTTGGAAAACCTACTCTCTAAAAATGAAATAGTGGATTTTCACTGATTCACAGTACATATACACTGTTTAACACAGTTTCAAGTATACCACTTGGAATCAGTGAATATTTACTGTTCTAATCAGTGAAATAAATAAATTCGTAATATTAAATATTTTATTACTAAATGAATCAGTGATCAATTCACTGAATGATTTGCCAATATCACTATTTTTACAGTGAAAAAATTTTCACTAATTTAATCAGTGTGAAAATTCCACTAATTCAAGTTTAGAGAGTACGCATAAATTATTCCTAACTAACTTGAATTTAAGCTGTATAAAGTAGTTTAAGAAAAATGGAAACATTTAGAGGAAATCATTGAAGTAGGAGACAGGGCTGACAAAGCATTCAGTAAAAAGTTGAGAAGTTGGATTTCGCTGGCTGATCATCATTCTACAACAAGTTATACAAGTCAGTTCTTTTTGTGTTTTCTTTTTTTTATAATCATATTATATATAAATATTTCTATAATTTGAATGAGTTAAATGTTAGGTTAGTAATACATTTCCGATAAGAGATTTCCAAGATCCAGATGCGTCTGGAACAATTCGTTCCCGGTAAATTTATTTTATAATTTTTTTGTTATTGATCTAATAGAGTTAATTTGTTAGTAAAAGTCCAAGCCATCCAAAGTGGCAAGATTACATCTGGCTCCGAATCAGAGTTAGATAGTGTTTCACGTGGCGCCGAAACAGGGACTAACCCGGGAACCATAATAAAGGTTCTGGAAATTGTTAAATTGTTATACGAGTCATACTATTTTTGGCGCAATTTTAATTAAGGCGTGGTGAAAAACCAGTTTTGGTTTTTGTGTTGAGATATTTCTGGCGCAATTATTGTTTCATAAACTGGGCGTTGTAAACCAGTTTTGGTTTGTGGAACATATTTTATTTTTTTTTGAAATATAAATTTTTGTAACAAAATTATTTTTGTTATTGGTTCTTTTTTTAAATTTTTTGGGAATTTTTTTTGAATTTCTTTTATAATATGTATTGTAAAAGACAGCAGGGGCAGAGAGCCAGGGAAGGGAAAGATGTGGTGGAGGTTCGGTCTCTCTTCAACGGGGTCCAGATTATACGGAGGGGTGATAAAAAGAAGGAGGTAGGACGGGTCTACAGACCTATGCTGCAAAGGACTCAACCTGGTGATCGAGGGGAGCCAGATCCGCATTCGGTCCAGATAGTGGGTGAGCTTCTGGAGCAGGTGCTTCAGGAACTTCTGTGGTGCTTCGCCAGAGGGATGCTTGTTTACCACAAATATTTAAGTTTAAAGGTGATTTGAAGGAAGTACTTACGGTTTGGTGGCGAGTAAATCTTTCCTAGTTTCAATAGAAACACTTTAGATTGGTATAATCAATTTATTTAATTTGTTTATTGTTGATTTGATAATTTGAACACCACAATTTGCACTGATTAATTTAGTAACCTTAATATTAACAGGAACTCTTGTTCCAACACTATTTATTTTTCACACCGTAAACTGTTTGATTTATTTGGTTGGGATTCGATTTTCCCCGATTGTAATATTCCGAAACGCGTACTACTCAAGACTGATTTGCTTTCCAAAAATCAGTGGTATTTATTTCGACGTTTTCCGTTGGGCAAAATTTAGTTGACCAATCGGAAAACGTTTTTCCAAAAAAAATACAATAAAATAAAATCGAAATATCTTAGTAATCGATTTTTCAGTTTTAATATTTTTAATTACATTTTTTGTTGTTTGTTTTTATTTTAAACGAAAAATTAATTATTGAAGGGTTTTATTACTTTCCGGTAATTGGGAAATATTTTAGTTTTAGCTCGTGTAGGGTTTTATGTTTCTGATTTACAATGGGATTATTGTTGTAATTAATTTAGTTGGTATTTTGATTTATTTAATGGAAATTTTATTTGGCTTTAAAAGAATGTATGGATTATAATTTTGGACTTTGTATTATTGAAATGTGTTATTTGAATTCGAAGAATGTATGGATTATTTATTGGATTTTATATTATAGGAATTTATTGTTTGAATTAGAAGAATGCATGAATTGTACATTGGACTTTGTAACCAGTTGGACTTTGGATTTCAGAAATTTGTTGTTTAAATTAAACGAATGTATGGATTGTTTATTTAATTGAAAAATAGACATAAAAAATACTTTGAGTGTTTTTATGAGAAGATATAGGAATTTGTTGTTTGAATTGAAAATTGTTTGAAAGATTTCGATTAACGATTTATTAGATGAGGGATGTAGGATTATGTTGCAGCTGTGGGTTATTGTGTCTAGACTGGTTAGGATGATCACTGAATTGATCAATGGGTCAATTGTTTTGAATGATTTGGGATAATTGCTATTGAGTTTGGAAAGATGTTGGAATGTTTGGGTGTTTGTATCAATGGGGTGGATCAGCCTGGTTACTGGTCCACCACACTTCCACTGTCGGACTCGGATTCGGACCAGATAGTGGAAGAGCTTCTGGAACAGCTGTTCCAGGAACTCCCACTGTCGGAACCGAATGTGGGCTGGCGCAAAAGGAGGAGGATAAATCGAAATAGAAAATCGAAAAAGAGAAAGAGGGAGAAGAAGAAGATCAAGCAGCAGAAAGACCGAAAGCATTCGGTCCAGATAGTGGGTGAGCTTCTGGAGCAGGTGCTTCAGGAACTTCCACTCTCGGACTCGGATTCGGACCAGATAGTGGAAGAGCTTCTGGAACAGCTGTTCTAGGAACTCCCACTGTCGGAACCGAATGTGGGCTGGCGCAAAAGGAGGAGGATAAATCGAAATAGAAAACCGAAAAAGAGAAAGAGGGAGAAGAAGAAGATCAAGCAGCAGAAAGAAGAGACCCTAATGAAGTGGATCGGTCCGCAAGAGACTCCTGTCCCTGGTTGCAGGATTAGTTAAAGAAACTAATTGTTTTTAATTTGAAAAAAACCATTTTGGGGGTAGTAGTTTTTTTAGAGATTGGTTTTTCTACTACCAGGTACATATTTTTGGTATACCATGTACATATTTTTGGTATACATGTATGTATATATTGTAAATATTTTGTACATTTTTTTGTATAAATAGTTTTTGGAATTAATTCGTGTATTAGGTTGTAAATAAAATTTTTTCTTAGCGGTAGGCCTAATAAGCCATCCATGGAGCTTCAATCCTTAACGATGATGACGTTCCTAGGTCGCCTCTGTCCATCATGGTTATGCGATCGAAGAACATTGGTTTCTTCTCTTCATTCAGCGAGGAGGTTCTTAGGGACGAGGAGTGGTGCTGCTGTGTTTGTACTTAGGTGCAAACCAGTAGTATCATTCTTTGCTCAGAGGCTTCTTCGGTGGAATGAAGAGAGGAACCAATTATACTTTCCTTGCAGGATCAGAGGTTTCACCTCATACAAATTCAAAAACTTGCCATTTTTTCAATTAGCTTTTCAATAGAACAATATTTTTATGGAGTTTAATACTTGAAGTCTGGCGTTCGGGAGCGTTCTGCAAGTTCGGCATTAGGTTTAATTGTAGTTTATTTCTAGGTTAAACAATCTCAACTGGGTAGAAGTAGAAATGGGCCTAAGGCCTAATCGTGATAGTTGTGATTGTTTTATTAGGTTGGGGAGAAACTGTTCTGTAGAATCTGGTCGTTAGGGGCTTTTCTAGTCGGTTCTCACATGCATTGTTGGAGTGGGCTCGCGATTGCGGGAATTCAAGGTTAAACAAAATGGATATTGTAACCTCTGATGATAGGGATACCGGCTGCGCCAATTGTAATAGGTTTAGCGAAACCTCTGATAGTGGGGATACCGGCTGCACCAATTGTAATAGGTTTAGCAGTACCTCTGATGATAGGAGATACCGGCTACACCGATTGTAATGCCCCGCCAATTGTTGTGGTAGTGTAGGACTACCGGCTGGGTCAATTGTAATAGGTCTGGACTACCGGTTGTGCCGATTGGGATAGGCTTGGATGTCCTATCTCTTCGAGGTTCCTATTCACTTCTTACACTAAAATTTGGTATACAAAAAATCTTACCTGGTTAGCTATTTCTTCGTAATTTTCTCGCTTGGTTTAATCGAAAACCACTGAAAGATTCTTTTAATTTTGAAACTGACACAATCTTTTATTGATTTTGTTGTTTTAGGGTTTTATTTTTTGTATAAGATTTTCTTGTATTTTAGGTTTTTTATACAACACAATTAATCTTTTGATAAAGATTTTTAATAATGATTTTAATGATTTTTCTAAAACACAAATCTTTTGATAAAGATTTTCAATAATGATTTTAATGATTTTTCTTAAACACAAATCTTATGGTAAAGATTTTCAATAATGATTTTAATGATTTTTCTAAAACACCAATCTTTTCATAAAGATTTTCAATTATGATTTTTCTAAAACACCAATCTTTTCATTAAGATTTTCAATTATGATTTTTCTACGACACTTTTCACTATTTTTTTTCTAACACTTAGGTTGTTAATTCCGGCAACCTTACTTTATGCGACGACCGAGGAACTTTTTATTAAAACTGACTGACCGATTGACTGGGTTCGGGGCCCAAAGGGTTTGGGCTCCCGAAAGCTTAGTCTTTTTACGTAAACTCGTTCGCGGATTTAATTCAACTGTACTGACTGACGCTTCGCTAGATTTTCCGTTGGTTTTTATAATAAAAGCTAAGTTTTATTAACCAATCAAAACTTTTGATTTAATAAATTTTATTTTCTATTAAAAATGTAGTACATATTTGCTATTTCTTTTTAAGTAAACATAATTTTTATAGTTTTACTAAATGTTATCGGATTTCGTAACTTCCGTTTTATCGAATATAGTACATTTCGTAACAAGTGGAGAAAGTAAGTTATTTCAGCATTGGTGAAAGTTTGTGCACGAGCGATAGCGAGTGCAAACAATTCACCAATTCTGAAATAACTTACTTTCTCCACGAGTTACGAACAGTGCTTTTCATAATTTCTCTCTAAAACTTTGATTTAAAAAAGAAAATTTGAGGCCAAAACTTCAGCAGTTACGATAAGTAATTGACAGCGGTTACGATATGAACTTATCTAAACTGCTTTGATATTGACAGCTTTCGCAACGCTGGACAATTAAAGCAAAGTGTACTTTTTAGAGAGAAATTATGAAAAGTATTTTTTGATTTAAATGTTATATGAATTGTAAAAAATAAGTTTTGATGAGAATATCGTTTAATGAGTTTATTTTATTAAAATTTGCTTATCGATGAAGTTTGTTTGATTAGATATTTTTGTTGTAATGTGGAAATAGCTATGGTTTCAACTTTGTTGCTTGGAATGTTTCCTTCGAATTCGTGGGATTCGCTTAGGTTGTGATTTCGTATGAAAATTCTTTTGTATCCAAACTTTGTTGCTAAGTTAATTTGTTGAAGTTATGAATTTTGCTTAAGTTAGGCTATTTTTGTATTAGGTTAAATATTTCTGAATATTGTGAAATATTTTAAATAGAGTTTTTAGAAATTATTTGGATGATTTCTTAGTATTATGAAATGATTAGTTTTGTGGTGAAATTGAGTTTGGAATAGATTTTGTTGATATACATGATATCAATGATTTAATACAATGTTTGGATGAGAATAGGGTTTTGGGTATTTAGATGTTGTATCTTTTAGATGAAATAGGGGTTTTGGGTGTTGTATGTGATTAGATGTGGTTTGGATATGCGTGATTTAAGCTTTATTGAGTAGTTTGGAGATCTATTGCTTTATATGTATATTCCTAGTTTAGGAATACTACATAGGAATACTACATTTCCATACTTACTTTTATATTGTCTCCAGACGAATCTTGACTTTGGGAATCTCTTATCTATATTAAATAAAAATAAAATAAATAAAAACAAATTTTTGGTAAATTAAATAAATAAAATTTTTTATTAAATAAAATAAATTTTCTTAAGATAACTAATCTAATTTTAGGTAATTAAATAATATTTTTTTTTAAATAGTCAAAACATCAAAATATAAATAAATATTTTTTAGTTTTTAAAAAAAAAAAAAAATAAATAAATATTTGAGTTAAGACGGTGCATCCTATAAATAAGCATTTTTTAAAAATATTTTTATTTTTCAAATTTAAAATAAATAAATATTTTCCCCTAGGGGTGCTGTCGTCAATAAATAATTTTAGGTACTTATAATTCTGAAATTTCAGCATATCTGAAATTAAATAAATTATATTATTATTTAATAATATTTTGGTATTCTTTGTCAAAAGGTGAAGCAACGTTGAGTACAACTATCATTTTTTCTTTTTGTTCCCTTACTAGTTTTGTTTTTACAAAAAAATTTTTGTGTTTTCGAATTGGGTCTGCTGATTCCATATCTCTTTCATCTGGTGTGGTCTGACCGCTAGTAGTATCTGAAACTTCTTCGGTGGCATCTCTGAATATCCGTATGCGACATGCACAACAAATATAATTTTCTGTGTTCATTTGTTGCAGGTTTCTGACCTTCATAGCGTAAGATAACAGTTGTTCGGTTACTTTACGAAATTGGTATCTCTTGGCTGGATGCGAAACCAGTTTATAAGGGTTACAGCATATTTTAAACGGCATTTTTGTATATGACGAACACGAAATTAACCAAAAATTAATATTCTATACACCACTTTATTAAATAATTCAATATAATCCCAATTTTACAAAAGTTTAATATACATTAGTAGCTGTTCAAATTTCACTGGTAAATCAATCGCAACTAAAGAACTAACAGTGATTGCATCTCTATTTATACAAAAATCGAAATTAACATAACCGACATCCTAACTTCATTCTAGCTATTACTAATTTAATTATCTAAATAAATAATCTAAATCTAAACAAATAATCTAAATAAATTTTCTAAAATTATCTAACCGAAAGAAAGAGAAAAAAATTACTATTTTGGTTTTCAGCTGGTCTCTTTCTCAACTAACCTTCATTTTAATTATTTCTTGATTTTATTTATCCTGATGATATTTTACGTCTTGCTGGTATTTATACTTTTTCTTGATTTTTGTATTTGTAAGTTTTAGTGGATTTTCGTATAATTTTCTTGATGTTTATATGTGTAAATTTAGTTGATTTTTGTTTTATTTATAACCCTCCTGATTTTCATATATATATACATATATATATCCTTGGCTGGCTCCTAAAATGTTTAGAGAAAAAAACAATTAGTATATGCTCGTTAGTATATGCTACCATTTTACATACCATATCCATATACACTTTTGATTTCAGCATATCTGAAAATAATTACATAATTAAATTACATTATACAGAAAATAATACTTTTAGATAGTACTTTTGTACTGTAATGTACTACTAATTGATATAGTTTGGACTTTTCTACACGAAATGAATTTAATTTAAATTCAATTTTTAAGCCGGAATACGAAAAATATACGGAATTGTCCGCTGGACGATTCCAGACTTGGGGGAAAATCTCAATATCTCCTTAAAAATTTAACCTAACTAAATAAAATGGTCATTGGTACTATACTTATACTTTTTAATTGTCTTCAGACGAGTCTTGATTTGGGAATCTCTTATCTATATATTAAATAAAAATAAAATAAATAAAAACAAATAATTTTTGAAAGTATAAATAAATAAAATTTATTAAACAAAACATTTTTTTAGATAAATAGTTAAATAATTTTAGGAATAAATTAATTAGATAAAATTTTTTTAATTTAACAAAATACTTCCGTATATTAACAAAATACTTCCAAAATATACGGAATTGTCCGCTGGACGATTCCAGACTTGGGGGAAAATCTCAATATCTCCTTAAAAAATTTAACCTAACTAAATAAAATGGTCATTGGTAGTATACTTATACTTTTTAATTGTCTTCAGACGAGTCTTGATTTGGGAATCTCTTATCTATATATTAAATAAAAATAAAATAAATAAAAACAAATAATTTTTGAAAGTATAAATAAATAAAATTTATTAAACAAAACATTTTTTTAGATAAATAGTTAAATAATTTTAGGAATAAATTAATTAGATAAAATTTTTTTAATTTAACAAAATACTTCCGTATATTAACAAAATACTTCCAAAATATACGGAATTGTCCGCTGGACGATTCCAGACTTGGGGGAAAATCTCAATATCTCCTTAAAAAATTTAACCTAACTAAATAAAATGGTCATTGGTAGTATACTTATACTTTTTAATTGTCTTCAGACGAGTCTTGATTTGGGAATCTCTTATCTATATATTAAATAAAAATAAAATAAATAAAAACAAATAATTTTTGAAAGTATAAATAAATAAAATTTATTAAACAAAACATTTTTTTAGATAAATAGTTAAATAATTTTAGGAATAAATTAATTAAATAAAATTTTATTAATTTAACAAAATACTTCCGTATATTTACAAAATACTTCCAAAATATACGGAATTGTCCGCTGGACGATTCCAGACTTGGGGGAAAATCTCAATATCTCCTTAAAAAATTTAACCTAACTAAATAAATTGGTCATTGGTACCATACCTGTACTTTTTAATTGTCTTCAGACGAGTCTTGATTTGGGAATCTCTTATCTATATTAAATAAAAATAAAATAAATAAAAACAAATAATTTTTGAAAGTATAAATAAATAAAATTTATTAAACAAAACATTTTTTTAGATAAATAGTTAAATAATTTTAGGAATAAATTAATTAAATAAAATTTTATTAATTTAACAAAATACTTCCGTATATTAACAAAATACTTCCAAAATATACGGAATTGTCCGCTGGACGATTCCAGACTTGGGGGAAAATCTCAATATCTCCTTAAAAAATTTAACCTAACTAAATAAAATGGTCATTGGTACCATACTTATACTTTTTAATTGTCTTCAGACGAGTCTTGATTTGGGAATCTTTTATCTATATATTAAATAAAAATAAAATAAATAAAAACAAATAACTTTTGAAAGTATAAATAAATAAAATTTATTAAACAAAACATTTTTTTAGATAAATAGTTAAATAATTTTAGGAATAAATTAATTAAATAAAATTTTATTAATTTAACAATATACTTCCGTATATTAACAAAATACTTCCAAAATATACGGAATTGTCCGCTGGACGATTCCAGACTTGGGGGAAAATCTCAATCTCCTTAAAAAATTTAACCTAACTAAATAAAATGGTCATTGGTACTATACTTATACTTTTTAATTGTCTTCAGACGAGTCTTGATTTGGGAATCTCTTATCTATATATTAAATAAAAATAAAATAAATAAAAACAAATAATTTTTGAAAGTATAAATAAATAAAATTTATTAAACAAAACATTTTTTTTAGATAAATAGTTAAATAATTTTAGGAATAAATTAATTAAATAAAATTTTTTTAATTTAACAAAATACTTCCGTATATTAACAAAATACTTCCAAAATATACGGAATTGTCCGCTGGACGATTCCAGACTTGGGGGAAAATCTCAATATCTCCTTAAAAAATTTAACCTAACTAAATAAAATGGTCATTGGTACTATACTTATACTTTTTAATTGTCTTCAGACGAGTCTTGATTTGGGAATCTCTTATCTATATATTAAATAAAAATAAAATAAATAAAAACAAATAATTTTTGAAAGTATAAATAAATAAAATTTATTAAACAAAACATTTTTTTAGATAAATAGTTAAATAATTTTAGGAATAAATTAATTAGATAAAATTTTTTTAATTTAACAAAATACTTCCGTATATTAACAAAATATTTCCAAAATATATGGAATTGTCCGCTGGACGATTCCAGACTTGGGGAAAATCTCAATATCTCCTTAAAAAATTTAACCTAACTAAATTAAATGGTCATTGGTACTATACTTAGACTTTTTAATTGTCTTCAGACGAGTCTTGATTTGGGAATCTCTTATCTATATATTAAATAAAAATAAAATAAATAACAAATAATTTTTGAAAGTATAAATAAATAAAATTTATTAAACAAAACATTTTTTTAGATAAATAGTTAAATAATTTTAGGAATAAATTAATTAAATAAAATTTTATTAATTTAACAAATACTTCCGTATATTAACAAAATACTTCTAAAATATACGGAATTGTCCGCTGGACGATTCCAGACTTGGGGGAAAATCTCAATATCTCCTTAAAAAATTTAACCTAACTAAATAAATTGGTCATTGGTACCATACCTGTACTTTTTAATTGTCTTCAGACGAGTCTTGATTTGGGAATCTCTTATCTATATTAAATAAAAATAAAATAAATAAAAACAAATAATTTTTGAAAGTATAAATAAATAAAATTTATTAAACAAAACATTTTTTTAGATAAATAGTTAAATCATTTTAGGAATAAATTAATTAAATAAAATTTTTTTAATTTAACAAAATACTTCCGTATATTAACAAAATACTTCCAAAATATATGGAATTGTCCGCTGGACGATTCCAGACTTGGGGAAAATCTCAATATCTCCTTAAAAAATTTAACCTAACTAAATTAAATGGTCATTGGTACTATACTTAGACTTTTTAATTGTCTTCAGACGAGTCTTGATTTGGGAATCTCTTATCTATATATTAAATAAAAATAAAATAAATAACAAATAATTTTTGAAAGTATAAATAAATAAAATTTATTAAACAAAACATTTTTTTAGATAAATAGTTAAATAATTTTAGGAATAAATTAATTAAATAAAATTTTATTAATTTAACAAATACTTCCGTATATTAACAAAATACTTCTAAAATATACGGAATTGTCCGCTGGACGATTCCAGACTTGGGGGAAAATCTCAATATCTCCTTAAAAAATTTAACCTAACTAAATAAATTGGTCATTGGTACCATACCTGTACTTTTTAATTGTCTTCAGACGAGTCTTGATTTGGGAATCTCTTATCTATATTAAATAAAAATAAAATAAATAAAAACAAATAATTTTTGAAAGTATAAATAAATAAAATTTATTAAACAAAACATTTTTTTAGATAAATAGTTAAATAATTTTAGGAATAAATTAATTAAATAAAATTTTTTTAATTTAACAAAATACTTCCGTATATTAACAAAATACTTCCAAAATATACGGAATTGTCCGCTGGACGATTCCAGACTTGGGGGAAAATCTCAATATCTCCTTAAAAAATTTAACCTAACTAAATTAAATGTTCATTGGTACTATACTTATACTTTTTAATTGTCTTCAGACGAGTCTTGATTTGGGAATCTCTTATCTATATATTAAATAAAAATAAAATAAATAAAAACAAATAATTTTTGAAAGTATAAATAAATAAAATTTATTAAACAAAACATTTTTTTAGATAAATAGTTAAATAATTTTAGGAATAAATTAATTAAATAAAATTTTATTAATTTAACAAAATACTTCCGTATATTAACAAAATACTTCCAAAATATACGGAATTGTCCGCTGGACGATTCCAGACTTGGGGGAAAATCTCAATATCTCCTTAAAAAATTTAACCTAACTAAATAAAATGGTCATTGGTACTATACTTAGACTTTTTAATTGTCTTCAGACGAGTCTTGATTTGGGAATCTCTTATCTATATATTAAATAAAAATAAAATAAATAAAAACAAATAATTTTTGAAAGTATAAATAAATAAAATTTATTAAACAAAACATTTTTTTAGATAAATAGTTAAATAATTTTAGGAATAAATTAATTAAATAAAATTTTTTTAATTTAACAAAATACTTCCGTATATTAACAAAATACTTCCAAAATATACGGAATTGTCCGCTGGACGATTCCAGACTTGGGGGAAAATCTCAATATCTCCTTAAAAAATTTAACCTAACTAAATAAATTGGTCATTGGTACCATACCTGTACTTTTTAATTGTCTTCAGACGAGTCTTGATTTGGGAATCTCTTATCTATATTAAATAAAAATAAAATAAATAAAAACAAATAATTTTTGAAAGTATAAATAAATAAAATTTATTAAACAAAACATTTTTTTAGATAAATAGTTAAATAATTTTAGGAATAAATTAATTAAATAAAATTTTATTAATTTAACAAAATACTTCCGTATATTAACAAAATACTTCCAAAATATACGGAATTGTCCGCTGGACGATTCCAGACTTGGGGGAAAATCTCAATATCTCCTTAAAAAATTTAACCTAACTAAATAAAATGGTCATTGGTACCATTATTATACTTTTTAATTGTCTTCAGACGAGTCTTGATTTGGGAATCTCTTATCTATATATTAAATAAAAATAAAATAAATAAAAACAAATAACTTTTGAAAGTATAAATAAATAAAATTTATTAAACAAAACATTTTTTTAGATAAATAGTTAAATAATTTTAGGAATAAATTAATTAAATAAAATTTTTTTAATTTAACAATATACTTCCGTATATTAACAAAATACTTCCAAAATATACGGAATTGTCCGCTGGACGATTCCAGACTTGGGGGAAAATCTCAATATCTCCTTAAAAAATTTAACCTAACTAAATAAAATGGTCATTGGTACTATACTTATACTTTTTAATTGTCTTCAGACGAGTCTTGATTTGGGAATCTCTTATCTATATATTAAATAAAAATAAAATAAATAAAAACAAATAATTTTTGAAAGTATAAATAAATAAAATTTATTAAACAAAACATTTTTTTTAGATAAATAGTTAAATAATTTTAGGAATAAATTAATTAAATAAAATTTTTTTAATTTAACAAAATACTTCCGTATATTAACAAAATACTTCCAAAATATACGGAATTGTCCGCTGGACGATTCCAGACTTGGGGGAAAATCTCAATATCTCCTTAAAAAATTTATCCTAACTAAATAAAATGGTCATTGGTACTATACTTATACTTTTTAATTGTCTTCAGACGAGTCTTGATTTGGGAATCTCTTATCTATATATTAAATAAAAATAAAATAAATAAAAACAAATAATTTTTGAAAGTATAAATAAATAAAATTTATTAAACAAAACATTTTTTTAGATAAATAGTTAAATAATTTTAGGAATAAATTAATTAGATAAAATTTTTTTAATTTAACAAAATACTTCCGTATATTAACAAAATATTTCCAAAATATATGGAATTGTCCGCTGGACGATTCCAGACTTGGGGAAAATCTCAATATCTCCTTAAAAAATTTAACCTAACTAAATTAAATGGTCATTGGTACTATACTTAGACTTTTTAATTGTCTTCAGACGAGTCTTGATTTGGGAATCTCTTATCTATATATTAAATAAAAATAAAATAAATAACAAATAATTTTTGAAAGTATAAATAAATAAAATTTATTAAACAAAACATTTTTTTAGATAAATAGTTAAATAATTTTAGGAATAAATTAATTAAATAAAATTTTATTAATTTAACAAATACTTCCGTATATTAACAAAATACTTCTAAAATATACGGAATTGTCCGCTGGACGATTCCAGACTTGGGGGAAAATCTCAATATCTCCTTAAAAAATTTAACCTAACTAAATAAATTGGTCATTGGTACCATACCTGTACTTTTTAATTGTCTTCAGACGAGTCTTGATTTGGGAATCTCTTATCTATATATTAAATAAAAATAAAATAAATAAAAACAAATAATTTTTGAAAGTATAAATAAATAAAATTTATTAAACAAAACATTTTTTTAGATAAATAGTTAAATAATTTTAGGAATAAATTAATTAGATAAAATTTTTTTAATTTAACAAAATACTTCCGTATATTAACAAAATATTTCCAAAATATATGGAATTGTCCGCTGGACGATTCCAGACTTGGGGAAAATCTCAATATCTCCTTAAAAAATTTAACCTAACTAAATTAAATGGTCATTGGTACTATACTTAGACTTTTTAATTGTCTTCAGACGAGTCTTGATTTGGGAATCTCTTATCTATATATTAAATAAAAATAAAATAAATAACAAATAATTTTTGAAAGTATAAATAAATAAAATTTATTAAACAAAACATTTTTTTAGATAAATAGTTAAATAATTTTAGGAATAAATTAATTAAATAAAATTTTATTAATTTAACAAATACTTCCGTATATTAACAAAATACTTCTAAAATATACGGAATTGTCCGCTGGACGATTCCAGACTTGGGGGAAAATCTCAATATCTCCTTAAAAAATTTAACCTAACTAAATAAATTGGTCATTGGTACCATACCTGTACTTTTTAATTGTCTTCAGACGAGTCTTGATTTGGGAATCTCTTATCTATATTAAATAAAAATAAAATAAATAAAAACAAATAATTTTTGAAAGTATAAATAAATAAAATTTATTAAACAAAACATTTTTTTACATAAATAGTTAAATAATTTTAGGAATAAATTAATTAGATAAAATTTTTTTAATTTAACAAAATACTTCCGTATATTAACAAAATATTTCCAAAATATATGGAATTGTCCGCTGGACGATTCCAGACTTGGGGAAAATCTCAATATCTCCTTAAAAAATTTAACCTAACTAAATTAAATGGTCATTGGTACTATACTTAGACTTTTTAATTGTCTTCAGACGAGTCTTGATTTGGGAATCTCTTATCTATATATTAAATAAAAATAAAATAAATAACAAATAATTTTTGAAAGTATAAATAAATAAAATTTATTAAACAAAACATTTTTTTAGATAAATAGTTAAATAATTTTAGGAATAAATTAATTAAATAAAATTTTATTAATTTAACAAATACTTCCGTATATTAACAAAATACTTCTAAAATATACGGAATTGTCCGCTGGACGATTCCAGACTTGGGGGAAAATCTCAATATCTCCTTAAAAAATTTAACCTAACTAAATAAATTGGTCATTGGTACCATACCTGTACTTTTTAATTGTCTTCAGACGAGTCTTGATTTGGGAATCTCTTATCTATATTAAATAAAAATAAAATAAATAAAAACAAATAATTTTTGAAAGTATAAATAAATAAAATTTATTAAACAAAACATTTTTTTAGATAAATAGTTAAATAATTTTAGGAATAAATTAATTAGATAAAATTTTTTTAATTTAACAAAATACTTCCGTATATTAACAAAATATTTCCAAAATATATGGAATTGTCCGCTGGACGATTCCAGACTTGGGGAAAATCTCAATATCTCCTTAAAAAATTTAACCTAACTAAATTAAATGGTCATTGGTACTATACTTAGACTTTTTAATTGTCTTCAGACGAGTCTTGATTTGGGAATCTCTTATCTATATATTAAATAAAAATAAAATAAATAAAAACAAATAATTTTTGAAAGTATAAATAAATAAAATTTATTAAACAAAACATTTTTTTAGATAAATAGTTAAATAATTTTAGGAATAAATTAATTAAATAAAATTTTTTTAATTTAACAAAATACTTCCGTATATTAACAAAATACTTCCAAAATATATGGAATTGTCCGCTGGACGATTCCAGACTTGGGGAAAATCTCAATATCTCCTTAAAAAATTTAACCTAACTAAATTAAATGGTCATTGGTACTATACTTAGACTTTTTAATTGTCTTCAGACGAGTCTTGATTTGGGAATCTCTTATCTATATATTAAATAAAAATAAAATAAATAACAAATAATTTTTGAAAGTATAAATAAATAAAATTTATTAAACAAAACATTTTTTTAGATAAATAGTTAAATAATTTTAGGAATAAATTAATTAAATAAAATTTTATTAATTTAACAAATACTTCCGTATATTAACAAAATACTTCTAAAATATACGGAATTGTCCGCTGGACGATTCCAGACTTGGGGGAAAATCTCAATATCTCCTTAAAAAATTTAACCTAACTAAATAAATTGGTCATTGGTACCATACCTGTACTTTTTAATTGTCTTCAGACGAGTCTTGATTTGGGAATCTCTTATCTATATTAAATAAAAATAAAATAAATAAAAACAAATAATTTTTGAAAGTATAAATAAATAAAATTTATTAAACAAAACACTTTTTTAGATAAATAGTTAAATAATTTTAGGAATAAATTAATTAAATAAAATTTTATTAATTTAACAAAATACTTCCGTATATTAACAAAATACTTCCAAAATATACGGAATTGTCCGCTGGACGATTCCAGACTTGGGGGAAAATCTCAATATCTCCTTAAAAAATTTAACCTAACTAAATAAAATGGTCATTGGTACCATACTTATACTTTTTAATTGTCTTCAGACGAGTCTTGATTTGGGAATCTCTTATCTATATATTAAATAAAAATAAAATAAATAAAAACAAATAACTTTTGAAAGTATAAATAAATAAAATTTATTAAACAAAACATTTTTTTAGATAAATAGTTAAATAATTTTAGGAATAAATTAATTAAATAAAATTTTATTAATTTAACAATATACTTCCGTATATTAACAAAATACTTCCAAAATATACGGAATTGTCCGCTGGACGATTCCAGACTTGGGGGAAAATCTCAATATCTCCTTAAAAAATTTAACCTAACTAAATAAAATGGTCATTGGTACTATACTTATACTTTTTAATTGTCTTCAGACGAGTCTTGATTTGGGAATCTCTTATCTATATATTAAATAAAAATAAAATAAATAAAAACAAATAATTTTTGAAAGTATAAATAAATAAAATTTATTAAACAAAACATTTTTTTTAGATAAATAGTTAAATAATTTTAGGAATAAATTAATTAAATAAAATTTTTTTAATTTAACAAAATACTTCCGTATATTAACAAAATACTTCCAAAATATACGGAATTGTCCGCTGGACGATTCCAGACTTGGGGGAAAATCTCAATATCTCCTTAAAAAATTTATCCTAACTAAATAAAATGGTCATTGGTACTATACTTATACTTTTTAATTGTCTGTAGACGAGTCTTGATTTGGGAATCTCTTATCTATATATTAAATAAAAATAAAATAAATAAAAACAAATAATTTTTGAAAGTATAAATAAATAAAATTTATTAAACAAAACATTTTTTTAGATAAATAGTTAAATAATTTTAGGAATAAATTAATTAGATAAAATTTTTTTAATTTAACAAAATACTTCCGTATATTAACAAAATATTTCCAAAATATATGGAATTGTCCGCTGGACGATTCCAGACTTGGGGAAAATCTCAATATCTCCTTAAAAAATTTAACCTAACTAAATTAAATGGTCATTGGTACTATACTTAGACTTTTTAATTGTCTTCAGACGAGTCTTGATTTGGGAATCTCTTATCTATATATTAAATAAAAATAAAATAAATAACAAATAATTTTTGAAAGTATAAATAAATAAAATTTATTAAACAAAACATTTTTTTAGATAAATAGTTAAATAATTTTAGGAATAAATTAATTAAATAAAATTTTATTAATTTAACAAATACTTCCGAATATTAACAAAATACTTCTAAAATATACGGAATTGTCCGCTGGACGATTCCAGACTTGGGGGAAAATCTCAATATCTCCTTAAAAAATTTAACCTAACTAAATAAATTGGTCATTGGTACCATACCTGTACTTTTTAATTGTCTTCAGACGAGTCTTGATTTGGGAATCTCTTATCTATATTAAATAAAAATAAAATAAATAAAAACAAATAATTTTTGAAAGTATAAATAAATAAAATTTATTAAACAAAACATTTTTTTAGATAAATAGTTAAATAATTTTAGGAATAAATTAATTAGATAAAAATTTTTTAATTTAACAAAATACTTCCGTATATTAACAAAATATTTCCAAAATATATGGAATTGTCCGCTGGACGATTCCAGACTTGGGGAAAATCTCAATATCTCCTTAAAAAATTTAACCTAACTAAATTAAATGGTCATTGGTACTATACTTAGACTTTTTAATTGTCTTCAGACGAGTCTTGATTTGGGAATCTCTTATCTATATATTAAATAAAAATAAAATAAATAACAAATAATTTTTGAAAGTATAAATAAATAAAATTTATTAAACAAAACATTTTTTTAGATAAATAGTTAAATAATTTTAGGAATAAATTAATTAAATAAAATTTTATTAATTTAACAAATACTTCCGAATATTAACAAAATACTTCTAAAATATACGGAATTGTCCGCTGGACGATTCCAGACTTGGGGGAAAATCTCAATATCTCCTTAAAAAATTTAACCTAACTAAATAAATTGGTCATTGGTACCATACCTGTACTTTTTAATTGTCTTCAGACGAGTCTTGATTTGGGAATCTCTTATCTATATATTAAATAAAAATAAAATAAATAAAAACAAATAATTTTTAAAAGTATAAATAAATAAAATTTATTAAACAAAACATTTTTTTAGATAAATAGTTAAATAATTTTAGGAATAAATTAATTAGATAAAAATTTTTTAATTTAACAAAATACTTCCGTATATTAACAAAATATTTCCAAAATATATGGAATTGTCCGCTGGACGATTCCAGACTTGGGGAAAATCTCAATATCTCCTTAAAAAATTTAACCTAACTAAATTAAATGGTCATTGGTACTATACTTAGACTTTTTAATTGTCTTCAGACGAGCCTTGATTTGGGAATCTCTTATCTATATATTAAATAAAAATAAAATAAATAACAAATAATTTTTGAAAGTATAAATAAATAAAATTTATTAAACAAAACATTTTTTTAGATAAATTGTTAAATAATTTTAGGAATAAATTAATTAAATAAAATTTTATTAATTTAACAAATACTTCCGAATATTAACAAAATACTTCTAAAATATACGGAATTGTCCGCTGGACGATTCCAGACTTGGGGGAAAATCTCAATATCTCCTTAAAAAATTTAACCTAACTAAATAAATTGGTCATTGGTACCATACCTGTACTTTTTAATTGTCTTCAGACGAGTCTTGATTTGGGAATCTCTTATCTATATTAAATAAAAATAAAATAAATAAAAACAAATAATTTTTGAAAGTATAAATAAATAAAATTTATTAAACAAAACATTTTTTTAGATAAATAGTTAAATAATTTTAGGAATAAGTTAATTAAATAAAATTTTATTAATTTAACAAAATACTTCCGTATATTAACAAAATACTTCCAAAATATACGGAATTGTCCGCTGGACGATTCCAGACTTGGGGGAAAATCTCAATATCTTCTTAAAAAATTTAACCTAACTAAATAAATTGGTCATTGGTACTATACTTATTCTTTTTAATTGTCTTCAGACGAGTCTTGATTTGGGAATCTCTTATCTATATATTAAATAAAAATAAAATAAATAAAAACAAATAATTTTTGAAAGTATAAATAAATAAAATTTATTAAACAAAACATTTTTTTAGATAAATAGTTAAATAATTTTAGGAATAAATTAATTAAATAAAATTTTATTAATTTAACAAAATACTTCCGTATATTAACAAAATACTTCCAAAATATACGGAATTGTCCGCTGGACGATTCCAGACTTGGGGGAAATCTCAATATCTTCTTAAAAAATTTAACCTAACTAAATAAAATGGTCATTGGTACCATACTATTACTTTTAAATTGTCTTCAGACGAGTTGTAATACCACGCCAATTGTTGTGGTAGTGTAGAACTACCGGCTGGGTCAATTGTAATAGGTTTAGCGGTACCTCCGATGATAGGAGATACCGGCTGCACCAACTGTAATAGGTCTGGACTACCGATTGTGCAAATGGTAGTAGTTCAGATGACCTATCTACTTCTCCCCGGTGCTGCTTCGTCACTTACACTTGTATTTTGAGTGAAAAACTCTTACCTGGTTATTTGGCTTTCCTAATTGGTGTTTCTCGATTGGTTTGCCTTTGGAAACCAATAAACGATATTTCCTTTGGTTTTTCGAGTTAAAACGTTGTTTATTTCACTTAATGTTTCTCTCGACAAAATGGTTTTAGAGTTACTGTTTTATCAAACACAGTTTCTAGCTTTTATATAAAATTGATTTCTGAAAAGCTTTAATTTGGTAATTTTTATAAAATTGATTTCAGAAAAGCTTCAATTTTGGTAATTTTTATCAAACACAATTTCTAATTTTTATATAAAATTGATTTCAGAAAAGCTTCAATTTTGGTAATTTTTATCAAACACAATTTCTGATTTTTATCGAACACAATTTCTAATAAAATTAATTTTGTATAATTTTCACTTAACTGAACTTTTCAACAAGCTTAATTTTCGCTTGGTTTTTTGTTTTACGGAACCAAACTTTTCGCGGCGACCGGGTTTTGTTTAGAAATACTGACTGACTTGACTGGGTTCGGGGCCCAAAGGGTTTGGACCCCCGAAAGCTTAGTCTTTTTACTTTATTCCGTTCGCGGGTTAAATTCAACTGTCTATTATACAATTTTTGAATAAGTTTTATAATGAAAGCTAGATTTTATTAACCAATCAAAACTTTTGATTTAATTAATTTTATTTTCTATTAAAAATGTAGTATTTGCTATTTTTTTTAAGTAAACATAATTTTTATAGTTTTAATAAATGTTATCGGATTTTGTAACTGCCGTTTTAAATATTATCGAATAAGTATTTTTTGATTTAAAGTTATATGAATTTTTGTATGAAATAAGTTTTGATGAGAATATCGTTTAATGAGTTTATTTTATTAAAATTTGCTTATCGATGAAGTTTGTTTGATTAGATATTTTTGTTGTAATGTGAAAATATCTATGGTTTCAACTTTGTTGCTTGGAATGTGTTTCCTTCGGATTCGCTTAGGTTGTGATTTTGTATGAAAATTCTTTTGTATCCAAACTTTGTTGCTAAGTTAATTTGTTGAAGTTATGAATTTTGCTTAAGTTAGGCTTTTTTGTGTTAGAGTAAATATTTCTGAATATTGTGAAATGTTTTAAATTGAGTTTTTAGAAATTGTTTGGATGATTTCTTGGTATTATGAAATAATTAGTTTTGTGGTGAAATTGAGTTTTGAATAGATTTTGTTAATATATGTGATATCAATGATTTAATACAATGTTTGGATGAGAATAGGGTTTTGGGTGTTTAGATGTTGTATCTTTTAGATGAAAATAGGGGTTTTGGGTGTTGTATGGGATTAGATGTTGTATCGTTTAGATGAAATAGGGGTTTTGGGTGTTATATGGGATTAGATGTTGTATCGGTTAGATGAAATGTAGGGGTTTTGGGTGTTGTTTGTGATTAGATGTGGTTTGGATATGCGTGATTTAAGCTTTATTAAGTAGTTTGGAGATCTATTGCTTTATATGTATATTCCTAGTTTAGGAATACTACATATTTCTCCGCCGTTTATTAAAAAAAATGAAAAGGAAATTTTCATTTTTTGCTTTAGAAAATATTTGTATTATCGGTTTAGTGATTTACTAGTATATGATTTGTGTTTGTTTTGTTTACTTTGATGATTGATTTGAATTGTGTTTCATAAAAAAATTTTCTTCTTAATTATATTATGTAATTCGAACTTGTTTTTATCAAGTTCTTGAAAAAAATTTTTATCTTAAGTTTTAATATTAATGATCATTTCTGTGTTTTGTTTTTTTTTATTTTTATAATTTTATTTTTGTAATATGATGCGAAAAATCTTACATTATTTTAATTGGAAGTATATAAAAAGAAATATATTTTAATGATCATTAAATTATTATTTTTTCTTTTATTTTTTATTTTCGTTAAGATTTTAATTTTTTATTTACGGTTTAATATCGTTCCTAAAGAACTTATTTATAATAGTTAATAATTAAAAATTTTTGTTATGTTTTGAATGAATTATGTTTTATTTATTAAATTTTACACTGAATATATATTATATATTCTATAATATATGCAAGTATTTTTAAACTATGTATTAATTTTATTTAATATAAATTGTTTTGTCAAAAAGACAGGAAACTGATTTATGGAATTTCGCGTATACCGATTTATTAATTTTATAGTTAAATTGAAATTAGGTATTGTCAATTTTGACTTTAGTTTAGTAATGTTTGTTATGAAGTGCCTCTTCATTGGCGAACCAATGAAGCGGATAGCAGGTTGCGCACGTTGGAGATTAATAACGCCGAAGCGACTAGCTGACTGAATGTCTTCGTGGATTTGATAAGAATAACCCTGCTCCTTCAACACAAATATAGAAATGTACGCAAATTACGTGATTAGACAGAAATGAAAAGAATACAAGTGAGAAAATGAGACTCTGGCGACCCCTTTTGCGAAAGAACCGCGATCATCACGTTCAACCCCCACATTCACTCACATACGCTCACACTCTCACACTTCATGCACGCTCACATCCTCCCACACACCCACACACATATCCACACTTACACACCAGTATACAGGTTCCAATCCGTTTCAAAATGATGTGTTAGCTGCATGAATCTTGCCTTGGTTGCGTGTATGAACTATATAATATTCCACGAGGAGATATACCTTTGATGCTCTGGTGGATGTTCGTTATCAGTATCAACTGTCCCAGCTTACTGATATGAAACTTTGATGAACAATTTATTTCATACAGCTTGCTGTTAGACTTCGTCTTGTTAAAACAAATTAGAAGTCGTCTGTGAGAAGGATTTTAAATAAAAACTCGAGAGTTAGTGTCTAAATTCAATCTGATTTTATTTTCCAATTTTCATTCCTTATATAGTAAATTTGTTTAAACAATTTCTTTAAACTTCAACTTTTCGTTTAAACAATATCAAAAATGTGTATAACATATGCACAATTTTGTCATATACCTTAATGTTAATAACAATAATACTAATAATCATAACAACCAAACTTTCATCATTATTTGTCTTCAATATTTATGATTTAATTTATAACAATTTTATTATTGAATTTACAACAACAATAAATGAAAAACAATTATTTATTGTTTTGTTCTAAAGCGATAATTTGTCATACACTTGAACTGTTTTTTTATTTTATGTAATATTAGCTAGACATCTGTTTTAAATGTTTTTTATTTTTAAATGATATAATTTATGACTCGTGACTAATAGAAATATGAGTATGATTTTTGTGTTTGAAAAGATTTAAATTTGTACGATTATCTCATGTATTGTTTTGTTATGGTTACAGAGATTTGTTTATTAATTTATTGGAAAGTAATTAGGAGTGCGTAGTTATACTACACTGTAGGGTCATACTGTGGGGGTTCCAACGGCACCTCCGATGAGTAGAGCTACCGGTTACGCCAATTGTGGGTGTCGGGTATGCCAAGTGTACTTCTTGTGCGCGTTGAAAAAAAATACCTGGGAAGTCTTATGATTACCACTTACCTGGTATTATTCCCCGGATCATGTATTTCTCGATCTCGTATGTGTTGTTTTTATAAAATACACACCATTTATTACAACTTGTTATTTTTATTGATAGCACATGAAATTTTTACTACAAATGTTTTGGTTGAAAACTCTCGGTTTTCCTATTGAACAATATTTTATTTTAATAGCAAATGATTTTTTGGGAAAACTTCTTGTTTTCCTATTAAAATTATGTGAGCACAAACACTACTTTTCTTTAACAACTGATTTTTGGGAAAACTTCTTGTTTTCCTATTAAACAATATTTTATTTTAATAGCAAATGATTTTTTGGGAAAACTTCTTGTTTTCCTATTAAAATTATGTGAGAAAAACTTATGGTTTTTCTAATTTTTCACTATTTCCACTTTAAGAAAACTTATTTGAGAAATCACTACTTATTTTTTGATTTTAAAACTGTTTTGGAATTACTTCGACGGACAGTAATTCCACGTATGTACAAACCGAACTTCAGACTAACTTTTCATTCAATTTTCTATATTATTTATAGGAAATTGTGAATGAAAAATTGACCAATCACAAAATAGTGATTTTTTTTCTATTTTATGAATGAATAGAAACAGTGAGAACTAATTACTCAGCATTTAATATTTTTAATTGAAAATGTTATATATTTTTTGTATATGTTATTTGAATCGTCGTTTCCGTTAATCGAATTTTTATTTAATTGTTTAATATGTTTGGATTATCATAATTGGTTTTAGGTTTATATTATAGGAATTTTTGTAAGTAAGACATTTTTTGAACGGAAAGTTTTTTGATAGTTTTTCCATATATTGTATGTTTGGATTATTTTATTTGGGATTTGGTTTTAGAGAAAATCGCTGAGAATGGAATTTTGGTGTGAATGGAAAAATTGTTGGGTAATTGAATTAATATTTGTATTAATTGAAACATGTTTTAACATGTTTGTTTGGTGGAAATTGCTTAGCTTAGGCATTTTGAATTTTATTGTATATTCAAGAAATGTTCATTAATTTCATAAGATGATGAAATTAATTTCTAGGGAATATGTTTATAGAATTTTCAATGTATTTATTTTAGACATTGTAGCATTTTATATTTGGTTTAATAAAAAATAGCTGAAAATGGATTTTTGGTGAATAGAAAAATTATTGGATAATTGAATTAATATTTATATTAATTAAAACATGTTTTAACATGTTTGTTTGGTGAAAATTGCTTAGCTTAGGCGTTTTGAATTTTATTGTATATTCTAGAATTTGTTCATTAATTTTCATAAGATGATGAAATTAATTTGTAGGAATAGGCTTATAGAAATGTTTGGTTAAACAATATGTTGTAATGTTTGGGAATGGTTGTTACATCTTATGATGAAATAGGGTTCTGGGTTATAAATGGGTTGTAATATCATTGGTTTGGTTATAATATCTTTTATTCGTTTTGTTTGTACTAAACCTTATGTGGCTTTTGAGATTCTTTATAGAGGTTCATGTATATTCCGGTTTAGGAATACTACATCTCTCCCCTCTTTGCAAATATAAAAAATGAAAAATGAAGTTTTTCATTTTTTATAGATTGTTATATAATTTAGAAATAATAATTGATAGTGTGCTTTTATAGTGCTTTTTGTGCTTATTAGTTTGATCAATCTGTGTTCTTTCCCTTATTCTATAGGTTTCTCTTTATTTTATATTATTATATTTTTTTTTTCTTATTTCTATGCTAAAATTTATCAACTTTAATAGTTTGATTTTTTCTTAATGTTACTATATTTTATTGAATTGTATTGAATTACGTATGTTTTTTTTTCTTTTCTTTTTTTTTTTATTTTTATATAAAAGTAGAAATGTTTGTTTATTGTTATTATTTGAAAAACATAAAATTTATTTATTAAAAAAAAAATGATTCATAAATGGTAATGTATTTAAATTATATTGAATCGCTATTTACGATTTTATTAATACGTCTCGGTTTTGCCGATATCGTTGGTTCTGTTGCGATTGTAGGTTCTGTATACGTGGGGTTGTCTTCGATTGTGCGTATGTCTTCAGTAAGTCTTTCGTTAAAGTTTGCTGTTTCTATCGTGTAATTTTTATTTTTTAATTTTAGTCGTTTTCTAAGTCCATTAAAAAGTAGGACTATTGATATACAAATAAATCCTATCATTGCTATTGAGCTAAACGAAATATTTAATATTTTTACGTTTTCATTTTGACGTAATTCCCTTTCAGTTTTGATTTTTTCCAATTTTGATTCCTGTTTATTTATAGTTTGTAACAGCTGATGAAAGTCATTTTTTCCGTCTTGAGATGTACTGATTATTGGAATTTTTAACGATTTATGTGTTAATTCGTATTCTTTAATCGAATTGAATTTAATATCTTCCGCATCTGGGAGTTGTGGACTTGTAAGGATATGAATTCTTATGTCCTTGTTATTTTCGTATTTTAGTTGGATTCCATTTGAAGTCGCTTCACAATTATTATATAGATATAATACAACTGTTCTATTTACATTGAGTAATGTTTCGTTATTGTTTTTACACTTTATATGTATGTTAAAGCTTTCCTTAGTTATTAGTAACCATGAGTTTGGTGCATACATTCGAACTATTAGATTTTTTGGAAATTCTATCTCTTTGTATTCACATGTGTGACTATTTTGTCTAAAAGGATTATCAAATAGTTGGGCCAAACAATTAAATTTTTTGTCTATTATTAGTGGCGAATTTTGTTTACAAATTTTTGTTTTATATTCTTGTTTTAATAGAATTTCTTGACACTGTTGTAATTCCGTTAAGGACGTAATTTGAAAAGTTTTTGTTTCTAGATTTGTGGCTAATATAACGTTTTGTATATCGTACGTTAGAAATGTGTTTTCATGGATGAATGGTATTGGGTAAGGTTTATGAAGTTTGTATTTAATATCAGTTGGGAGTGGAATTTCAATTTTTATAATAATTTTATTCTTGAAAATTATCGAATTTACGTGTAGTAATTGTTGAATAATTAGTGGGTTACCTATATATAAACTTTGTCCTTCTTTCGTAATGTCATCTAATTCCTTCGCGATAATCGTCATGTTTAAGAAAGATGGGTGGATTTTGTTTTCTGTTAAGAAAAGTATGCCCGATATAAAGGTTGATAAGATACTTTTTATTTCGTATAATGTATTTATTAATAGATCTGAAACCTCAATTATGTATATTCTTTTCTCTGTTCTGATCTGTTGTTGCGCTTGTTGCATCGATAACATTTCAATGTCTGTATTAATTTTACTTATTTCGGTCCAACTATAATTAAGATTTTTTTCAATTTGGTTGAATTTTGTATTGGACCAATTCATACTTGTTTTAATGATGCTAGTTTGTTGTTCCAATAATTTAATGTTTTCTAAATCGTTTGTTTCTAATCTTCTTACTTTATTATATAATATTTCTGAATCGTCACTATCCATTGTTCCAAATAACGTTTTTTGTAATTTACCAATTCCGTTGAAATAACCTGTACTTCGCTTCGTTCTAATCCCTAACAAGTGGCTAATTTCGTCTTGTTGTGTGGCTATGTCGTTTATTAATGTGTCTAACTCGTGAATTATGTTTTTGCAATATGGTGTACGTATTATTTCTGATTTTCCTACGTGACAAACTCTGTTAATTTCTACTTTAGATTTTTCTATTAATATTGTTATGTTTCTTAAATCTAATATGTCAACTCCAGTGAGGATTGACCATGAATCTAAATAAAATATTCCTTCTCCTACTTCTTCGAAAATTATTTTTCTATTACTCACATCTTTAATTGAATACATTATTGTTGTAGCGCTGCTAATTAAAAATCCCCATATAATCGTTTGTAAAATCATTTTCATTTTTATCTGTAAAATTATATATAAACAAAAATTGAATTCTTGGAGAGAAAAAAAAATTAAAATGTTTATATTTGTTTTCCAATTTTGTTTTGTGTTATTTGCCAATTGTGGTTATTTTTATTTTTAAAAATAAATTTTATTAGATTTAAATGGTTGCTAATTTCAACCTATTAAAGTGTATTACTTTATTCTTATTTCTGATTCTAATTGTGCAATTTACTGGGCCATTAATCTTCACGATTTCATACGGTCCGATCCAGTTTTCTGAAAGTTTGTTTTTCTTAGCTTCGTTTTTATAATAAACGTTGTCGCCTACTTGAAAATTAATTGGGTTTGTGTATCTGTCGTAATATTTTTTGTTTTCTTCTTTAGATTTTTTTAAAAATTCTTTATTTATAAGATTTGCCATTTGAGTTTTGTGTTTTATTATGTAAAAATAATTTTCATTGTTGTAAACTGGGCTTGGAGGTGCCTTCAAATTAGTTGGTAATGTTATATTAAAGCCAAATAAACATTCCATTGGTGTTAATTTTGAACGACTGCTCGGAGTGTTATTGTGGACGAATGCAGCTTGCCTTAACCATTGGTCCCAATTTAGTTGATCGTGCTGTACGAAATTCCGTAGATATTCCCCTAAAGGCCGGTGACTTCGTTCTAGGATACCATTAGCTTGTGGGTGATATGCAGTTGTTTCAATTTTTTTGATTTTTAGAAATTTGCAAACTTGTTTGAATACTTCTCCTGTAAAATTTGATCCTTGGTCTGTGAGTAAGACCTTTGGTACTCCAAATCTCGATACTATTTCGTCATAAAATATTTTTGCTACAGTATTGGCTTCTGCATCTGGCATTGGGTAACAATCAAAAAATCGCGTTAGTTCATCTTGGAAAGTTAGGATATATTTATTACCATTGTGTGTTGTTGGTAATGGTCCTACCATATCTAAAAATACTTTATCAAAAGCTCTTTCCGGTATTTTTGAGATTTGCATAGGCATTTTTACCAGTTTTGAGGTTTTGTTCTTTTGGCATTTTTGACATTTTTTCACATAATTTTTTATGTCCTGTATCATGTTTTTCCACTTGTATTCTCTTACTATTCTTAAGTAGGTTCTTTGCGCCCCTTGATGACCTCCTAAAGGTGAATCATGGTAGTCCTTTAGTATTTGGATGATATCCTCTTGTTGTGTAATATGCTTAATTTTTGTGTGTTCCTCATCGGAATTTTCCCAATCCTCTTCCGTGTCGATCGGTACCATTTGATTTTTTTCGATTTGGTTAGTGTTTGTCTCATTATTGGTCATATGGTTTTTTTCTTGGTTTGTTATATTATCCATAGCTTTTGCTGCCTGGGCCCGTGTGATTGCTAGTATCTTGGTTTTCTTGTTTTCAGCATTTGAATTGTTCTCCATTATTTCGTCGTTGTTCGGCAATCTGCTTAATGTATCGGCATTCTGATTTGTCTTACCTGGTTTATATTGGATTTCGTAATCATAATCCATTAGTTTAATGCTGAATCTAGCTATTTTCGAATTCGGGTGTGAAATATTTATCGCCCCTTTCAATGGTTTATGATCAGTGTAGATTGTGAATTTTCTTCCATATAAATAACACCTGAAGGTTTTTACTGCCCAAACTATTGCTAGTAATTCCTTTTCTATGGCTGAGTATCTTCTTTCTGCATCATTTAGTGATCTGCTTGCGTAAACTATTGGTTTGTCGGAGTTGACTTCCCCTTGTGAAAGGATTGCTCCTAATGCGGTGTTACTTGCATCTGTTGTTACTAAGAATGGTTTTTTGAAATCAGGATAAATTAATATTGGTGGGTTAATTAATAAATGTTTTAGTTTTTCGAATGCGAATTGACATTCATCAGTCCATTTGAATTTTGAATTTTTCCTTAACAATTTGTTAATAGGTTCTGCAATTTTTGCGAATCCTTCTATAAATTTCCTGTAATAATTTGCGAATCCCAGAAATGATTGTGTTTGTCGTACCGTTCTTGGTATCGGATAATTCTTAATTTTATCTACCCTACTTGGGTCTGGTAGTACTCCATTTTCTGTACACTGATGCCCTAAATACACTATTTCTCTTCGAAGGAATTGACATTTTTCTAACTTTACTTTTAAATTGAACTTTCTAAGTCTGTCGAATACTTTTATTAATTTTGAGTTGTGGTTTTCTAAGTCTCGTCCATAAATGACAATGTCGTCTAAATACACATAGCATTCGATACCTTGTAGACCTGTTAAAACGTGGTTCATTATGCGCTGAAATGTAGCAGGTGCTCCTGTTAAGCCAAATGGCATTCTCACAAATTCGTAGTGCCCATATGCAGTACTGAATGCAGTTTTTTCACGGTCTGCTTCGTCTACTAAAACTTGATGATATCCGTCCGCTAAATCCAACGTTGTGAAATACCTAGAGTAGCCGATTTGATCTAGTATTTCTTCGATCCTAGGTAACGGGAAAGCGTCACCTAAAGTTATTTTATTAAGTTTGCGAAAATCTATCACAATACGAAACTTCTTTGTATTGTCAGTAGAACGTTTCTCTACTACTAGTAGCGGTGAGTTCCAAGCTGACATTGATTGTTGAACTATACCTTGATTTAACATTTCCTCAACTTGTGTATTAATTTCTCTTCTTTGAGTCTCAGGTAGTCTATACATTTTTTGATTTATTGGAGCGGTGTCCGGCTGGACTGTTATTTTATGTTGTAATACCTCAGTGTATGTCAGTTGATCGTTTGGAAGATGAAATATGTCACAGTAATCTCGGCATATTTTCTGTATTGACTCTCTTTCGTTGTCTGTCAACGTCTCTTCTAGTTTTAATTGATTTAAAATTTCCATTTCTCGATTTGATTTCCAATTGTAATGCTCCTTTATATTAAAAATGTTTGGTAACTCTTTTGTATCTGACTTTTCTATATTGTAATCTGATAGTTTGTGTATTTCTGGTTCATAGTTTTCCAAGACTTCGTCCTCTTCATTGGCATTTAAAAATCCTAATATAATTTCCGAGTTAATTGGTTCTGTAATCACGTTTGCTGCATATAAACCATTTTTTATTTTCTTTGAGAAACATATCAATGTTTCCTTTGGATCTGTTTTTAATTTAAATTTCCATGCAATTTTTGATCGCTTAGGTATTACTATTTTTCCTACAGTTGATAATAAAATTTTTTCATTTTTTGTTTGTGTAATATCATAAGAAATATGGTTGTCTTCCATGTTTTTGTTTGTCGTTTGTATACTGTTAGTATTTTTAATGTCGTTCAATGACTTCATTGCATAATTTTCTTTTCTTTTCTTGTTCATATTCGTGAAATGTATGTCATTTAGTTTTTTATGGCTTAGTTTTGTATATAGGTCAATGTTTTTATAAAATTTAGTTATTGGATCTCTGTTTATAGTTTTATTAATGAAATAATTTTTTGTGTTGTAAATATTTTTTAAATTTGATCTTTTTATAGTAAAAATGTTTTTGCTTTTTGTCTTTGGGATAGTTTTATTTATTTTAAAACGTTTTTTATGATAACATATGTTTGAGGGATTTATGTAGTTTACTTTATGTTTTTTGTTTGGGTTAAGGTCGTTTGTAGATTTGTTTAGACAATGTAAGTTCGTTTTCTGAGAATCTTGTGAATTGCCTTTGTATTTATAACATGTATTTGTATTGAAATTATAATCGTTCGCGTTAGTGATAATGTTGGAATTATTTGTATTTATTTTATAATCGTTAATAGAATGTTTTAAATTACTTGTAATGTTTTCGTTGGCTTTTTTAGCCGTTATATAATCATTTGTTTTTGTTTTATATTTGTTTATTAAATCGTTTAAATTTGTCTTAATATTCGTATTGTTTTCATTAGCATTTGTAGCAATTATAGAATTATTTGTATTCGTTTCATATTTATTTGTTAAATCGTTTAAATTTGTCTTAATATTCGTATTGTTTTCATTAGCTTTTGTAGCAATTATAGAATTATTTGTATTCGTTTCATATTTATTTGTTAAATCGTTTAAATTTGTCTTAATATTATTTGTTATTAAATCTAAATTATTATGAGAATTTGGATCTCCAACGGTACTTGATTTTTCTGTACGTGTTACCTTATGTTCAGATGTTGACTCTAAATTATTTTCGAGTAATTGAGTCCCAATTTCAGAGATGTTCGCGTCTCTGATATCATGGTAAACCTGAACTGGTCGTTTCGTAATACTATCAACCCCACTATCAGAGATGTTCGCGTCTAAGATATCATGGGTAATTTGCACTGTTTTTTCAGTCTGTTGATTTTTTGCATCCGAAAATGTTTGTTCAGTTTCAAACTTCTGATCAAGTTGGAAATTTCCGTTTCCGTTAAATGGTATCGTAATATGTTGGATAGGTGTTTCCAAATATATCTCTAACTTATTTCCTATATTGTCAATCACTGTTTTTTTATTTAAAAAGTCTCTACCCAAAATACCGTCTGTTTCTATATTTAAATCATCTGCGACTACATGGAAATCGCATTTGCCGTTGAGGCTGTTGAATAATAAACCCTGGGTTAATCCTAGAGTTGACTGAATTTGGTTATTTATACCAGTAAAATTTATTGTTTTATCAATTAAATAGGGCGTTCCTGCTTTAATTGCATTATATTTTAATACGGAGATGTCTGCTCCTGTGTCTATTAAAAATTTTGCATAATTAGTTTTTGCAATGTCTAATGGTATTTTTATAATGGGTGATATATGCTTTAGGTTAGAATTAAAATTTGAAATTGTGGGATAAAAAACAGTGTCGCAATAGACCCCTATATTTTGAGAATTATTTGAGGTCGGATTTCTGGGTATGAAATCCGCTCTTACTTGTTTAAATTTAAGTTTTCTGTTGCTCTCATTATGTCTATGTCTGTACTTTGTGTAACTATTCCAGATGGTCCTGGAACCCCTTCTGGTTTCTGTGTTAATCTATTGATCGAGTCGTAAAAGGAAGGTGGTTCTGCTATTACCCTAATATTTGTAGGTTTCTCGTTTACGTAATTATTGTTATTGTTTATTGGATAGTTGTGTTGGTTTTGTGTGTTATTAAATTGAGGTCTGTATTGAGATTGGTTGAAATTATTTTGTGGTCGGTATTGTTGTTGATGATTGAAACCATTTTGCGGCCTATATTGGTTGGAATTATATTGTGGTCGTGGTTTATAATAATTATTTTGTCTTTTTTGATAAATTTCATGATCTGGAGGCCTCGAAAAATCAATGAATTGAGGGAAATTGTTTTTGCGCACGTTCATGTTTCTAGTAGTTGGTCTAACTACGTTTGGATAATTTGCTCTAAATGAATTAAATTTATTTTCATAATTTGGTATAACCTCCCCATTGTCTCTAAATACATATTCCTCTGGTTTAGGTTTTTTAATTTTATGACAATCTTGTGTGAGATGCCCGTATGATTTGCAAAGTACACAAAATAATGCATTTTTTCTCGTTCTGCATTCATTTATCGTGTGTCCCTTTCTTGTACAATACCAACAATATAATTTATTCAAGTCATAATAAGTTTCTCCTAATTCGTCTATGTGTCTTCCATTATTAAATTTAAATTCTTTAATTTGTTCCTGAGGTAACGTGTATTCTAGGTGTCTTGCTCTAGAAATCGCCTCTTCGAGTGATGTCGGCTTGCTGGTTGCGAAAGAAATTTTTATTAAATTTGAAGAAATGCCGTTTTGGAAAGCCTCTAAAGCGAGTCTATTTATTTCCATAACTAATGCTACATTTTGTTCTTCTGAGTATTTCCTTTTGTACCATTTTTTGGTTTCTCCTACTAACCGTCTTAACTTTTCTGCAAAACTTGTCACGTTTTCTGACGAAGTTTGTCTGCACTTATTTATTTCTTGGATATAATTTTTTTCCATATCATTATTTATGTACTTATCAATTATATGCTTTTGCAAGCTTTCAAAATTATTAATGTCAAGATCATAAATAAGTTCGCAGGCAGGGTACTGAATTTTGTCTAACATTATGCCGAAGAAGTATTTTTTTCCTTCTTCGTCTACATGTGATCTGGCCCTGTTACATGCGTTTAAAAAGAATTTTGCCTCTGCCGGTGTTTTTTCACTCGGTTCTCCTGAGAATATTGGGATGTTGGACATTACCGCCAATACATCGCTAAAATTCATTTTGTGTTCCATTTTATTATTAGTATTGTTTAAAGTTTTATGTGATGGACCAGCTGCCGTGCTCGTTTCGTTCTTTAAGTAATGGACAATGTCGTCAAAAGTGTTTTCAATTTCTACGAATTCTTTGTTCTTGCGTTTTCTGGTTTGTTTTTGTATCAGGTCGGAGTCTGAATACGTCCTGTTACGGGTTTGTCTTATGATGTCGGATAACGATATTTTGTTTTTCGACATATAATAAAAGTGAGTTTTTGTTTAACGACCGTCAAGGAACTGTTTAACCTTGAATTTGTAAAACGATAACCGATTCCTAGAAATTAAATAAATTTTTTGTTTTTCGTATGATTGCGTATATATTCTTTCGTTTGCAATTATTTATTTTAATATTGCAAAATAATTATGAAATAATTTGTTTAATACGCAAATAAATTTGTAAATAATTTGATTGTAATAATATTTTATAATTTGTAAATTGTATGTAATAATATTTTATAATACGCAAAGAATATTTTTCAATTGATTTGTTTGTAATGATATTTTATATTACGCAAATAATATTGTAAATTGTATGTGATAATATTTTAAATACGCAAAAAATATTTTTAAATTGGTTTCTTTTAATCGAATGTAGCGTAAATTTATTTTTATAAAAATGATTTAAATGTTTAAATATAGTTAATAATTAGAATATAAATTATATATTTCATGTAAATTTAATTAATCAACGAATTCTGACCTTAAAAAAAATTTTTTTTTCAATGATGAAACTTGATGTGATGAGAAAAATTCTGTTTTATTGTAACAGCAAAATAGTTGTTTGAATTTTTATTTTGTTGTATGTTTTTAGAAGAAAGAAACTGTTGTAAATTTGTTATTTCTTTATAACTTGATGTTAAAAAATTTGTAAATTCGTGCCCGGGTTAATAGTTGGGATCTCCTTGGTGATCCTGTTGAATCACTTGATTGCTGCGTCACTACAGTGTGACAAATGTTGGACACTCCTAGATGTGTCTGTTGTATTATTTAACAAGAATTATCTTGTATTTTGATTTTAAATAGACTTAAAAATTTTTCTGGAAGCTGTTGGTCCTTAACTAGAGTCTAGGACTCCAAATACGGCTGCGCCAATTGTGGGGGTTCCAACGGCACCTCCGATGAGTAGAGCTACCGGTTACGCCAATTGTGGGTGTCGGGTATGCCAAGTGTACTTCTTGTGCGCGTTGAAAAAAAATACCTGGGAAGTCTTATGATTACCACTTACCTGGTATTATTCCCCGGATCATGTATTTCTCGATCTCGTATGTGTTGTTTTTATAAAATACACACCATTTATTACAACTTGTTATTTTTATTGATAGCACATGAAATTTTTACTACAAATGTTTTGGTTGAAAACTCTCGGTTTTCCTATTGAACAATATTTTATTTTAATAGCAAATGATTTTTTGGGAAAACTTCTTGTTTTCCTATTAAAATTATGTGAGCACAAACACTACTTTTCTTTAACAACTGATTTTTGGGAAAACTTCTTGTTTTCCTATTAAACAATATTTTATTTTAATAGCAAATGATTTTTTGGGAAAACTTCTTGTTTTCCTATTAAAATTATGTGAGAAAAACTTATGGTTTTTCTAATTTTTCACTATTTCCACTTTAAGAAAACTTATTTGAGAAATCACTACTTATTTTTTGATTTTAAAACTGTTTTGGAATTACTTCGACGGACAGTAATTCCACGTATGTACAAACCGAACTTCAGACTAACTTTTCATTCAATTTTCTATATTATTTATAGGAAATTGTGAATGAAAAATTGACCAATCACAAAATAGTGATTTTTTTTCTATTTTATGAATGAATAGAAACAGTGAGAACTAATTACTCAGCATTTAATATTTTTAATTGAAAATGTTATATATTTTTTGTATATGTTATTTGAATCGTCGTTTCCGTTAATCGAATTTTTATTTAATTGTTTAATATGTTTGGATTATCATAATTGGTTTTAGGTTTATATTATAGGAATTTTTGTAAGTAAGACATTTTTTGAACGGAAAGTTTTTTGATAGTTTTTCCATATATTGTATGTTTGGATTATTTTATTTGGGATTTGGTTTTAGAGAAAATCGCTGAGAATGGAATTTTGGTGTGAATGGAAAAATTGTTGGGTAATTGAATTAATATTTGTATTAATTGAAACATGTTTTAACATGTTTGTTTGGTGGAAATTGCTTAGCTTAGGCATTTTGAATTTTATTGTATATTCAAGAAATGTTCATTAATTTCATAAGATGATGAAATTAATTTCTAGGGAATATGTTTATAGAATTTTCAATGTATTTATTTTAGACATTGTAGCATTTTATATTTGGTTTAATAAAAAATAGCTGAAAATGGATTTTTGGTGAATAGAAAAATTATTGGATAATTGAATTAATATTTATATTAATTAAAACATGTTTTAACATGTTTGTTTGGTGAAAATTGCTTAGCTTAGGCGTTTTGAATTTTATTGTATATTCTAGAATTTGTTCATTAATTTTCATAAGATGATGAAATTAATTTGTAGGAATAGGCTTATAGAAATGTTTGGTTAAACAATATGTTGTAATGTTTGGGAATGGTTGTTACATCTTATGATGAAATAGGGTTCTGGGTTATAAATGGGTTGTAATATCATTGGTTTGGTTATAATATCTTTTATTCGTTTTGTTTGTACTAAACCTTATGTGGCTTTTGAGATTCTTTATAGAGGTTCATGTATATTCCGGTTTAGGAATACTACAATACCTAGTCGTGGGCTTGATGGCCCTTAGACCTTTTGATCATACCTCTTATATGTATCCCTTGAGATGATTAAAAAAATACTTTCTTCTCTTCTTGTAATGTATTCCTGTTTATTTCTATGTTTTTACAAAGTTATCTTCTTCCACTTAAGAACAAAATTATACTTAACTTAAATCTGAAAAAGTTTCTCATTATATATTTTCCTCATAGTTACTCGTTATACGTTTCCGTATACATCCATCTTAAACAAGAAATCTTGTTCAAGCTTTATATTATGAAATATTATCATAATATAAATCTTGAACAATTTTAAAAAAAATAAACATTATTGTGAAAATAAAATTGTTTGTTTTTTTGTTTGTTTACTTCATAAAATTATTATTTCAGTTGAAGTAAGTAAACAAAAACAAAAAAACAATATTTTCGTAAATCAGCAGTAATGAATTTAATAAAAAAAAATCACAACTTTTATTTTTACAATTCACATTCCATTATAGGTAAATAAACCTATAAACATAATTTTACGTATTTACTCTATTTGCAATTTGTTTATAATTTTATTATGATTATTACGTAACTAAAGAAAATATGAAAATATTCAATCTTTATAACTATGTCAAAAATATACGTACTTGGACTTAATTTATTTTTGATTAATCATTTATCCATTTGACTTTGACTTTGACTTATACAATTTAAAAAATGGGTTGAGAATTTTCATATTATCTTGTATTATGGTTTGACTTAGGGAAATAGATGTAAGAGTAAATGGTTCCTCAGATACCATTACAGCCCCTGTTCCGCCCACGTGTTCATCACTCCGCGTACGATTGTACACGCCCGCATGTACCCTTGCAACCACGCTTCCGTTTCCGATAGGTGCTCCGCTAACTTGCGCATCAATGCCGCAACTCGAGCCGAGGTCCAATCGGCGGCGACAATGGCCGGTATTTCGATTGCCACATTGTTGTATACGGCAAATGGGATGATAGGTGAGGTGACGAATTGAAGGATACTTTTGTTGGACCCGGCTGGGCTTGTGATTAGCGGGAAACCACTTGCTAATACCTGAATAAAACCTAGCTCGGCAGGTGTAAAGGCTCTGCCATTAAGGAATATTCTGCTACGTTATAGATCCGTTTCGAAGTGGTCTACCAGTAGTGGTCTACTGGACCCGCGTCACCTGTAATGAAGTGCCTCTCATCGCGATAATGAGAATGGCTTAGCAGGGTGCGTACCTAGATTTGTTGTAATGCCATTCGACTAAGTCTCAGCCATCGTGAGTAGGAGATATTATAAACCTGCTGCTTCAGCACAAATGCGGAAATGTACGCAATTTTCATCAAATAAACGGAAATGGAAAAAAAATTACAAGTGAAAAGATGAGACTCTGGCGACCCCCTATTACGAGAGAACCACGGTCGGCACGTTCAACCCCCTCATTCACTCACATACACTCACACACACACACACACACACACACACACACACACATTCACACCTCCTAATCATAAGAATAAATGAAAATATATCAAATACACTCACCCATGGTTATATCCGCCTGGCCTCCAATCCTGATTATTTCAGCCTTCCAGCAGCACTGCTGGATTGAATACGTGTAGAATAAGGTGAAAAGCTTGTACGAATGAACGTTGAATAAACGCAAAGATTGTTGCATACGTTGAACTTCAATATAATGCTTGGCACAAATACTCGTGGAATTAATTGGCAGTTATAGCTGAATACGTTGAGTCAATAAATTTGTAATTATAGTTAAATACGTTGACGATAATATGCGCAGCAATAATTGATATAAATAATCGTTGACTAAGATTACAATTATAGTTAAATACGTTGGAAAACACGCAGCAGTAATTGATATAAATAATCGTTGAATAAAATTTGTGATTATAGTTGAATAAGTTGACTAAATACCAAACCACAATTGCATAAATGATCGCTGAACACAATTGAGGATTATAGTTGAATACGTTGTGTAAATAAATTTATAATTGTAGTGGAATACGTTGACCAAAATAAATAAATTTATATTATAGTTGAATACGTTGAAACAAAATACTCCGCAACAATTGATATTAATAATCGTTGAATTAATTTATAAGTTGAATATGGTAAAAATAAATACCAAAACAATAATTGATGCAAATAATCGTTGGATAAAGTTAGGATTATAGTTGAATACGTTATATCTATGATGCAAAAATTTGTAGTTAGACAAAGTTTCGTTGCCAATGTTGCCGATGACGGTGCAAATACTGTGCCAAAAATACGTTGTAAAAAAGTTGAGATGGAGGAGGCAATTATTGTCCAAAAACACGTCGTAACAATTGATACCGATAATGCAAATAAAGTACCAAAAAAAAATTTTGGTGTAACAGGTTGACAATGATGATAGACGAAATGTACACGAATACGCTGTAGCTATTGCCCCGTGATGCCTATACGATACCACTTGACAGCCACCGATCAGCTCAAACAATGATAATATTGTCTTCTCCCTAAAATACACGATTTCCGCAGGTTCGGTATCACCACCAATTTGATTCACTGCTAATGCGATTATTTGTTATAATCGTTCTTGCTGATAACCAATAATTGCTCAAATAAAATAACTAACCCAACGAGTCATACATAGACGGTTATTAATTTTATTGTAAATTCGCTTCATTCGAGTACCAATACTTAATTTTCATTTCATAAATCAATATTCGTTTTTCATGACACTAATAATAGTTTAATAATTCCTTTTTTTTGAACATTTACAATCAATGACCTAATTTGTCATTTCAGTAAACTAATAAATATTTAATTGTTTTAGAACATAGACAGTTAATAAATTAATTGTGAATTGCACTAGTACGAAAGAAAATAATTTCTTGTAAACATATACAGTTAATACATTAATTCTGATTTTACTAATTACACTAATAATAATTTAACTTTTTTTTTGGGGACATACACAGTTAATAAATTAATTTTGATTGTAGTAATTGCACTAATAGGAATTTGACATAAACAGTTAATAAATTAATTTTGCCTTGCACTAATAATAATTTCATTTCCTTGGAAAATATACGGTTAATGAATTAATGTTGAATTGTACTAGTAATAATATAATTTCTTTTAAAAATATACAGTTGATAAATTAATTTTGACGTAACAATTGCACTACGAATAATTTAACTACTTTGGAACACACATACAGTTAATAAATTGATTTTAATGATCTCATTTTTTTTTCTGAACATATCCAGTTAATAAAATAATTATGAATTTATTCGATGCAAAGACCAAATGAAAGAAAAATTCCCTTCGTTTTATGTTCCGGAGTATACTAGCCAACTAACGAGCGTGAATCGTTTTATTCCGGTGACCGAACCGCACCCAACATTAGCAAACACGAATCAAGGTAATTAAGGTATTCCTCACACGAAGTTTTCGTGGATATGTTGCCCCAAATATATAGCTATGTACTTACGCCGTTTGGTCGATCAGGAATTCTAAAGGGTTTGCTGTGTTTTCAGGTATTCCGGCTCCATAAATCCTAGCCTTATCCAGTATACGATATCTCCAACCGATGTTATAGCCGAACGCCCAAATTAAAATTTACTATTTGATTGGATTAATTATGTTCCAACCTAGAAAACCTCTAATAAAGTTTGGTTATCTTATCCTGGTATATTTTTATTTTATATCACTGAATCAACCACAATTCGAGCAAACTACCCGCGGATTCACAAAATGGCTATAGTTTAATTTGAGCGTAACACTCACAAAAAAATCATATACAATTTACCCATCAAATTTTATAAGTTGTTGATATTCATGATGTCCGCCAACTCATCAACCTCTAAACGTCAAAATTTTCACACAAAAACAAAATTTTAACAAGATCCAACGAACTAACCATATGAAATGGAGTAACAAGCAAAAATTACTAAGTGATGTCAAACATCAAAAACGAAATGTAATAACTAACAGAGCGAAAAATTTTACAGTCACGCCTTATATAGCCTAAATATGAATTTCGAAAACTTCGAATACAGTATTTTTGATGTAAAGCAATTAATTTACATCAAGCAAATAAACGTTAGGACCTTTTTTTCCAGTAAAAAAACTGTTTGTTGTATGGTAATAAGGCAAAAATAATTTTGCGAAACAAATCATTTCCGATACACCAATAATAATTATCAATAGATTAGAATGAATTAAATGCAAGTCTAATCGACTTTATGGTGTTTAGGTATTACAAAACTATAACCTACAATAGTATTACAGTGAAGTCCAGATCCATAACGGAAAGACTATTTGAAGGAAAATACTCACACAAAAAAAATCGAAGGTTTAACTCAGCAAGATATTAATTCTCATTAGGTGGTGTAGTATAGTTGTTATTAAATACTTCGTTTCGAAGTATTCAAAAACACAAAAGAAAATGATTTGAAAAAAAAATTTTTCATTCGTTTTCGGGCACACGTCTGCTGCTATTTTGGTCGTCGGCTGCTCTGGCCAGAGGTGAAATTGGTCGTGGATAATTAATTAATAATGGTGCCTTACCTATACTCACATCAGTTGAGCAGACAAAATAAGAATAAAAGGGAAAAGAAAATTGGGGAAAGAACGACTGGATTAAGAAAAAAGGTAAATCAACCACACGAATCAAGGACCCTCTTAAGTTCATCCTCACGTTAACCTTAAGTTTTAACTGCGCAGCCACAGATTTTGTTTTTAATTAATTGGTTTGGACTTTTCTGAATAAATTTTAAAATTTGGTATCTTGAAAGCTCTAAATAAACAGGCGCTTGGTCGATTTCCTACCGGTTTTGTTCAAAGTCACTCACAAACTAATAAGTTTTTGTCATCCAAATCTCCATATTTTTTTTTTTCAAAGTTTCATTAAAATTTATTCATGGAAGAAGACTGTAGTGTTCCAACAAACACAAAAAGTAATGAAAAAAATGGAATAACCAGTTGTATGGTCACCACTTTGTGCAATGTATCTTAAAACTCCTCAAGCCTCTTCCATAAGCACTAAAATTATTTACCAAAGTTTCATCAAATTCGCTTCATAACTGTATGAGGGAGTAAGTATAAATTGCTAATACAATACAACATAAAATTTAACCGGAAATGATAAACAGGATTATTAGGCGTATTACAAAACCGAATACAAAAGGTTAACAAAATGAATGCCAGGATTATTAGTTATCGATGTTACCAATAAACTGTTGTCCTGTAACACACCACCCCCCCCCCCCCCCCCCCCCCAGCCGTCAATAGGATAGAAATATTTATTTCGGCTAATATTTTTGGAAGCAATGCTTCAAACCACAAAGGAATAAGATTCCGTTTTCATCACTTTTATCTAAACAATTTTAGTGTATTTTAATTCATTACATACTATTTTAATTCAATATACATAACTTTTTCATTTTCTTTATAGAACCCGCATTCGCTGTTTTGTTTAGAAGTATAACCGTGTAGAAAGATCAGCGTTTGATGTTATGTTATTTTTTGATTTTTGATCTACAGACTACACCTGACACCCCTGCGCCCTCCCGTCCCTGGAATTGTAATACGAGTCACCATGAAATATCACATACCACTAAAAATAGCAGTGAGATTTCACCAGCCAAGGTGACATATTTGGGATGCTTGCGGATGAATTCCAGTCAGTCAATGTTAGCACCTACCATCTTAGTTATGGAATACTCCTCGATAATGGCACGCTATTATTTGCTCGAAGAAGGAAATCATCATATTACTTTACACGTGGACTTAAATTTTTGAGGAAAACTCCTGATCAACCGAATATTTCACCTCTTGTTTCATTTTTATTTCTTACTTCCTATCATGTAATATTTGCGTATGTAATATTTTATAACCGATTTATTGTTTACTTGCCCATTCTTTTAAAAGCAAACCTAAAAAAAAGAAACAAATAACCAAATTTGCATCCATAAATGCTTTAGAACGCAGGTTGATGTGAGATCGAGGCCTCAATAGTATTTTATCGGGTTAGTGTTTAACGAGATATTATTTTTTCCTAAGAAAAAGTTCACAATCCAAGCGAGGCATGAGCAAGTTGTAATAAAATTTATTAAACACGAACCAGATGCACACTACCGCCTTCCCTTTCCGACATAGTGACATGCATTAATTTAAATTGAATTATTTTTAAATTTATAGATAAACAAAATTCATAGATAAACAGAATTTCATTTCTTTGTATGGTTAATTCTGCTAGTTCCAATAAATAAATTCAATTTAATTCAACTCCAATGCGTATTTGATTATTTGTTATTTTGAAAATGAAATGACCTCGCAAAACTTAAAATTTTGTAATAATGAGAAAGCCAAAAAAAAAAAAAAACACTCACAACTATTTATTTTACATTCTGAATTTAATTCAAATGAAATCATAGTAGGCTTTTATTAATCAGGAGAAGAACATACGCATTAATTTTAATGTATTGCGTTTTAGAATACAGTCAAAATAAAATACAAAAATTATAAATACTAATTCATAAAATACCAAAATTTATCCATATGACACAAAAAATGCATTAAATTGAGTTAATTTCGAATAGAAAAGCAAAATTAAATTTAGTTGCTGATATAATTTTAAATCAGAGTATGGGGTTTTTTAATGTTAGTCGTTAAAATGGATATCAATTATAGGTATCATTTATCAATAACAAAGTAAATAATTTAAACTTTATCAAAGCTGTTTTATAGAGTTTTATTTTTAACTTTTAAAATTTGCAAAAGCTTTGATTCAACCATATTGATTTTGGTTGTACATAATTGAAAGTGTTGAATAATTTGATTTAAAAAAAAACAAATTATCGTAATTATGAATAATGATAATTATGATTTTAAATGATGTTTTCAAAAATTATTTCAATGACCCGTAAAATATTAAATGAAAATTTTCGGTTGGATAAAATCTATGTTTAAAGTTGGTAACTCATATTAAAAGCGGTTAGCAATTTGTTATGATAAGCTTAATACAAATAATTTTTAAACAAATATTTCTAGCTCTTCAATAAATCCTTCATTCGTACAATAATGATAGAAAAAAACTACATATCATCTTAAATAAAGATTGATGTTGAAATATATTTTTTTTACTACTTGCATGAGAAATTTCAATTATTTACTCAAAAACCCAAGACAAAAGTTATTTTTCTCAGCTAAGGTTACTAATAATTATTCCCCACACCTAATAATAAGTATTTTAGCACCTTAGTAAATAATGAAAATATAATTTTTGTTCGTTTGTTAACTGAGTTCATCTTTGAATTTTTTTAGTTTCTTCCTAAACTAATAATAATATATTAAAAAATAATAAGCCTTTTTTATTTTATTTTAATAATAATAAATAATGAATGAATGCAAAAACTTCTTTGCAACTATAGTTTAGTTTATTTGAAATTTTAATTCGTGTTAAACAGAATTCTGTTGAAATTTAGTTTAGTTGTGAGTTGTAGACTAAAAAAATTCTAAATTTGGCTCAACAATATTGAATAGATTCTCAATTCATTTCAATTCATGTCAAAAATAAATAAAAGCTATATTTTTTAATGCAAAGCATATGTGATTTTTATATAGTTTTAAGAAAATTAATTGAAAATAAATTTCTAACTAAGCAGCCCTGAATAATAAATATCCAATACGCAATCCAATGATATGATACACAATGTTTCACCAAATCAAAATTTTTATTTATTCACCATTTGCTTATTAATTTACATTTTATTTTGTGAATAATTAAGAGTTTAGTGCATTTTTTATATCAAGTAGTAAAAAAAATAGTATATAAACCTCGGTGAAGAAAATTTTCTCCATTTCGGTGCTTAATTCGCTCGAAACTTCGTTTCTCGCGAATTAATATCCACCTCAATGTAGAAAATTTACTTTATCACCTCGGTATATAATGTACTATTCTTATTATATTCTTATGACAATTCAACTCAAAAAATAAAGTTTCAATAAGGTCCAATCAAAACGCTTCATTTACTATTTTTTAGCAAATCAAAACGATTTGTTTCGATTATTTTTTTCTGTTAGGAAGGAACAGCGAATATTTTCGAATATTTTCCGCCTACTTAATATATTAATTTAAAACAAATAGGCACATACAAAATTATGTGAAAATGTAATTTGCAAATAGTAAAAATTTCCGTTTTCATTCATAAATGATTGCATGTTTATGTTTATTTATCAAAAATAAATTACAAATTTATAACATTTATGCGCCTACTAAGAAGAAATAATATTTAATTTTGTTTGACAACAAAGGATTATGTTGTTTGAAATAATGTTACTATTTCTGTTCGTTAAATTGTCTGCTAAATACAACTCGTCATCAAATTATTAGTCGATTATTTTTCAACATTACCACTCATGCCATTTGAGGTCAAAAATTTCCCTCGTGCGCTACGCGCACTCGGGACCTCAAATGACATTCGTAATAATGATTATGAAAAATAATCGACTATTATTTGACGACTCGTGATATTATATATGATTATTTGATGTGTTCAATACATAAAATCCCTTATGAGCTTTTTTGTTATACGAAAGAGAATTGGAAATTGATAAAAGAACTTTTCAATTTCTTTTGAATCATACATAATTTTCGAACCTTATTATTAGATCACATCAATAAACAAATTTGTAATTTTACAGGGAAAAATTTTTAAAACGCATATCTAACGGGTTGTACGATTTTGAAAGAATATTCATGAACCTTTTTGTATGTATTAAAAAAAATTAACAAAATCTTTCCCTAAGAACAAAAAGGTTGGGCTCTCAATTATTGAAAAATTTTAGACTTTGTTTAAAAATATAATATATCTGATCGACAACAAAATTTTATTTTGGGTTTCAGTTCATTTATGATTCCAGTAAACTTTTTTATCTTCATAACAGCTTGATCATGATCTTCAGCAGCTGATTTTTTTTTTTCATCCTTTTGCAGGCTTGTTTCAGACTGTCTTTATCTATAATTGTAACGCACTGATCAAAAACAGTTAGCTCCCACAAAAACATGTTTAAAACGAAACATTCGATGGTTTTAGCATTAATTTGAAATCCCGAAATAAGTTTTACAGACAAACAACCATTTACTGTTAATGATAAAGAAACGTTTAAAAGCAAAACATTTGTATACCAATAATAAAATTAAAATTAAGAATGTTTTCCTTGAACCTAGTTCAACCAACCGAAACAACAGTATTAATATAGTTTCACTAATTGTTGGTTTACAGCTTCCAGTTTAAACAGATTATATAAACTGGTACTATTAGTAATATATCAGTGGAAATCACTGCCGCTAATATACAACTATAGGCACAATCTTAATGATAAATAAACACTTTAAAACCAAATTAAAATTACTCAGATCTAACTAACCATACACATTGGAGGAAAATTTTCACAAAAGTTTCGATAAAAAAACAATCTTAAAATTTTAAATCGTTCTACTCACCTTTTCAGCAATCAAAAACACAAATATATAGTGATTAAATAATAATATAAATTTATTTAAACGATCACCAAACTAAACAGCACGCACTATTTCACGATTTAAGTTAGACTAAATTTCAACCTCAAGTCAACCTATTAAAATTGACTTTTAACGGCAAAGGAAAAAAACCAATCCAGTCTGGGTCATAAAAACAAATAACATAGGGTGGGTCGTACTACCATTAATGATAGGACAGTGGAGCCACGAGATGCTCGCAACCCAAAATGTAGAAGAAAATCTCACCGCATTATTATTGCTTTTTATCTTTAAAATCGATTTCATTACAGGATTTGACCACTTAGCCAAGGTGGTACCCAGCTACAGCGGTCAAAAGAAGAGAAATCGTATGTTCAAAACTATTTCCCTTCTAAAAAAAACTCAAAGGTTACCCTGTTTTTTTTTTTTTTTTTTTTTATTTTAGTTATTGTTTTTTTTTTTTTTTTTTTTTTTTTTTTTGTTATTTATTGATTTATTTTTATTACCATTGGATTTATTTTTTTGGTATTCTATTTTTTTCATTCTTTTTATTTTTGGGTTTTTGGGTCTTTTTTTTTTTTATGTTTTATTCCGTTTTTTCAAATTAGTAAATTATCGTATACTTAACATGAGGCTTAAACTTAGTGAACTGGGTTTGAAAACTTCGTAAACTTAAATTAGTAAAAAAAATTAGAAAATAAAAGATAACAATTAGATTAGAATATATCAATACACAACACCGCCCATCCTTCCCAACCACATAGTTAAGGATAATAAAGTTTGGTATTGGGGAAATGCATACAAATGTCACGACCTCGCTCCCGCCTGCAGTATATGTCTGTGTTGACAGGTCCCATCCAATACAACCCGAAAAAAAAAATTAATATGCTAATAAAAAAAACTAGATCTGAGACTTTCTTCCAAACATCCCAATCACGAACACCCCGGGAATCCACCGCACCACCACCAATGGCAGCACAATCGATCCACCCATTGGTCATCATAGAACAAAAAAATCAAAAGAAGACCTACATTACTTGCTACAATTTTTAGACAAAATCATCAAAAACGATTTCGACCAAAATCATAACATTTTTATTAACTGAGGTGATCAATCAAACGAAAGGCTTTTTGCTAAAAACAATCGATTGCAATTTGTTTTTCCAAACTACAAGATGTTAAAACAGAAGAAATTGATAAAGAAATTTTGATCAAATTAAAATCAAACGATTTTCAACTATTATTCAAAAGTTTAAATTTCGAAGAAAATTATCATCAATTATACAACCAATTTGTGAAAAATGGAAATTGCAAAATTGAAATCAATGTTGATGAAAAAATAAAAAATAAAAAAAATATTACTATGGATGGAAATTGGTTTTATGAACGGTTAAAGATTTACTGCAAGGAAGACAGTAAATTACCGCAGAATAAGATTGTTTTAATGTTAAATGAACTAAGGTAAGATCTGACAGTAAACTAAACACGGTTATCGATTCTCTGCATTTTGGATAAAAATAGGTTCGCCTCTATTATAAATACATCTTTTGAGCTCATGGTGAATTGTTTTAAAGCTGATTGCATACAATATAACCCTCATGTAAATTATTCGAGAATTTCCATTATTTTTAAAATAACACTAAACGTTATATAAAAAGAAATGGAAAATTTTCTTAACGAATTTTCACAGAGCCATTTAGAAATATTTAAAAGTGTGAATTTTCCTAGATGTCATAAAATTATAAAAAAAATGCTGTTACAAATCTTTTAAAAAAGAATTTAGAAGATTTTGAAGAAAATGGTTTGATATTTATTGAAAAAAAATTCGTTGAAAAATTTATAAACGAAAATTTATTAAAACCAAAGTATTATCATATACTTCTGCGATTTACTGATATTTAGTTTAGTTATGCTAGCTATTTAATAGAAGAGACAGACCAAAATGTCAATGAATTAATTGAGACTATAAACTGCATTGATTTGATTTAAAACCAAAAGTTATATGGGATGAACTAAGCAATGATGACAAGTATGATAAAACTAATACAAATGCTGTTAATGTTGTATTTGAGTTTATGAAAACAAAACTAAACGATATGAAACAAAACAAGTTTCGCTTATACTTAGTGTACAACTCCCATAATTACAAGGTAACGTATAAGAAGAAATTACTCCACACGGTGCATAGTTGACATTATGTGAGTAACTGATATCAGCAGATCCCAGGTGGGAACCACCCGCAGATCTTCCCAGCAAGGGAGCCTTGGTTTTCAAAGATAGGACAGATTCAGGAGTGCAAGACAATATCTCAGTTGGACTAAAAACTAGGTGGAACAGTTGAGAGTTAGAATTTAAGGAGATAATTGGGGCCGACCGTGGTGTCTTGTGGTCGGCCCGCGAACAAAATTTCGCTTGCATTCCTCACACTTAGGTTTGTACGTATCAGGTTTCCCGCAGCCATAACAGAACACAGTTCGTTCCTCTTCACAATCCGGAAAGCCATGACCCATTTTACGACAATTCCAGCAGATGATTGTAGAAGCAGTAACTCGAGTGGAACTAGTAGGTTGACAAGCAGAAATGTCGGGCGTAACGCTTTGGGTCACGGAACCTGAGTATTCTTGAGAGTCCATAGGAAATCGTCTTGGCTCTGTGGCGGTTCGGATACAAAGACTTCGGAAACCTGCCTATTTGACCGAAAAGTTGGTTCACGGGCACGTTGTTGCATAGTATTTCGCCACTTTTCACTATTCCGACAAAGTTCTCGCAAATGTGTTACATTATGAATGATCACGTGCAGAAGTTTTTTCTGCAAATCTACTTTAAGGTTATTCCGTAACAGACACAGCATCTCGTGATCAGAAAGAGGAACCACCAGTCTATCGCTCAATCTGAGAATGCTCCGGGAGAAATCATCAAATGTTTCATTCAGACCCTGCTTTCGCGATCTCATCCGATCCCGTATTTCGTCATCCGTGGAGCGGTCTTTGAACTCATCTCGTAGAGCAATACATAAGTTATGCCAGTTCACGATCTGGTTTCCCCGAAGGTACCTTCAAAACCATTCGGACGCTAGCCCCTCGAACAGCAAGTGAGCATGAGCGGACAGAATTTGAAAATTGTCAGAGAATTCTGACCGATAAAGATGATTCACCCTGTGAATGAATTCCTCAACATCCATTTCTTTTGCATCCCCCTTAAATGTGATACGCCAGTTCCGAATGGTACTGGAGTTCTTGTCAGCGTGCGACTGACGTTGATTGTGGGCCGATGTATGTGGAGGAATAGTTTGAGATGGTAAAGGAGATGATGAAGTCAAGGGAGGTGACTGAAAACAAACATTACGTTCCACGGACGGTACTTGGGGGTTAGCGGAAAAGTGAGCAGATCCTTGTTGAGCAGTACCCACGTTACCATAGTCTGCACGACGCGACCAGGACGGGCTAACCTGATTTGGTCCTGATGGATGTTTCGTCTGGGTAGCTTGTATCGAAGAGAGCTGATTCGTCAGGGCCGGCGTTCCAGCCGAACCCAGAATTCGTAACACTTGTTGCAGTGACAATGACAGTCGATCTATATGTGCTGACATTTCCTTGCGTAGTTCGTCATTACCACGGCGTACCATTGCTTCCACCGACTGTTGATCCTCCCATTCACGATCCTCCTCACTCGGTTGCCGAATTCGTCGTGGCTGCTTGGACTTCTTGGCAGTCTTATTAGAGTGTTTTTTTAGAGCGGACCTAAAGTGAGGAATCGAAGAAGACCCCGTTTTGGAACGAGTAGTCATCTTGTGAGCAGTGCCTCTTGTACTCGGGTTTTCCTCCCAAGCTTGAGCGTGCGGCAGACTACGCAAATCAGAAGGGGTGCACTTCAACCTACAGGATGGACACGTAGCGTGAGCCTCGAGCCATTGCCTAACACAATGATCATGAAATGAGTGCCGACAGGGTGCCGATGCAACTACGTCCGTAAGAAGGATTTCCTCTTGGCATACGCTACAGATCATTGAATTAAGGGGTTCCATTGCTTTCAACCTTAATATATCCTCCCTTTTACCTTTGTCCACCTAACTTCACCAAAAAGAACTTAATACAAAAATTTGTGTTATTTGAATTTGAAGAATGTATGGATTGTTTATTGGATTTTATATTATAGGAATTTATTGTTTGAATTAGAAGAATGCATGAATTGTACATTGGACTTTGTAACCAGTTGGACTTTGGATTTTAGAAATTTGTTGTTTAAATTAAACGAATGTATGGATTGTTTATTTAATTGAAAAATAGACATAAAAAATACTTTGAGTGTTTTTATGAGAAGATGTAGGAATTTATTGTTTGAATTGAAAATTGTTTGAAAGATTTCGATTAACGATTTATTAGATGAGGGATGTAGGATTATGTTGCAGCTGTGGGTTATTGTGTCTAGACTGGTTAGGATGATCACTGAATTGATCAATGGGTCAATTGTTTGGAATGATTTGGGATAATTGATATTGAGTTTGGAAAGATGTTGGAATGTTTGGGTGTTTGTATCAATGGGGTGGATCAGCCTGGTTACTGGTCCACCACACTCTTCCCTCGGGAACTAGGTCGTGTTTCCCCACTCCGAAATTAATTCGGTCTTGCCTTCTTCAGACCCTTTAAAAACAAAATCTAAAAAAAACAAAAATACCAAATTGAGTTAATAGGGCGGGTGAAAGCTCTCAAAGATAGTGGTTTTGTAGAGGAGAACTAAGAGGATCCTGAAATTAAAAATCTCATGTTCTTTACGATTGATGACAAAAAAAAATAAAATAAACTACTCTACTAGGGGGAGTTAAGGAGAAACGAAATCCCAATGTTCCCAGTCAGTCCAGGAGCCAGAGGCGGCCTGACTATGGCTCAGAAAGCCAAGCGCCAGTACTCCCGCTCTCTGATCCTAAACCGACCAAGAGCACTACGATCGTTCCTATAGTGAAGGGATAGACAATAGGAATGGAATTACATCGGAGTACGTTACAGCAGACAGAAGGCTTGACGATCTTGGCCTTACTCCAAGTTGGACACGTCCCAAGTATCTTCTACCGAACGTACCCGAAGCAATCCACCTAAAAAAAAGAAATACGTTCTAACGGAAATTATTTATCGAAGACTATGGGAAGTGTTGTTGTGAACGTATTCTGGGTTCCACTACGATCTCGAAGAGGACCCAGGGCCTGATGGAACATATGGGGTGGCCAGGTATTGATGGATACACCGACAATCACCTGTACTCCAGTTTCCCACATCTCCCATCACCCCTGACCTCCTCTTACAAGACGAGCGGTTCCCTGGATGAAGTGCTAATTAAGTTGAACAATCGGCCCAAGTCACACCCGATACAACATTCCTCAGCCATGATTGTCCGTGACCGGCTGTGAGAACACCGAATCATTTTTAATGCAATGACTAAGCAGACCCTCAGCTGTAAAACTGAAGATTTGACTAAGTCAAAGCTCGACACAATCCTCCCAAGCCCCTCACGTTACGACACGGCAAAAGAACGCTGAATCCTTTTTACAGTGGACCTGGGCAGACTGTTCCACTTGGTTTCAGTCATCCCAAAGTCTCTTCGAAAAAAGAGAAGACTCTGGGACAAGTGTTTATAACTCGGGAAATGCGGGAGCGTAAGGTCCCGTTGATAGGTATAAATTACCTTACCTATCATCCCTGCATATTTGAACATTAAACTCAAGATTTAAATTTTTAAGGTTGTTTAGTCGTTAAAAAATCCAGCCGTACCCAGCCCCACGTTGGGCGCCAGATGTAGTATAGTTGTTATTAAATACTTCGTTTCGAAGTATTCAAAAACACAAAAGAAAATGATTTGAAAAAAAAATTTTTTATTCGTTTTCGGGCACACGTCTGCTGCTATTTTGGTCGTCGGCTGCTCTGGCCAGAGGTGAAATTGGTCGTGGATAATTAATTAATAATGGTGCCTTACCTATACTCACATCAGTTGAGCAGACAAAATAAGAATAAAAGGGAAAAGAAAATTGGGGAAAGAACGACTGGATTAAGAAAAAAGGTAAATCAACCACACGAATCAAGGACCCTCTTTAAGTTCATCCTCACGTTAACCTTAAGTTTTAACTGCACAGCCACAGATTTTGTTTTTAATTAATTGGTTTGGACTTTTCTGAATATTAAAATTTGGTATCTTGAAAGCTCTAAATAAACAGGCGCTTGGTCGATTTCCTACCGGTTTTGTTCAAAGTCACTCACAAACTAATAAGTTTTTGTCATCCAAATCTCCATATTTTTTTTTTCAAAGTTTCATTAAAATTTATTCATGGAAGAAGATTGTAGTGTTCCAACAAACACAAAAAGTAATGAAAAAAATGGAATAACCAGTTGTATGGTCACCACTTTGTGCAATGTATCTTAAAACTCCTCAAGCCTCTTCCATAAGCACTAAAATTATTTACCAAAGTTTCATCAAATTCGCTTCATAACTGTATGAGGGAGTAAGTATAAATTGCTAATACAATACAACATAAAATTTAACCGGAAATGATAAACAGGATTATTCATCCACGTATTACATTCATGTATGCATTGCATATACGTATTGTAACGTCCGCAATATTCGCAAAACAATAATAAAACCAAATTCATCTTCTGTTTCTAATTCAATAAAAATGTATTTCATTAGTTTCCGTTCATTTTTACATTAATAATAATTTTAAAATTTTCTAATACTTAACTGTTAGTTAAATTTCGAATATACTATAAAAAACAAACGAACGTACTCAATTTTATTTCCAATTCTAACAAACAGATGTCGTTACTAAACTTTTGCTGAACTTAGTATTACACGATTTGTTTTGACATCAGAAGATGTCAAACAAAAAAATCACATTGTAGATTTTGATAAAAAAGATTTGAGATGTGTCTCTCATTCCGATCTTGTCATTAAAAAAAGACACATGTTTTTTTCTGACTAGATTGATTCAAGTCTTGTCATGAAAATAGTAAAAAGTTGTTTAGATTAGATGTTTTTTTTACGAAAAATATTGTTTTATTGTATTACTATTGTTTTGTTTGAATTAATATATGGAAAATCATAAAACAATTTAAGTTTTGTTTTACCTGTGGATGAAGAGTGAGGATGTCAAGGTTGTGTTACTTTATTGATAAAATATTTTATCGATAATTTCAATAGCTGTTTGTTCAATTATAATATATGAGTTTGTACTGTTATCATATGGTTTTGTGTTTGGTGTAGTTTCAACGTTAAAAAAATCAGAAACGATACCACATAGTTATTCAATTTTCAAAATTTGTCAAAGTTTACCTTCACCATATAAGATAAGGGATTGCTAACCAAAAAAATTAACACAAACAATATACAAAATGGTTGATTATTACAAAATACTTGATGTTACTAAAACCGCATCAGACGCAGAAATTAAAAAAGCATACAGGAAATTAGCTTTAAAATGGCATCCAGATAAAAATCCTGAAAACTCTGAAGCAGCTTCAACAAAAAAATACTAAAATAAGGTTTTTATACAATTATATGTCAATATTTTTATATATATATTATATTCCATTCTTTTTTATTGAATTTTTTTTTATTTTTTTTGAATTGAATTCAAATTTTGATTTCCTTCTGGAAATGTTAGGCTAGAGCCTTCAGTGTATATAAGAGGTTCCCAAGACCGGGTTTATGTGGGGGCAACACGGCCATCCCGTTTATTTGTATAGAATTTTCTTTTTGAATAATATATTTTGTAACAAAAGTCCAAGCTATTATATAGCTACTCGCAATAGTATGCATTGTAATACAATACGCATTACATTCGATTTTTGGTTTTGAAGAAGAAAGGTTTTCATGTTGTAACTTTAAAAATAAAATCACCTTTTTTATTAATTCCATGTTTAAAATAAAAAAAAAAACAAATTAAGTGATTTAGTATTTTTCTTAACCTTTACATTTAATTTCAATATACATTTGAAAGATTGAAATAAATGGTTATAACAAATATAATAAATCGAACTTTTAGAGGATATATTTATTCGCCCACTGTTTTACCATGTTTGAAAAACAATGTCAACAAAAATTTATCAAAACACTTGTGTTCTGCAACATCATTTAAATTAAAAATTTTGAAAATAAAGTTGCCAAAAGTTTTTTTTGGAATTTGGAGTTGAGTTGGGAACAGTTTAATCGAACATCAACTAGTAAAGCTAAAGTTAAATGGAATACCTGTTGTTGGATTTAATTCTGAACCATCCTCATGTTGTGTTGACGGCTGCACATTGTGTCAATTTCGTATAATAAAATCACATGCTGCTGAATTTTTGGAAATTAAACTTTGGAAATAGGACATCATACTGGAAGTGTCCACCAATCAACAGTTAATTTAAGGTATTTTCATTAACTTTATTAATTTTTGCTTAATTATTTGTTTTTCCTTTGGAATGATAGGCTAAATTTGTAAAACGTAAGAGATTTCCCAAATTTGAATTCGTCGGGGGGGTGCCAGAGTTATTCCGGTTTAATAATGTAATTTTTTTTGTGCGTAGAAAGGTCCAGATACTAATACATGGCATACGTATTACATTCATGTATACGCCATGTATTACACGCAGGCCAATATGCATCGTTAAAACGAGCATCAGATTCGAGATCTAATTATTTGCTACACACAAAAAGTTCAAATGGCTAAATCGTTTCATCGGTTTGGTTTCTCAATTTCATCTCACCAAGAGATAAAATACTTCGATATTGTAACATAATATCCTACTCAGACCACTACAACCGCTACCTATATACAAAAATATGAACAAATATGTACAATTATACAACAATTAACCTACTATATACAACTATTTGCACCTAAAACTACTATAGTACCACCAAAAAAAAATTCATTTAAAAAAAAATGTGGACCCAAATCGGTTTTTTTTTCCAAATACAAAAAAAAGAAAAATTTTCAAAGATGCACACAATTCCTAGGGGCCTCTTTCGGTCCCAACCACCGTCGAGGGTTCTCTTCCCTGTGGTTGGACTCGAAGATGGCGTTCTCCTCAGCCAATGTCTCCGCATAAGCGTGCATGACTGAAGAGAACTCCACCTCCTCGACCAACCACGCCGCCTTCTGTTCCTTCCTCCTGCCCTTTTTCTCTCTCCACCTTTTCCTATCCCTCTCTAGCCTCCTTAGCCGATATCTCTCTCACGCATCCATCACTTCATTCGCTATCTCCTTTATCAATTCATCAATCATCTCTTCACACTGCTCATTCATTATATCATTCGTCCATTCCACAAACGTTGCCTTTCTCCTCTCATTCATCTCATTCACTCCCTCCACTCCATCCACCAAGTCATTCACTTCCTCAGCTACCACTTCTCCTGCCAACTCCTCATTCACAATCTCACTTATTATTACATCCAACATCTCATCATACTGCTCATTTGCTATGTCATCCATCAATTCTAAATATATTTGATTCCTTTTCTCATTCAATTCTGCATTCATTTCTTCCTGTTCCCTCTCATTCACCACATTCATCACTTGTCTTATAATTTCTTTCATAACGTCACCCACCTCGTTCACACCCGGCTTGACCGCTGCCTGACCCAACTCTCCTGGCCCCGGCCGACGCTTGCTCCTAAACGAGCCATAATTCCTAATTGTGTGCATTTTTAAAAAAAAATTGAAACAAATTCCAAAAATTCAATCAACACAAAAACAAATGCAAAAGCGAAAACAGTTTTACACTTAAAAACCAAAACTGGCTTTATCAAAAAAATATTCAACAATATTAAAAATGCAAAAAAACCTAAAACTGGTTTTACACATAAGCAAAATAATCAAAAAGAAAAACCTTAAACTGGTTTTCCCGATTTAATATTATTTTGCGCCAAAAATTTTGTATATAACAATTATACTTAACAAGAAACTGGTTTTATTAACCCGAATTGATAATTTGCGCCTAAAATAGCTCCTGTCGACCAAAAATTACTACAAAGCCCCAAGGTCTTTAGTTCACCACAATCTCCATACCGCAACTCCTGGAAGAATCTCAATATCCAAACCCAAGCCAGCATTTCACCTGGCCTGAAATTAGGTTATCTGCGAATACAGGAATAGACAAGATCGAAGCCTACCCTCTACGATAGAACCAACAATCATTTTTCCCAGATCAAATCACAAGTGACTCAAGATACCTGCGACTGTCAAGATCTATGGCCTTAAGCCAGTTTAGAACTTGGGTGAATCCGACAAATCATTCGATTCATTTAGGAGGTTAACCAAAAAAAAAAATACATTAAAGATATGGCAGACGGTGGCTATTGCGATGTTATTACTGCGTTTAAATATATTATTGAAGAGTTGTAAGACGATTCAATTATTATTACTATATAATTATTCAAACCTCGAACAGCTACGCGATGTCTGACCAATTATAAATTGTATAAATAAAATTGTCAAGTTGCCTATTGCGGAGTGTGAAACACAAAAAGGTATTATTCCTGACAAAACTAGTTTGACCGAACACAGATACAAGATGAAAAGAGTAATAAACCGTTATATTAACGCTTTTGTCGAAAGTGAAAATAAACAAACTACTAGTCCTTGACCAAATTAAAAAAATTTTGAAAGAGGAAAGAAAACAGGTATGCTAATTCTATTGTAGACGGTGGTATTTACAAAACGTTTCCGGGACGCGAAGGTCACAAATTACGGAAAAAAATATAGATATATCAAAAAAAATTATCTATCCGTTAACCTAATCTTATTCTAGCTAATGCTAATTAGAATGGGGAAAGGATCAACTAATGTAAGACACAAACTTCGTGTTTTAATGAATACACAAAACAAAACGGTATTACTGATCTTAGTTGGTCCCTTTTCCAATTTACCTTAATGTAATTTTTTTCTTGAGGTGATTGATGCTTTGATGAATTTATTAATTCTGGATGTTGTATTTATTCTTGCGGTTGTATTCAATCTTGATGTTGTATTTATTTTTGATGTTATATTTATTTTTAATGATGTATTTAATCTAGGTTTTGTATTTATTTTTGATGTTATATTTCTTCTTGAGGTTAATTAATATTTATTTCAATTTGGTGCTGACCATGGTTATATCCAGATCTCGTCCCTCTCGTACCTTGTCTCGCCTAGCCTTCCATAATTTCACACTCCCTGTGACCTCGATCTAGGACACCCGCCGACACTTGTAATCCAAATCCGATCAAGCTTGGTGTATAATATAGGATCACACCACAGCTACCATTCATTAATAAACTCAGACGCTCGTTACGGTTATGGTTTATAGGTATATATATTTTCTTGTTTATTATATATAAATTTTTGATGGTTAACAAAACAAAAGAATCATTGGATTGTATATACTAGTTGTATTAATCTTATTTACGGCACTAATCCGAATACATTAATTTTAATTGAAATTAATTAAACAAAGCAAACACTATTGCAGTATGTAGCGTAAGTTCATTGACCATTACAGCATTAATACTGACAAATTAATTTTGGCGGGCACAGTTTATTATCATTTAAAGAAAATTTTATTTTTTTACTGCCATTCAATTTAATATCATGCTCGACAATTTGAGCTATTGTAACAAAAAGAAACTAAGACGACAAAACTAAGATTTTTCTTGAGTCTTCATCGTCCATTGAGTCTTCATCGTCCATCGTCCTACCTATTCCGTTGAAGTAACCTGCACCTCGTTTTTGTCTTGACCCTAGGATGTGGTAATTAACCGTTCTGTTGCGTTCTAATGTCGTTTATTAGTATTTTTATTTCGCCTGCTACATTGTGACAGAACTGTGAAGTGCAATGTTTGTATTATCTACAAAACAGACTTTTCTTAGTTCTGTATTTGCCGTGTTCATTAATTTTGTAATATATGTATTTTCTAGTATGTCTATCGACGTTATAATCGACCACGATTCTAAAAAAAAATAGCTTCACCAATTTCCTCAAAATTATCCTCGAATTGTTCAACTCTCTGATGGAGAACATTGGCGTCTCTGTGTTGATTGTGCTTATTCCCACCAGCATGGTTATTAGTTTATACATTGCCCCTTCCATTCTATAAATGTTATTAATTATGTTGTAAGTTATGTTTTTTATTCAATTAAGACTTAAATTGTATTCCTATTAATTTTGATGTTTATTTTGCCAATTTTGAGCTCGATATTCTTTTAAAATGTAATACTTTCAGATTTTTAGTTTATTATGTGGCACTTTTCAAGCGATTAAAGTACGTAATTTTTGGTTTATTTCTATTTGTAATGTGCAGTTTACTGCTCCATTTAATTTTATAATCTCGTAGGGCCCGAGCCAGTTTTCGACTAGTTTATTCTTTTTTGCTTCATTCATTAGGTATACTCTGTCTCCCACTTGTGTGATCACGTTTTTCATCTATAATAACTATGAATAGTGCAGTTATCCAACAACCAATTAGTAATTATACTGATGAGCTTGTACAGTCTCAGCCAGTCTCAACGTCTATAAATTGTATTGAATTGGACTTTTAAAACAAAACAAAAAACTATAAAATTTACTCGAAACAGATCGTACCACCGACGAATCCGTGATTAGGAATCTCTTAACTAAATCAACTAGCCTAACATTGCTTCCATCGTATATATAAAAAAAAATTTCAAAAGTAATAATATATGTATATAAAAAAAGAAAACTTAACTTAATTGTTGATTGCTGTTGATTGCTGTTGTCTGAAAGTGAAAGTTTTGAAAGAAATGAAAGTTTTAACACATTTTTTTTATAAGAATTGAAAAAAATGTGTAACGAAATTTGAACTTTTAGAAATTTAGAAACTAATATAATTTTAATTTTATGCCGAGATAGCTCAAAAAAAGCTATATGAAACCTGAAAACACGGAATTTATAACAAACAAATACCCTTGGAAATCTCCTATAACATCGAAAACATACTATTTATTTGCTAACACAAAGAAATTAATTTATCAAAAAAAATTCTACAACAACACTTCGATATTCTAAATTGAATAATTTAATTTCTTTATAATAAAAATTTTACACATCTCATATACAAACAAACATTAGATTAGAATTAGAAATTTTATTTTTATAATATCAGCACTTATCAAAATTATTTAATTTTATACAACAACATTACAACATATAATTAATTTTTTTAATCATTTGATTTTTTCTAAAATTATACTGAACATTATAAGATGTTCTAGTGAACTTTCTGAGTTTAAAAATTATACTGAACGATTTTATCATAAAAATTGTCAATTTTATATCAAATTTTCTGTTTCAATTTCCCTTTCCAACAATCAAAACAATTCTCCAACGTATAAAAAAACATTAAATCAAACGTGTTTTTTGTTGAAATTGAGTGACGCAACTAAATCTCAACAGTAGCATATAAAAATGTTGCGACCTTTGAGAAAATTAATGGAATTATAATTGAAAATGAAAATTATTATTTTTAGAACAAAATTGAAATAGACCTGGCGTTACAAATGATCTTAATGATCTCAAATTAAAACGTGATCTGATTAAAAGCAATTCAATAGGTAAAAAAGCAATAGGTAAAATCCGTATTTTATTCGTTTCTTTCGTTTCCGTTTTACATTAATTTTTTTGATTTAATGTTGTCTTTTGTGTATCGTCCCAGCTAGAAATTAAGTTTCGTTGAATTTTACACTAGTTGTACGAAAGGACGTCACAGAAGTATATTTTGTTTGTTACTTTGGAATAGTTCTACTTACATGAGATGGTCAGCATAACAATTGGGCTGATAGTGTAGAGTGTGCTTAAATCCTCTATATTATTGAGACGAGGTAAAAAACTACACATCATAGATCCATGTTTTTAATTGAAACGGTTAACAGTGCAACGTAGTTCTTTAGTTGGAAGAAGAAAGATTCGATACTAAGACTACCGAATCGTGTACTTGACTGCCGAGTCCGCTCTTGCGACTTTAGCTCAATTGAGTTTGGGCGTATTTTTGTTCTGGAACAAAGTATTCCTACAAAAAGCGAACGACATAGCTAACCCATCGAAACTATAGATGCAATAAATATCAATTATATCGAGTTACTCAAAATATGTAGAAATGAAGATTTAATCAAATATGTAATCCATAAATATCTCATCATCATACAAATATATTTAATTTTTTTTTGTTTTATGTTTTTCAAATTAATTTTTTAATATCATAAAAAATATATATTTGTAAATATGTAACTACAAATATAAAAACTAATAAACAAAATAACTTATTTTTGATTATATTGTTACGATTTTCTAACCTTACTTCGAATTGGCCTTACTCTCAATTCGATAAACGTAATTCCCAATTTCTTTCTACGTTCGATCACTGATTAGTAAGCAAACACACTAGGTTTTATTAAGTATTCAACACCTTAATTGTTTCACAACAACAGGAAAACAGTACAGTAAACAGTATTCCTAACTAGAATATTCTTTCAACAGCTTCGAAACTCCAACGGTTGATTGTAGAAATTTCCAGTAACACAACGTTCAAAATAATAGACAAAATATTTCGACTCAATAACACTTATTACTTTATTCACAAAAACTAATTTAAAAATCACTTTTATAATTTTAACTTTACAGTCACACGTTTAAAATAAAACTAATCTAGTCTTGCAAGACATCGCTCCTTATATACGATTCTGCATAATCTCGATCATTCGAGGTCACTTTTTAGAAACCTTGAGAAAACACTAGAGTATTCGATTATTTTGCGTTATGATAATTTGATTCATAAAGTAATTTTATGTTGACCCAAGTTCTAAGAATACAACAACAACAATATACCTTTCATTAATTTGTTGTTGTGTTATGATTTTGCTGTATGTAATCGTAACAATATTTTTAACTTTAAAATTTGTTTTATTTAATTATGAAATTTTTAAATATAATCTAATAATTAAGCTCGTAGTAGTATCGTAATAAAAATCAAAATAATTATTAACTTTAAAATGTGTTATGTGATTTATTTTTTGTTTATGTATTATAACGAAAATATATTTATTTTTATTTTTAAAATTTTATATTGTGATTTATTTTGATGTTATTTATAAATATATAGTTTATAATTATTTTTATTAATATGATAAAATTTTTGTTTTTATATTAATATTTTTAAAAAAAAAATTATCGATCAATCGACAAATCGATCAAAATGATTAAAGAAATATGAACAAAAAGGAGTTTACTGATTTTCTATTTGGTAAAGAATTAATTATTTTATGGAACAAAAAAAGTTATTTTAACTTATGATAATATTAAAAATAAATATGTAATTTAATATAAAACGTAAACAAAATGTTTGTATACTAATTATAAATAAAACTATAGAAATTCAGTATTATATTTAAGTAAAAACAAAAAATAATCGATTGAAATACAAAACATTTAAACAAAATTAAATAATAAACTATTCTAAACAATGGAATAATTTAATTAAAAATGAGTACAAGAGAAATGGATAGTTATTATTATTTATTAAATTGTGTGTTAAATATAATGCATAAACGAACAAATTTTGATTATATAAAAGTAAATAATTAAAGCTAGTTAGTTAAATTTACATAAATTAAATAATCAAATTGGTTTTTGTTTTTATATTTTTTTTTCTTTTGAAAATAAGAAACTAGAAAATTAAATAAAATCATCAAAAATTAAAAAATCAATAAAAAATAATAATATATTATTTATGGCAATTAATGAAAAACAAAATTTTATTAATATTAACATTTTATTTTGTTAATAGTTTTATTATTATAATTATTTATGTTTTATAAAAAATGTGTTTATAGTTTAACAACTGTTTAATAATTCGAAGAATCTCAAATATTATATTTTAAATAATTTAAATTATATGTCTATTTAATTATAAAAGTGGTTAAAAATTGGTTTTATTATTTTTTGAGTCATCGGCGATTTTTCACGATTATACAGGTAAGTTTTTTTATTCAGTTAAGTAAGGTAAAAAATTTTGGGAAATATGTAAATTCGTAATCCTGAAAATAAAATAATTCCATTGTGGATAAAAAGTATTATGGTTAGTATATGATATAATTTTTCAACATTAAACAAGAAGAATTGTTAATCTGCAGTAACCTGTAACAACACTTTCCAGTAGTCTTCTGAAGTTTCAATTCGTTAATATATCACGTCAAGTCTGTGTATATTTCGATTACGCGAATTTCAACCTGAAAAACGCTGAGATAGGTGTCTCTCAGAGATTACAGTGTTTTCGCACTATGATACAAGGCTAGCTTACTCGAGGTATCCTAGCTATAGGTCTGGGATCTTGTTAGCTATTAATTTTAGTTTTGTTCCTGTAAATTTTTCTAAAAAATTTGCTTTTTTCTTTTATATTTATTTCTTTTTTCGTATCATAATATAATAGTCTATACTTATAACACCTTAGAACGCATGTTATAGGCGGACCTTAGCCTAACAAGTTTTTTATGAGTTGTGACACATATTGCAACTAGTCTACATCCACACAACTCACCATTTTTTCTTAATATTTAGTTGATAAGCAGTGAGCATACTGTTCCCACTTTGTTGCTCAATTTTGATGTGCGATTCCCTCTCGAAATTGAACTACTTTTCTTTTTGTTTCTAATTGAATCAAGCCACGCTTTTCTAGAGTGTAGAATATAACCTATACAAACCTACCATGCTAAATCTCAGAATAATGCTTTAAATCTGCTGGTGAAGTCAAACACTTCTAGCGGCATCTTCGTTGAGGCGGTTCACGTTCTTATGACGTCGTTATGTAGATAAATGCAAATCGATTTTCTGTTTCTAACTCTCCCAGAGTTGAGTTCCGCTATTTTGTTCCATGAGATTGCTCCGTAGATAATGCTTGGTGTCACCATTATGAAACATAACCGCCATAGGATATGCAGTTTCTGCACAGAAGCTTTCTAGAACTATTCACTATTACTATTCAATGATTACCACATACTTTATGCTTCGTAAGGCGCCTGTCCTTGAAGAGTCCAAAAACTTTTGTTCTACCATTTTTCTCGATTCGGCCGCTTTTTCGTTCGGCAAGCGCCGAAAACTGCCAATTGCTCGGGATCCATTAAATTTGCTACCACAATTTTTGTTTAACTACGGAGGGGGTGGAAATTTGTTTTAGAACACGAGGGTTACTTTGTCCGAAAAAAATATTTCTACTATTGTCGAGTCCAATAATTGACATTTTGGCATGCTTGGGTTATCGGTCTCGACTATAGCAGACAAATTTTTGTCGGACACGGCTAGCCTCGTGTTCAAAAACAAATTTCCACCCCCTCCATAGATAAAAAAAAATTTTGGTAGAAAATTTATAAGATCCCGCAATTGGCATTTTTCGGAGCTTGCCGAACGAAAAAGCGGCCGAATCGAGGAAAATGCCAGAATAAAAGTGTTCGGTCTCGTCAAGGACAGACGCCTTACAAAGTATAAAATATATAGTAATCATCAAATGAACTCGGCGTGGGCCCAGAGACTAAATTTATTGTGCCTGTATTTCAAAGGCAATTTTATCAGAGTACTTTTTCGTGTATGGATGTCGGTCAAATTATCATCGTTTTTAACATAAATTATGTTACTATTCAATAATATCGATAATCGACAGTAAAAAAAATTAAGTGTGTTCCAGAAGCTGTTGAACATAACGGTAACAACCAGCGGTGTTGGACAGTTCATAAAGAGCAAGAGTATCAAATGTATCTTCCTCATCATATTACAGAACTATAATGTTCAATTTAGACAGTACGAAAGAGAGATTAAGCTCTGTTCCCAACCCTAGGAAACAAAAGATATTACTTTTTTTTTTAATTCTAAGTTAGGCATGTTTAGTGTTAATTATAATAAATTATTAATTAACGTCTCTGAATATCCGAAGATACCATGCCAACTAGGGATTGGGATTAAGTTTGAATAAATTAAGTTTCTTTTAGAAATCTATGGACGCTAACTTTAAAACTTTAAGGATTAAAGCTATCAGGAAAAACCCACGAAGGTAAGGCGTTCCAGAGATGAGAGACTCTGTTGAAAAAATCATGCTGAAAGGTAACAGTTCTGCACCTTTTTAAATGAACCGTAAAAGGATGGGCTATAACATTTGCTCTGGTGTTACGCAATGGGATTGCTAGTTCAGGTAAAATTGATTTAATCTCTTCAGAAGTTCGTTCATCCATTATGTATTAGTAGAAAATTGTCAAATCAGCAACATTTCGTCTGTACTGTAAAGAATCAAGGTCATTAGTAAGAGTTGAGTTGCCAATCAGTTTAACAGCTCTGCGCTGAAGAGAATCAAGATACTTTAAACTGCTATAACAAGCTCCACTCCATATGTGAGAACAGTACACCATGCAGGAACGAATAAATGATTTGTAAATTCAAAGAAGCTGTTCGCTATTAAAATACTTACGACATCGTCCCAAAAATCCCAATTTTTGAACAGCGTTCTTAGCTAGGCTAAAAATATGAAAATTCCATTTCAAATTATTTTCAACTTTTACTCCTAGAAGCCTAACGCTTTCTCTACAAGATCTTTAGAGTCGAACTTTAATGGAAACAGATTGAGTGTGGATAATCTAGAAAAATGACAAGACTCTCCGCATGCAACACTATTAGCGTGCCCCCAATCCAAAATAGTTTTAAGGTCATGGTTTAAAGAATTTATCAAATTTGATCTACAGTTGTTAAGCGCTAACGATGAATATAATTTAGGGTTTTCATGAGACGCATGAAGAGTGCTATCATCAGCAAAACTATGGATAGGACTAATTGTTGAATCCAACAAATCATTAATATAAATAAGAAAGAGAGTTGGTGAGAAAAGAATTTTATTTATTATTTGAAAAGAATTTTAACAGTTAAATCTGGCAATCACCAAAGCTTTCGAAACCAGCTGCTCAATTAATGACAAAGGACCTAAGCACGTATTTTGTTGGAGCAAGAAATTTTAAAATTAATAACAGAAGCACGGAGGGAGGGTTTTCAATAAAACTCAACAATCTGGCAACTGGGCAGGGTTTAAGAGGATGTTTACCATCGCCTTAATAAGGAAGTCTGTCCTTAATGAAGAATTCAGGACGTCTAAGATTAGCAGCTGTAGAACCTTTTGTGATAATATCTCTATCTATATCTCTAGCGAACGATGGTACTGAGAATCAAACTTCCCTGAGAAGGCCGGATAGTACGTTTACGGAGTACAAAAAACAAGGGGGGGGAGAGTCCGGATCTTATAAGCACATAGGCGAAATAAAGCAAAAATTAAAAAAACAGAAAAAATTCTTGTCAAAACAGTGTAATTTTGTATGGATTTTGCTTTTTTCAAAGGCCTGTATCTTGGACCTCGGAGCTGATATACAACTTGTTTTGTTTTTACTCGCTTCAGTGAGTGATTCTATATCATATAAAAAAAAATGTTGGCGCCTAAGTAGAAGTAATATCCTCGAGATAATGTATTAGTAAACATATCTTTACTGTTTCCATAAAGGCTGTAGATGCAAACAAAGGCTACATTATCAGAATTTACCATAAGGTATAAGCCCAACTTTTGGGCTTTTCATTTCATTTCATTTCATTTCATTTGGTAAACAATCACAGAATGCAACGTTTTCCAGACAAGCATTATTAAACTCACCTGCAGCGTACTAGTATAGATCACAAACGAAAATGGTACGATCATATTTGTTCTGTGGCGCAATTACAGTCCCAACGACTTGGGTTCCTATGCTGCAGTAAAAGTTTTATCTCTCCATCTGAAATAAATACGATGTATAAAGAATTTATACGACCGATCTACGAATTCAACTCCCCGGGTCCCATTCATGGGTTGCAGTACCAGAAACCTGTAAATTTTGTCGCCTACAGAGTTCATATGCGTGTATTGAATCCGATTGATGATCCAATGATAACATCAGGTAATTCACTGAATCATACAAGAGTTGTTGGAGCTTTTACACTATACTACTGTTGTAAGTGTGAACTTACCTTTAAATAATATTTCATATGTAATTGGGAACTTACCTTTATATTAAGTTTGTAACATGATTATACGAGTTGACAGATATTGTAAAATGATCTCATGTATAATAAAGTGTGCTTAAATAAAAATACAATATATCTGTTTTCATAAATCTTTAATAAATAAACATAAAGATAAAACATGGTGACAATAGGATTGAATAAACCAATGCCGATGATTTGTTCCGGTAATGTAAGATCGAACTGGATGAAGTTCAAGCGACAAATCTCAAATTATATTAAAGCCGCATGTCTAGAAGATAAAAAAAAGGATGTAAAGGCTGCTATTTTATTAAATCTGGTTGGAGAAGAAACAATAGAAATTATTGAAACATTTGATTTAACTGAAGATGAAAAGGAAGACTATGATGTTTTGTTAGAAAAACTAGAAAAACATTTTATACCAAAATGCAACATCACATATGAGAGATACAAATTCTATAATAGAAACCAGCAAGATGGCGAGACTTTTGATCAATTTTTAACAGAGGTCAAAAGGTTAAGCACGGAGTGTGCGTTTGGGGCTCAAAAAGATAGTTTGATTAGAGACAGACTCCTGACTCATCTTGGGTATTAAAAATTTGGCGTTACAAGAGAAATTAATAAAAGAGATCCTTCGTTAGAAAAAACGATCGATGCATGCAACATTAATGAAACAACAGCTGCTCAAGCGAAAGTAATACAAAAAAAAAATGAAGTTAATGATATACATCAGAAAAGAGAAAATCACAAATACAGAAGAAATAGAAGATCGACAGCGAGTCAGAACCATAAATCAAAAAAATTGGAGGAAAATTATCAACAAAATACTAAGGTTACAAGTAATAGGATGCAACAGAATACGTGTGGAAAATGTGGGTGTGTTCATCAATGGGGAAGATGTCCAGCTTATGGAACAACATGTAGAAAATGCCAGAAGAAAAACCATTGCACACAATGTTGTAAGATAAAAGAAACTTTAGAGGTAAGTGACTTTGTTGTAAACAGCATGGAAACTTATGATCATAATGATAATAATAGTAGTTTTATGAATTTTGATAATTATTTTGAAGATAAATTTAACAAAAGTAATAATAATGAATTTAGAGTAAATGATAATGTGAAATATAAATTTAATATTGATAGTGTAAATGCTCAAGCTTCAATTCCTAACCTTATATGGACTGAGACTCTTAAAGTTGAAAATGCGTTTATAAAATTTAAATTAGACTCAGGATCTGATGTTAATGTAGTGACAATTAGTGAATTAAAGAGAATAAACTTTAAACCGCAATTAGTTCAGACAAACGTAGGCTTAAGAGCATATGGTGGCATACCAATTCCAGTAGTAGGTAGTACAGTTTTACATCTAGAGTGGAAGAATATTAAATATAAAGAATCATTTATAGTAGTCGATGTAGAAGCTACCTCCATATTAAGCCGTGATACTTGCCAAAAATTAGGACTAATTAAAAGAATTTTAGAAATCGTTTCGAATGACAAAGAATCGTTTATAAAAAATAATATGGACATTTTCCAAGGATTAGGTACATTCCCAACAAAACTCTCTTTAAAATTAAATGAAGCAATGTCAATAAAACCAAAAGTTGAGAAAACTTTAAAAGAGTTAATAAAATTAAATATTATAGAACCTGTAAATGAAAATGTAGATTGGGTAAGCAATTTAACCGTGGTGGAGAAACCGAATGGCTCATTAAGGTTATGACTTAACCCGAAATTTCTAAATGAGGCACTAAAAAAGAACATTACTTAATTCCGTATGTTAACTGGTGTCGAGTATTTCACAGTTTTAGATCTCAAAGATGGATTCTATCAATTTGAGTTGACAAAAGAATCATCCAAACTTTGAGCATTTAGCACTCCTTTTGGTAATTTTAAATTCAACAGATTACCATTCGGGCTAAATATAGCACCAGAAGCCTTCCAGAAATTGAATCATAAAAATTTTGGTGACATAACGGGTATTTTTATATGCATTGATAATATATTAATAACCGGAAAAACAGAAAGAGAACATGATGCCAATTTACTAAAAGTAGCAAAACAGTTGAATGTGAAATTTAACATAGAAAAAGTTCAGTATAAAGTGGAATCAGTAAATTATTTAGGGCACATTTTTGCGAAAACTGGTATGAAACCAGATCCTAATAGAGTAAAAGCCATCAGAGAGATGGAAAACCCAACAAACAAAAAGGAACTTCAAAGGTTTTTAGGTATGATCAATTACCTTCGTAGCTTTCTGCCAAACTTATCCATAGACACTGAACTACTTAAAACACTTTTAAAAAATAAAAATGAATTTTTTTGGACCGAAAACCATACAGAAATAATAGAGCTTTTAAAAAATAAGATAATGAGCGCACCGGTTTTGCAAATCTTTGATGAAAAAAATGCTATAATCGTTCAAACAGACGCATCAAAAAGTGGTTTAGGCAGCGTTCTGTTACAAGAGAAAAAATCAGTAGGTTATGCTTCTAGAAGTTTGACGGACGCAGAAATAAATTATGCGCAAGTTGAGAAGGAAATGCTAGCTATTCTCTACGCATGTACAAAATTTTATGATTATATTTATGGACGACAAATAGAAGTGAATACAGACCACAAACCACTCGTTAGCATTTTCAAAAATGAAATTTGCAAAGTAAACTCAACTAGATTGCAAAGAATAGAGATTAAATTATTAAAATATAATTTAAAAGCAGTTTATATTCCAGGGAAAGATCTACATATTGCAGATCATCTGTCTAAATCATATTTTAAAGATGAAATCACAACCGAATTCGAAGAATACAATGAGGTGGTCCATACAATAAACGTAACAGATGAAAGACAGTTAGAATTTAAAAATGAAACAGAAAAAGATGAACAATTACAAAATCTGATACGTATGTATAAAAATGGTTGGCCAAATGACAAAAAGAAAGTACCGGAAAATGTAAAAAAATTTTACAAACTTAAAAATGAAATTTACTATGAAAATGGATTAATATTTATGGGAAATAGATTGATAGTCCCCAATAGTTTACACAAAAAAAATGTTAGACTATTTGCATGAGTCACATTTAGGCATTACAAAAACAAAAAACCGAGCTAGACAGGTACTATATTGGCCTGGTATAGACAGTGATATAGAAGATAGATTAACCAAATGTAGAGCTTGCGAAAAATATTCAAACTCGAATAGAAAGGAGCCACTTGTATTACACAGTGTACCTGAACTTCCATTTAAAAAAATAGCTGCAGATATCATGACTTTTGGTGGAGAAGATTACTTAGTAATTACAGATTACTATTCTAAGTGGATTGAAGTAAAAAAGTTAGAGGCAAAGCATTCGTCTGAGTTAATTAAACATTTAAAAACTATTTTTAGTATACATGGTATACCCAAGGAAATGATAACGGATAACATGCCATTTTCTTCAAAAGAAATTTTGAATTTTGCAAAAGATTGGGATTTTAAGATAATTACTTCAAGTCCACATTATCCTCAATCAAATGGACAAGCAGAAAAAGCTGTTCATATCGCCAAAGGATTATTGAGAAAAGCAATAGAGGATAATAAAGATTTTTCATATATGTTCTATTAGAATATAGGAATCATCCTCTATCAGATTTAAAAGCCTCTCCGGCACAGTTATTGATGAGTAGACAAACAAGAAGAAAAGCGCCAATGAAAGATTTTTTATTTAAGCCTAAAATTCAGTATAATGTACGGAACAAGATAAAGGCAACAGAGGAAAGATATAAAACATACTATGACAAAAATACAAGGGCTAGAAGAGAATTCAAGCCAGGAGAGACAGTAGTTCATAGAAAAAATGGAATGTGGGAAACTGTTAAAGTAGTAGAAAAACACAAAACTCATCGTTCCTATATTATAAAGGATGCGAATAATAGAATACTACGCCGCAACACAAAACACCTTAAGCACTCAAGAAATGACTTTAATATTAAAATTGAATTAGACGATGACGATAATATAATAATAACAAAACCGTTTACTGAAATATCAGTTAATTTAAATAATAGTAGCCGATCAGGACGGATTACTAAACCTCCAAGTTACTTAAAAGATTATGTTCAATCTTAAAATTAGGAAGGAAAGGAAGGTGCAGCATAATTATAAAATATAAACATATTAATTGAAATATAAAATTAAAATTAATTAAAGTATTATATTAAAAAATTAAATGAAATGTAAAAATTAAAAAGGGAAGATGTTGTAAGTGTGAACTTACCTCTAAATAATATTTCATATATAATTGTGAACTTACCTTTATTTAAGTTGGTAACATGATTATACGAGTTGACAGATATTGTAAAATGATCTCATGTATAATAAAGTGTCCTTAAATAAAAATACAATATATCTGTTTTCATAAATCTTTAATAAATAAACATAAAGATAAAACAACTACGCTATGCTCTAAAGAAATTAATCCCTTAATACCTCCACTACGTAGATCTTCACGAGCCACAAGACAATCTTCGCATTTTTATAAGGAAGGATATTACTTTTACTTAGCCGCCAAGAATTTTTTTTTTATTTGATAGAGAATCACTCACTGAAGCGAATAAAACCAAAACGAGTTGTATCGGAGCCCCGGGGTCCAAGATACAGGTCTTTGAAAAAAGCGAAATCCATACAAAATTGCACTGGTTTTGACAAAATTTTTTTAGTTTTTTACTTATTTTTGCTTTATTTCCTATGTGCTTATAAGATAAACGATCAAAACTGTCCCTTTTACTAAATTTTCTTAATTTACGATAAAAATAATAAAAAAAAAATCCACTCGCGCCTAAAATAAAGTAATCTTGCCTTATAAGGTATAGACCATAGACATTTCGTATACTGGTGGAATCGATTACCAAAAAATGTTTTCTCTGCTACGTACATCCTATGATTTGATTACACCATGATAATATTTACTCATAATTTATTTTTACCTCTTGACCGGAATGAACTAATATGTATTCATAAAAACCCGGAGAAATAGTTCTAGCCCCGGAGCTACGAAGACATGCCTTCAAACGCGAAGACTACGGAGTAAAAAGTACGAGTTGGTAGCCCTGCAAAATACTGTAAACCATTATTAACACTTATAGGGCGATTTTTCTGTTCCGGTGTTTACCGCAATGGCGCTGCGAAAAGGGGATAAGAAAAAAAATCACAAAAATTTTATATGGGATTCCATACAAAACACAACTTGAATAAATTTAAAAGTAATCTATGAAATTTCTCATTTTACCACAATTAAAGAATTTTAATTTGCTCATGAAGCATTATTGCCTATATATTAAGTGTAATAAATAAAATATTATTCTTAAGTCGCTCAAAAAAGCAACATAAAAATTGCCAAAATTTCCCATACAAAGTTGTATGAAAATTTTAACCTATTTTCGTATTTGTTTTACGGACGGAAGAAAATGAAATATTTTGTATATTATGCTTAATATATAGTCAATAATACTTCATAAACAAATTTAAACTATTTAATTGTAGTAAAATGAGACATTTCATAGATAGTTTTTAAAAATATTCATGTTGTGTTTTGTATGAAATCCCATATAAAATTTTTTGAATTTATTTTCTTGTCCCCTTTTTACAGCGCCATTGCGGTAAACACCGGAACAGAAAAATCGCCCTATACAGCAACTCGCTGGCACTATAATTATTGTTGCAGTTGGCGTATTATGGTCGTAGCCCATTTCTCAAAAATGCCGATGAAATTGACGATTGGAGGAAACTTCTGGTGGTAAGAATCAGAACTAGTACTCCAATATAAATTTTGACATTTAGTTCATTTTTGTATACATTCTAAAATTTGTGTTTGCATTAGTAAGTTTTCAAGCCGAATAATAATAATTTAATCTAAATCCAAATGAAATATGCATTTATAATAATTGTGTTTTTCCAGGTGTTTTGTTACAATTACAGAAAAACTACCAGAATTGTATATAAAAGGAATATTAAAACAGCCATCACGGCAACACAAAATCCAGTTCACAAAAGAACTTAAATATTACATTGTGGGGTAAAATAAAAATTTAAACTAAATCTAATTGAAATATACATTTATAAAACTTGTGTTTTTCCAGGTGTTTTGTTACAATTACAGAAAAACTACCAGAATTGTATATAAAAGGAATATTAAAACAGCCATCACGGCAACACAAAATCCAGTTCACAAAAGAACTTGGATATTACATTGTGGGGTAAAATAAAAATTTAAACTAAATCTAATTGAAATATACATTTATAAAACTTGTGTTTTTCCAGGTGTTTTGTTAAAATTACCAGAATTGTACATAAAAAGAACATTAATCGTATTATCCTGATGAATGGAAAGACGATGTAAAAATCGATGCTTTGTTCGATCCATTCAGAGTTCGAACATTAAATCCTGTTAATTATGATTCTAAATAAAAATTTTGGAAAAATGCCATAACAAAATATTGTTTGTATAAAGGGGAAAGCAATATAAATATAAAAGAATTGAAAAATACATTTCAGCGTAATAATAAAATTCCTTGTATTTCCAACGGTATTAGAGGATATGTTTCAGAAACAGGAAGTTAAATTAAAAAATGATTTCATGGAAATTCGACAGTATACATGGAGCGGAAGGGGTTTTAATTCGTTGATAAAACAGTATTTCAAAGAGTCAATAAATTTAAAAATTTAATGATACAAACAAAAGATGATTTCACAGAATATGTTAAAGGTGAATTTTTATTTAAGATTCTGTTGTCTCGAGGTTTAATTTCTATTCTTATTTGTAGAATCAATCAACAAAAATCCAAAGGGAAATGGAATATTTAACCGAATCTGTTATGTCCTTAGCAGATGCTATCGAAAAGCTTACCAATTCCAATTTAGAGTTTAAATTAACAAATGAAGGTGCTTGTTAGCAATTCAACAGTTAGAAAACGAAGAGTCGATGGATAATTACTCAAAAATTATAATAAAATTCGGTGCCACCGCACAAAAAGTCACACCAATCAATGAGCTTGAACGTGCTATTTATAATCTAGAAAAAACAAAAACATTTATTGAAAATTATTGATAAAATTGAAAATGAATTAAAAGATTTAGACATAAAAATATGAGGGTTGATTAGAGATGGCAAACGAAATTCAGCGAAGTTTCATTTTCGTTAGATCAAATACAATTACTACAATCTCGAATTCAAGATACAACGAGTGATGCTAAAGTGTTGGAAGCTTTTAAAATTGGTTCTAAAACTATCAAAAATTTGCTTTCTGATTCGGGAACTACGCTGGATATCGTTGATGTGGCATTGGCAGATGTCCAAGAAAAGCATGAGGTACATGATGATATCCAATCAACGTTGGTCGGTGGTAACACATTTAATATAATTGATGATTCCATTCTGGAAAAAGAATTAGAGGAATTGTTATTAGAAGATGCCTTCCCTGATGTTGTACTGTCTGATATTAAAAAAACGATGAAAATGAAAAGGAGAAACCAAAGGATGCAAAATTTAGTATGGATGACTCGATAGAACGTCGTATGAATGAATTAAGAATTGAGTTTGGTGATGGATGTTTCTTTTTAAAAAAACAGCCTCAGTGATGATAATTATCTCCTATACTGATGTAACACCCCTTTCAAATATTCAAGCAAGAAACAGGAACTAAATTATATTAGCACCAAAATAAGAAGCAATGGCTGATGACGCTCATTCAGCGTGGTGATTTAATTCTAACAAGTATCATATATCATATACCTCACCATCAAATAATCGGGAAAAAATAATACGTGATTGATTCTATTCTATTTAGTAATTAATTACCAATATTATAGTTACATATATTTGTACTTAATATTCATAAATTAGTTAAAGAGCGAAAAACAAAATGTAAATATTTCACATTAAACAAATAAAATTTTTGATAATAAAATGCATAAAATCGTTTAAATTTGTTGGTTCTTATTCTTAATTTTAACAATAAGTCTCACTAACCCACTTTAACATTTCGAAAGTTGAATGTTTTATTGTTTATTTTTAATAAGTCATTGTATTTTTAAATTGTTATAAAATTAAAAATATTGTACTTACTTTAATTGAAATTTAATTTTGCCCGCAAATACACAGAAAATATACTTCTGTGAAAATCTTATATTGGAGTAGTAGTTACAAAACCTGCCACCAGCAGCGCGATTTTTTAGATTCCAATCGTCAATTGAAATTTAGACGTTTTTAGTGTAAGCTTAAATATTGAAATGATTTAATAAAGAATAAAAACTGTTAATAGGGTAAATATGAATATTCCCATATGGTATATTGGGTAGAAACAATAACGTAACAGGCAACATAGTTTGTCTCTGCTGTCATATCCGCCGAAGTAATAACTAATAAGACGTGTTTTGTAAAGATTAATATTTTATATTTAAATAAAGTTAATTATATTTTATGTGCCGTGTATATTTTATTCGCTACATCCTGGCAAGTGTGGAATATAAACATAGGGTGTGTTTTTTTTCTATATCGGAGAAGATCGGAGAGATATTTTAAACGTCAAAAATTATCTATGTTTTTTTGCATTCTCGGATATGTCTGATATATTTGTTCCGTGTTTTTTTTCATTCTCGGATGTATCTCAGATCATATATTTTCTCTCTGAAAACTTTTACAGATATTACAGATATTTTCTTTTACCGACTGGAAATTATCGTTTAAAGTATAAATTTAAAAAATTGTAGGTAAAGTTTCGATTAAAAACAAATTTAAATAAATTTTTTTATAAAATTTAAATTTATTTAATAAATTTTTTTTTATTTTTTTTGGCGAAAAAAACTGAGAGAATATATTTTATATCTGACAGTTAATCATCGGAGGAAAAATTTATTCGATATATCTGATACAGGTTTTATTTTATCGCTCCGATCTCTCCGATATAGAAAAAAAACACACCCATAATCTGTTTAATTCAATTAAACGACTACACTAGCTGAAATATTTTATTTTGTTTTGCTTATTTTTCTTCTACAAAAATTTAATTACGAAAAACTAATTATTGAAAAACAAATATTATTTGAATTTCAACACAATCTGTCAAAATTTACTCAAGTACGATAGCAGAGTAAATTAAAATTGTTTAGTCGATTTGCAGATGCAATTTCAGTTTCAATTTCATCGAAAAATGGGCTACAGCCAATATGTGATTCAGTAATGTATCGAAGTAATGCATGAAATATATTGCAATCGATGTAAACACACTACTTCAACTTTGCTGCGGCGTAAACAGTTTTACAGTCGTGTCGTAAAGATAACTATTTTATTTGAATAATAAATTGAGTTAATTTCAAAATAGTTTAACGAAATGTAATTGCATATCATTTTAGATATTTTGTATAAAGTGATATCTTTATTTCATACTTTTGCTTTGTATATATATATGGTCCATTATATTAAATCCAATATTACTTAGCAGCGATATAGTTTGGATAATACTAATTTCACACAAAAATATATTTCGCCTAAATTTATGCAATCAATACCGTTCGCGCTATTTTTATTCTGAAGTGTCAAAAAATGTTTTGATTCAAAAGTGCTCTCACCAGTGAACAATAAAATAAAGTTTAAATTATAATAACAATGGAAGAAAAACCATTAAATGTTTCATCAACGGAAACTACAAGTTCAATTGTACCTGCTTACGATCCAAATTCTTTATTCGATCTTTTACCAATCTACTACAAACGTTTATTTCCACATAAACAATTTTATAACTGGATATCTTATGGTGGAACAAAGAGTACAAGATTTACAAATCGTGAATTCTCATTTACTCTAATCGATGATATTTATTTAAGATATTTATCGTTTGAAAATCAAAATGAATTTGAAAAAGAATTATATGCAAAAAATCCCGTTAAAATTGATATTGGTCCGGTGATGAATGTACGGCCGAGGGAACATCGACTTACATCAAAAATGATACCAGTTGAGAAGGAATTAGTATTCGATATTGATATGACAGATTATGATGATGTTCGAACATGTTGTAGTGGAGCTGATGTTTGTACCAAGTGTTGGAAATTTATGACAATTGCATGCAAAGTAATCGATCAAACACTTAGGGAGGATTTTAATTTTGAAGATATTTTATGGGTGTTTAGTGGAAGACGTGGTATTCATTGTTGGGTATGTGATCAACCTGCAAGAGTTTTAGATTCCAAAGCAAGATCAAGTATTGCGGAATATATCGATATAATTATATCAAGTGGGGAAGGATCGAGAGGTCGTGTTGTAATTATTGAAAAAATGCATCATAGTGTTAAACGAGCCTTAAAAATTATTGAACCATATTTCGAAGAAATTTGTTTACAAGATCAAGATATGTTTGGTAATCCAGAGAGAGTTAAGAAATTATTAAGTTATGTTACCGATGATACTGTTCGTAAAGAAATCGACGAACAATTAAAACGGTTAAAAAATAGTTCGTCAAAAGACATTTGGAATATGTTTCAACGGGTTACCTTATCGTTTCGTGGTGGCCCAGCTGCTAGAAAACTAAGATTTATTATAGAAGAAATAAAATTAGCTTTATTATATCCGAGAATTGATATTAATGTAACAAAAGGATTTAATCATTTATTGAAAGCACCATTTTGTGTACACCCTAAGACTGGTAAGATATGTGTACCATTCAGTTCTGCTGCAGCTCATAAATTTGATCCTACAACTGTTCCGACTATTAAGTAATTTAAGTTTTTTTTTTGAATTCGTTTATTTTTAACTAATTTTAATCCATATTTTAGCGATGTACTGGAAGATGTAAATGAGTTTGATTTAAAAATGGGAGATGACTGTACACAAAAGGACAAAGCAAGAATTAAAGTAAGTATTTTGGTTTTTATTTTAGTTCTGCGGAACATATTCTAATATATAATATTCAAGCAAGATACTCTTCTTCCTCTCCATCTTATATCAATAATCTGCCCGTGAAAAACTACCTAGTTGAAGTTGTCTGTATTTTCTTATTGTTCCTCATGAGTCATTTGTTTAAAGTATCTCAATTTTTTCTCTCAAATATGTTAATATTTGTTTCGATAATCTCATTCTGATATAACTTTTTTACTCGTAATTTTATCAAGTAAGTTAACTTTTAAAATCCGTCAGTAAGCCATCTTCTCAAATGCTTCATTTGTTCTCGTGTCATACGTAATAGAATAAAATAAACGAGAGCTGAATTGATTTTGACTTAATTTCAAATTGAAATATAAAATATTTTATTCATGTATTCGGAAGGTACTCAGATTGGTAGTTAGTCTTGTTCACTTGTTTTATTTATACATTGTGTTGGTAAATGCTGCTATTGTAGTGTCGGGTATATTACATGCCAGTCTCGGTTTCTAAATTCAGGAACTTTGTAACTGCTTTCTAGTGGTATCACAAAGGTCTGTCTCTTTGTCAGGTTCATCACATTTTCTGGGTATGTAAAAAAATGGTTTACACCATGTGGCGTGTGGGTACACCTGTAGAAAATTGCCGGATCAGTTCTGCTTATGATTCGTAACCAACTTGACATTACTTACGCTTCAATGCATGTTGGTGTTGTTGTTGTAGCTACGGTTACAGTGCTAATTTACTTCCTTCATATATTACTTCAGGAACTCTGCTACTCGTCTTGCATGGTACCACAAATCTTCTTTCGTCAGGTCGGTTGAGTTTTCTTGACACTTGAACTGGTAGTTTACGTCATGTGACGTGCCCTCACATGCGGGACACTTGTCAATAATTTCAGGACCAATTCTAAACCACAATTTTTTTTTTAAATTGATAATCTTAATTGTGCTAGGTGGATCTGGTGCTGGAAGGTTATTGAAATTTTTCGGCAGCGGTTTTAGTTACTCCTTTGAGATCTCGATTCGGGGCGTAGTTCTTTATTGTGTATTCAACAATTTTGGTGTACAGTGTTTTTATTATTTTAGAAGTGTTATTAGTTTTATATGTAAGCTCACCGATGTTTCGATGCGACTGTGTCGAGAGATTTTGATAAATCAAGCGCGACTAAGATTCTAGTACAGGGTCGTTTATAGTTCAGACCATGGGTACCCTCTATCAGTGCGTCTATCCTTAATGAAATTCCAAAATTGCTTAGGTTCGTCAATCATTTTTAAAACAGTTTAAAGGACAGTTTAGTTGAACAAAGGATGGGCATCAGTTGCCCTTTTTTCAAGTTTCCCGGTTTAATTTGCCCTTTTTTCTGGTTTCCCGGGCTTTGCAATGGGACCGAATCTTACCGTTTTTAAAGTGTTTGGTATCTGTAGAATATTTAGTGATGCGTTAAGTAGTGAAGTAATTCAATCCCTTGGATCCAATGTATTTGCGCATGATATCTAAAATGCCATCGGGTCCAATTCACAACCAACAAATGTACACGACAAATACAAGGGGAAGAGATGGATGCTAACTATAGGCTTACTGGTTTAACAGTTGTCAAAAAGGAATACCATAACATAAGGAAGGAGGGAAACGGAAGTTAAGGGTAGGAAGGAAAGGAGGAAGGAAGTAGGAAAAAGGTGCGTCGACACAGATATTACTAGACCATCGTCAGAAAAAAGAAGTAAAACAGAAAACATGCAGGCAAGCAAATTGGAGAGGCCAGCAATAGCGACAAATACAGGTTTTAAGACTAGGCAGTGCCAAAGCAGTTCATAACTAGAGACAGACATATTGAACTGCTTTAGCTCCTGCGTAAGGTCGTTAAACAGCTTAGACGTTCTAAACGAGTACGACAGAGTACCGGTGTTACGGTACTCTGTCATCATATCCTAATATGATCATTAAATGATGTGCCGATAAACTTTTTAGCAAAGCCAGAGACGTGTTGCCTAATTTTTAAACTATAAACGAAGCGAACCATCCAGTTAAAGGACTTCTTAATTAATCCGATATTCTCCAGGGTACAGCCGGAATAGGCCTCAATACCATAATCAAACAGTGGCATGACAAGCGCATGAGCAAGTCGTTTTTTAATATGCACAGGCAGGAAGCCTTCTTAAGGTATCAACTACTCTGCCAATGACATAATTAATATGAGGTCTCCAAGAAAGATCGCTATCAAAAATTACGCCAAGATTCTTCACCTGTGTAGCAAAAGGGATCACAGTATCACCGGTCTTGATAGTCAGCCCATGAATATAGAGCGATGTAGGGCAATTAAACAGCATGGCCTGCGACTTAAGCGGGTTAAGAACTAACCTATTTGAGACAGCTCAGTCCGATATTAGTTTGAGATCAGCATTAGCTTCAAGAAAACATCAATGGATGTCAAATCGTGGACAAGCATGGAGCAACTGAACGTCATCGGCAAAGAGGTGAAGCATCGAATGACAGGGAAGGAACGTAATATCATTGATAAAAAAGAAGAGGACCCAAAATGGAACCCCGTGGAACACCTTTGAGAATAGGAGAAGAACTAGATGCAGACATGCCCGAAGTAACACATTGGAACCTATCGCACAAGCAAGGAAAAACAAGGATACAGGCACTGGAAAGAACATGGATTTAAGTTTGGAGACCAGCAATGCATGATCGATGGAGTCGAAGGCCTTACTAAAGTCGAGGAAGAGAAGAAGACTAATCAGCTTACCATCCTTATTGCGGCGTAAACGGTCAGAGATATCAACCAACGTGTGAGTAGTACTATAATGCTTCCTAAATCCAGATTGATGGTCGGACAACAACTTGTTAGAAGTAACATGTTCGAGTATTTCATCATTGATGAGCCTCTCAAGAACCTTAGACAATGTAGGAAGGACACTAATTGGTCGAAACTCATTCGTAGCTCTTTTGGAGAGTGGCGTGATATTAGAGAACTTCCAACCACAAAGGAAGGATGATGACATAAGAATAAAGTTTAGAAGATGACAAACATGTGGCAGAATGAGAGGAAAAATAAGCTTTAAAAACTTCAAAGGAATACCATCCGACCCCACAGCATTCCATGAAATAGCGTAAAAACGCCGTCTCAACCTCAGAATTTCTGACCGAGCGGAAGGAAAAAGCATTAGGACTTTCCGGAAGGAGCATATCGAAGCGTGGAACGGGATATGAATTTATTGATGAAAAGGTCCGGTTTAACCGATTCAGGTCCTACACACTCAGGAGAGAAAGGTCAGGTTCGGAATTACGGACCACATATCCTTGGCAGAAGAAACATTAGAGAAAATACGAGAGCCAAGCTCCAGCTTAGCCTTTCTGACCATAGACCTAAACCTGTTTCTATAGGTACAAAAAATCTTCCAGCCAGTCTCAGAAGGGTCTCTCTGATACGCCTTATATAAAAAGTCACGCAGATAACGAACGTGAGCCATATCAGGGGAAATACTGATAGACAGAGGCGCACTACTCGTATAGGAACGAACAGGCACGTATTTCTCAAAGACATTACGCAGATAGGTATTAAGAACGGAAAGCATTGTGTCAGAGTCCGTACAGCTGTAGAAAGAGGACAGATCAACAAGCGAGAGCTCGTTGCAGAGAAGCTCAGAATTGATGTTATTGTAGTCACGAAAAAATTTCTTGGTTGGCACGAGGACCCTAGGCAGATTAAGAGACAGGAATATGAAGGAATGAGCCGAGATACCAGGCACTCGGAACTGACTGCTCATGTTAAGTAAAGATATATAGCTTACCAAGCAAAAATCTATACAAGACCCAACTGGCGAGTTATAAGCATAATGTATAGGCTCGTTGTTATGGACAATGCTCTGCCTAGACGAAAGCAGGTCTCAAGAGCGTCCATAATATTTGCTTGTATTAAAATGTTTGTGTTAAAATCTTCTATGACAACAGTAGAAGAAAACTGAGATACGTATGGAGACAATCCTTAAGGAGTGAAAAATTGCCATTACAAAGGATTGCCACAACAACCAACACATTCCTGCCACCCACCAGGACCTAAACCAAGACAGCCTCAGCATCCAAATCATCATATGTGGAAATCAATTTGGATTTGAGCTTCTCATTAACAAACAGAGCAACACCACCCCCACGTCTACGCGGACGGTCATGACGATATACGCGATACCCATCAACTCTAACAGCCAAATTTGAAACGTAAGACTTAAGCCAGGTTTCTGAAACGCCCACCAGGTCAAGGAAGTTACCCGACAGAATAGTCCTTACCTCCTCCAGTTTGGTGGAATTTGGACTAGGTTTAAGACTCTGAGCGTTGAAATGACCAACATTGAGGGACTTACGATACACACTATGAGCTCTAGATAAAATAGAGTTGTCGCTAGCTACCAACGAATGTGTATTACTAGCCATGGTGGACAGTGACAGTGATGCTAACGAAGGACGCATATCTGAGTCGTGTTAAAGGAAAGGGAACAAGGAAAGTGGAAGGAAGGGACAGGAGAGGAAAAGGATTGAAGGAAGAGGACTGACGAAAACACAAAACATTAACAAAGAACCCATATAGGAACTGCATTAATAACCGAAAAATAACAGACATACACAAATTACGCAAAAAGAATTTGCCGCAAAGAATGAAAATCAAATATGAAAATGCAATATTAAGCTTATATGACAATACCACTGCTGATCACCCAACAGATCAAGAATCAGAACATATGATCAAAATATGATGGTATTAAAATAATATCAAAAAAACAGATCATATGACAAAAGACTGAAACATTTACAGTTTAACAAATTAATTGGGTGAAAAATCAGGAATGAATTCAAGCTGCACGTTTCAAAGATAGATCCATCCAGCAGATTAATTGTAATAGACGTACAACCAACCTTGTAACCAAGAATAAGTTTGTCCCTTTTCAATACGCGAGAGCGCTTAGGAAGATCAGCCAATACAGGTTAATTAATTTCAGATTAATTTCAGGGAAGATATCATGAAGTTCAACTTTTTTTATCGAATGATATGACCATGACGCAATCCCTGGTTTGAATACTAGAGAAAGATCGATTAGTATCGAGGATTTTTATCTATTTAGCTAGCGATATGATGATTACATTGACATTTCAAAACTATGGTAAACATTTTTAAAAGTACGCAAGACCGCATCAGAGAGATCAGTATAAGAACCAGAAATACCAGAGACAATAATATTGCTTCGCCTTTGATCTCTGAGAAGCTTAAGACTCTCAAGTCTCAAGCTGGACTTTGGAATGATCTAACTGGAAATTGTCACTAGCATGCTGGAGGGAGGCAAGTGAACTCTGGAACGGTGCCATTTGCGCATCGACATGCGTGGTCATTGCGGCAGCGTGATTAGATTTAAAAGACTCGAACTCACCTGAAAGACCTACATGCTCCTGCTGTAAGGTAGATAAGTTGGTCTTTACAGAACCAAGATCACTACGAAATGCTTGTATATCTGATTTCATATCAACGGACAATAATTCAAGCGAAGATAGTTTACTTGTATTTGCTTTTATATCTGACTTCATATCAGCAGACAATAACTCAAGAGAAGATAGTTTACTAAGAATAAGTCCAATTTTTGAATCCAGAGAACCAAACTTGATAGCACATTGGGGGCAGAGCCAGGGGCTAGATTTATCACTACTAGCCTTTGAAAAATCGTGTTTAGAGAGACCAGTGCACGCCAGGTGGAACCAGCACACACACGCATCGCACAAAATAGAATTAGAACTATTGGACAAGGACTTGGCACAAGAAGGACACTTGGTAGAGTGTGGCATGGTTATGGTAACAACAAAAGAAAGAAACCAGCAATCCCACAGTACACCAAAAAAAACACCAGTGGCAATACCGTCACTATGCAAGAAGGTAATCTACTAGGCTAAGCGGCCGTATGGCTACTCAATTTATAAACTTCCGCTGCATAAACATAAACGAAAAAAAGAAAATTAATGAAATCAAAAACTATACATAACGGAAAAAACAATAAAAGAAAAAAAAAACAAATAATAAAAAATAAAGAAAATATTACCGACTGGTGAATGTAATGGTGCTCAACTTGGATGGTTGATGTCCCTCTACTATTTTTTGAAGATAGCGATTAACTGTGTAGTTGAAGACTTGTACTAGTTATTGATAAAAAGAGGATCTCAATTCCTCGGCAGGAAGTTGATTGCTGCGTGACTCAGTGTACTGAATTGATTGATCCACCAAAATAATACGACCTGTATAATACGCCGAACTGATGACTCGTAATTTATTGAAACCGGAAACGCCAAGTACGCCGAACTGATGACTCGTAATTTATTGAAACCGGAAACGCCAAGTACGCCGAACTGATGACACGTAGAACATTTATCGGTAGGAAGTAGATTAATGTGTGACACAGGATACTGCTGTTATATAATACACCAAATATAATACGCCTGATACAATACAACGAACTGATGACTCGTAAGTGATGGAAGCAGGATACAACTAAGCCGAGTTAATGGCACGTAGCAATGACAAAGATGATATGTACATTGATCCAAAAGTATACTATATTATGTATCCAAAAGTATACTGTAATATGTATCCAAAAGTATAATATGGTTTACGGTAGCTCAAGCACATGAACAAATTATACACAGCATTTCCAAAAAAATAAAAAATCTGATGTATCCACAAAGAGAATGCAGGAACTGGATGATTATAACAGCTAATAGTATTTAATTGGCAAGCTGATAAGTTGAAGCAGCGATAGTAGATGATAAGCAATGATGATTAGTGTTAAAGCAATGTTATGTTGCTTGGCGGCCAACCAAACTAGTGTTATTCCTTCACATAACCAAACAAAATGGTACAACATAAATATAACCAGTGCTAGCACAGTGGTTTATTGCACAGAATATGAGTCAGTATCGCAGTGCGTCGATATTAAACCGATGAATAGTAATCAATCACCTGTGTAATGATGAAGAATTGTGTCTGGTAGCTGAAGCACATGTACAGCTAATACACATGCATAAAAATATAGCTTTGATGAACCAAAAACCACTGGAACAAAGTGAATATGAGCAGCTGATATAGTTGATTTTGTTGGCTGGTATGATGAAGCAATGACAATGATGCAGTGGTGGCAATGGTGTTTGATGGCTGAACCACTAGTAGCATTAATTTTCCATCACATAACCAAACATCACGATGCTCAAAATTCCAACTATAAGTCTATAGCACAATTTCTAAAGCACAGATTATAGTTCAATAGCACAGAGCACTAAGATTAACATCAATAATAACAAAAAAAAGCATCAGCAATATAAGCACAATAAAAGTATAATTAGAGAAAATTTCTTTGACAGCAATTCAAAGGCGTGTAGTTACTCGAGCGCCATTTTGATTATCGAATTTATATTTATATTTGAATTTGAATTTTTATTTTTGTTTGTGCATTTCTTCTGATTTTCAGTTGGAATAACATTGAATGAGATCATTCCCTTTTTTTCGAGGTCTCGAGGCTGAACTAATTCGTTAGCTAGTTCGATTAGCACTGCGACCTTCAGATCTATTGTGCTAAACCCTGATGTTGTTATAGTGCAGATGACGTCGATGTCACCGCAGAATATGCAATGTGGTCGAATCCGAGCTCTTTAACATAGTTAATTAGCTGGATTGGACTGATACTATTTGGTAGAGGAAGTGCTAGTCTCCCTTGACCGAGTTTAATGTATCTGCGCCATGCGAGTTCAGAGCAGTTACATATAATGTGCTCCATGGTCTCTGCCTCCGAGTTGCAGAATCTGCATCTGTCGGAGGCAACAAGGCCTATTTTGTTAAGGATTTATCGGACCGTGTCCCGTCACGTACCATGTTAATATCTTCAGAGACTCTCTCTCAAGATCGATTGTTTTAAGTGGGGAGACGGGGAAGTAGCCCAAAAACTTTTTTGAGTGCAGCAGACCTTCCCGCATACACCATAGTTGTTTATTTTGCTCCTGTTCCCAGCTTTGGATAACGCGTTTGAGCGAGCTCTTGGTTAATCCAAAGCACGGTTCTGGACCAATGAACTTCGTAGTGACGCCCTTCTTAGCTAGCGAGTCTGCTACTTCATTGCCGTATACTCCTGTGTGACCAGGTGCCCACACAAGTGTAACGCGGTTATTTTCTGCAATTTTTTGTATATTCTGGTAGCATTCCCATACTAGCTTCGAGTTGAAGCGCGTCAACTTCAGAGCCAATAGCGTCGCCTGACTATCAGAAACAATGTATATATCTGTGTTGCTGTATCCTCTTTCGGCACACAGCATTGCACAGTAGTTAATGGCAAAGATTTCAGCTTGAAGCACTGTTCCAGAGACACCCAGTGCTAACGTCCGTTTGGCCCTGGGACCGAACACCCCTGCACAGATCATTCCCTTACTTCCATGTTGTGGTTGAGTTAAACACTTTATCACCTTTCATTGACTTTTACTTGTGCTCAGGTTTGATTTATGAACTTACTGCACCTAGAAGTTGTCAGCAAAGGGCGTGATTTCCCCACTGTTTTGACTAATCCTACTGCTTTGGCTGCCTTAAAACATGCCTCTATTGTCTCTGGTCGAACTCATACAGCTCTTAAACTTGTATTAAAGTGGTGTAACAGGTTGGGACTGTCGATCAATTTAACATATGCAGCTTTAGTTGGGTGGTCTAAAACGCGCCAAATAACTGCTCAAAATATGATTAGAAAAATACAAAAGCTTGCGTCTGTTAGCGCTACAGGTGCATTCAAAACCACGCCAACATCGGCTTTCTCCATTGAATCTACGTGTAAAGCGATGTTAAGCGCTCATAGACTACAGCTTACAGAAGAGCTTAAGCCAGGAAATCTAACCGGTCACCTAAAATTCGTATATGCCAAAAACAATAGACTAAGACTGACACTTGCATGTCAAGATATTGGTTAGAGATGTATTGAAATCTACTTACAGTCACTGCTACAAAACGTCGGCATCGGGTTCACAGATTGTTCTCGAACCAATGTGGACACAGGAGGTTCTGGTCCTAGAATAAAACGAACGGCTGCTTTAGACCCCACAACAACAATATTTCAAGTCACAATTTTTGCCATAAGTAGTTGCGCTCTTCTATGTGCTGAAAAAAAAATTCAAAATATTGAAATATATATTATCTTTGACAGTCAAGTGTGCAACTTTTGGCACAAAATCTACCCGCTTTGATTCAAAACTGCCTTAGGAATTATACTAAAATTTACAAAATCTTCCTGCAATAATATTGTCACACTTGTGTGGGCACTGGGCACCGAGCCAATCAAGGATACACGGAAATACTATAGCCGACGTTTTAGCAAATCAAGGGACCAATAAAAAGTTTATTGAACCGGAACATGCTTCGGAATGGTTAAGAGATTGCTCAAAAAACACAATTCCCATGATAGGAACAAAATGTTAAATTATGGAGAGGCTGAGAGCGACTGTACACTCCAAGAAGTTTCTAGGTAACATTCTTATTTCACCATTAAAAACAATTGACTTAAATAGGAAGTTTCTAGAGATTTTAACGTGGAGCGTTACTAAACCACCATCTTCACAAAATAGGCTTTGATGTTTTCGACAGGTGTAGATTTTGCTACTCAGACGCGCAAACGTTGTTGTTGTTGTAGCGACGAGATGTGGTGCTATTCTTCCGGCTCCAAGTCCAGATTCAGCAACTCTGCTACTGCCCTTGGGCGGTCTACAGATCTTCCTTCTTCAGGTCGGTTGGTTTCTAAAAGGTGGTTCGCATCATGTGGCGTGCCCTCACATGTGGGACACTTGTCAACAATTTCCTGGTCAATTATACTCATGTAGTTATTTAAGATGCGTGACCAACCGGATTTTAACTACTCTAGGATGGTTCTAGTGCTGTGTGGCAGTTTTACGTCTTCGGCAGTGACATGATGGCTTGCTGTTAAGAACTCGATTCGGGGCGTAGTTATTTATTGTGTCTTTAACAGCTTTGCTATGTATATTTTTTAGCCCCGTCTTATACGTAGGCTCGTCGATGTTACCGATGACTTGATTGTTTTTAACATCTTGTAGGAAGCATTTCTAGGTGGTGTTGACATGCAGGGATCATTGCAGTGATGTTGCTCTTTATGACAGACTCAAATATATTGTTTGGTAAGCATTTCGTTATGTTCACGGCCCGGCAATATGTTGCATTCCTCGTGTAGATGATCTCGGTGGGCCATCAAATGACATCCGGTTTCTGTACGCAAGGCTGCGTTCTGTGTTATTTGTAACTTATTCCAGTGGGTGTCAGCGAGTTGGGGTGTCCATATGGGAGCAGCGTAGTTTATGAAAGGCCTTCCTATTGCTTTATATGCCGTTATTATTGTGCTTTTATCCTTACCCCACGAACTGCCCGCTAGAGCTTTCAGTGCGTTATTCCTGTTTTTAAGTTTTGTATTTACTTGTTGAGCATGAGCGTTGAATTTAAGTAGTGGATCGAATGTTACCTCCAGCAGTTTTTGATTTTTGATTGTAGGAATTAGTATGTTGTCAATCGTCCATGTGGTGAAAAGTGTGGACGTGGACTTTTCAGTGGACAGTTTCAATTTTTTGGTTTTAAACCATTCATTCAAGGTGTTAAGGTAGGTGTTTAGGACATTAGTGAGTTGTTCCAGGTTGTTTCCTGTTGCAAGCACCGTGCAGTCGTCTGCATATGACGTGATGGTTATTCCTTTCGGTGGTACCTGTAAACTACTTAGGTAAAGGTTGAATAATGAAGGTGAGAGAACTCCACCTCGTGGAACTCCTTGTCTGAGCACCCTCATCTTAGATCTAGAGTTACGGAACTCAACGTATGTTTGGCGGCCTCTTAGGTAGTTGCACAACCAGCGCTTTATTAGACCTGGCAGATTAGTATTGAGTATGTCGTTCAGTAGTGCAGCGTGTGACACTGTGTCGAAAGCTTTTGACAGGTCAAGTGCAACTAAGATTGTTCTAGCACTGGGTTGTTTTTGGTTTAGCCCATCGCTGATTTGGTTTTTAATTCTATGAAGAGCGAGGTAGCAGTAGTGCTTCTATCAATTTTGCAACCGATAAGAGGATAGAGATCGGTCTAAAGGATTCTCCCTTTTCTTCAGGCTTGCCAGGTTTCAAAATGGGACTTATTTTAGCCGTTTTCCAGATATTTGGTATCTGGAGCGTATTTAGAGATGTGTTGAGTATGGACTATGGTAGTGAGAAAGTTCAACCCTTTGTGTCCAATGTGTTTCAGCATAATGGCTGAGATGCCGTCTCGGAAAATATGATATCCTCGAAATTTTCAGTATTAAGGTTGCGCATATGTCTTACCTAGTCTCTTTTTCATGTTTGCTTTTCTGTAAACTGCGTGTTAAATTTTATTGCGCATTGTTGGTTGTGGTTCATTGAAGACTCCAAAGTTGGAGCCGTCAATTTGATCAGCACAGTTTTCACCTCGTGAATCAGTGTTCAAATGTGAGTGCCATAGATCGTGGTGCGCATTCATATCGCCGAGAATTAGACAGTCTTTGGTATAAAATAAATATCCTATGGACGGTTCATAACCTGTATCACAGCCGCTTTCTGGTGGAATATAAATATTTACTAGATTTATCTACGTATTGCCGGATTTTATTGTAATGCCTAGTTGTTCTAGGTGTTTATCAGTTCCCGGTACTGCTTGTAATGTGGTTGTACGGTAGATAATGGTTTTGTTTGTGATAAAGGCAAGGCCACCACCTTTGTCCTTTCCTCTATCCAGTCTTATGATTCTATAATCACAGATACTATCGCTAATCTTAGAATTTGGTTTCTTGTAAAACCGCGACTAGAATATTGTTTTTAAACATAAAGTTGATGATATCATCGATTTTGTTTATGAGACCGTTACAATTTAGCTGCATTATTTTCACATCACTTGGGGTTTCCGAATGTGTGTTCATTCGCATTTTGTTCTGATGCGAGCTCGTGTTTGTATGTTGACTTGATGCATGGCAACATGGCGCTATGTAGTTTTTTGTCCATTGCTTATGTGTTGCAAGGCCTGAGCAGTTCTTGAGATGACACCATTCTTTACAGCTATTACACTGAACGGATGTAGTGTTTGCCCTTACAATGTTTATTCAAATGTTTATATGTTTTTTTTTTAAATAAAAAGTGCAGACCTAGGTGCAGACCTAGGTCCCACAACAACCTGCGTTCCAAGGTATTGATGAACGCTTTTTTTTAAACCTCTGCGAATTGCAGCCACCTGAGGCAATGGATTCCGGCAAACTATTCCATTTATATGCAGTTCGGACAAAGAAGTCTTCCTGCGATCTGCCAGTATGACAGCGTGGGATCTTGACCCTTTGATTGGTTGCGGTAGCCGATTGCCGAGTGGAACGGGGGTAAGAATAAGTTTGAGGCATGATGCCGCTGATTTCCTCTGAGCACTGTTGATGACGATATTTGTAAAAAACAACGAGGTCAGCAAAGATGGAAACAGAAGCAGCACCCCAAACTTGACAACAGTACTCCATACAGGGATGAATATAGGACTTGGTATGGAGTGAAAAATTTTTTGCATCTATTTAGGAGGCCGAGTTTTTAGACGAGCTTTTCGCCATCGCCATTACATGATCGTTCCAGATCAGGTCATTTGAGTCCTATAGGTATGGAGGTATAGGACCAAGTCCTATAGGTCATTTGAGTCCTATAGGTATGGAGGTATAGGACCAAGTCCTATAGGTATGGAGTGAAAATTTTTTTGCTGCTATTTAGGAGGCCGAGTTTTGTAGCCGAGCTTTTCGCCATCGCCATTACATGATCGTTCCAGAGGAGGTCATTTGAAACTGTGACACCCAATAAACGAATGTTTTTACATTCACCCGTTGGCTTATCACACATACTGAATAAAATAAATATCTTTGGGGAACACAGTCTTTGATCTGGAAACAATCAACAGTTTTTTTTTGGTAGAGTTGAAATTGACCAGGTTTTGGTCACGCCAATCGGCGAAGGACGGGGCTCGAACGACTTGTGCAGAGTACTATCATCTTCAAAACTATTTATTGGGTTGCTGGTGATTTTCAACAATTCGTTGATATTAATCAAAAATAGGGTTGGGGACAATACTGAGCCTTGAGGTACACCAACGCTAATTAGTTTAGACTCAGAAAAAAATCCGTCTAAGGAGACTGAAATGTATCGGTTGGATAGAAAATTTTGAATCAGCTTCACAACATTGGGATGAAAACCATACGCAACGAGCTTGTTGATTAAGTACGGGGTTTGGGAGCTGTAGTTTTAAGTAAATCAGTTTTGATAACTGATGAAATTAAATAATGATCAGAATTTCCAATACTACCTTTCGCGACATCGACACTCGTAATATCTGGCATTGTGGCAAGATAGAGATCTAAAAGAAAACTATTCACCGCCATTACGGGGAGTGAAAGTTGGGTTTTTAACAATTTGCAATAAGCCCTGAGACGCGGCAAAAATTTCTGCCAGCTTTCCATTATTGTCAACATCGTCGGTCGATTTGGAGAATTCCAACCATGTTTTGTTGTGGACGTTGAAGTCACTGATAACCATAACTTCACAATTAGGGGACTTTGCTCTAATCTCGTCCACAATTTTTGTCAGTAAAATAAAAAAGTTTGGGTTACGTTGTTTGTTGGGGAACCGGTATAAAGCTATTGTAAAAAAAGTCATTTCTGGAAGACAAATCTTTAAAACCATTGTATTGAAGCCATCACCGTGTAGCTCAAAATTTGGAAAGCGTGTATACTAGACATGACCTAACTTATGAAGTTGTTATTTTCATCCCTCCCACCGACTAATTATGTTCCATTTGACTCAAAAATGAAGTGTATGCAGTTTTACTGAAATCGGAAAATAATTACCCACCGCGCAGTGGCGTCGAAAATAAGAAAATTAGCAGAATAATAGGATTTTTTATGTTTATCATAGGTGCGTTCGATTTGACTGAAACAACTGAAAAAACAACAACAATTGCATTTAATTTTTCAGTTGCTTCAGTTGTTTCAGTCAAATCGAACACGGCTCATATATAATCATCTTAAAATATAATAAATAAATCTCATAATTTCGATTTTTTATTAAAAGCTAATTACTTTACGATTCCAACGAGCCTAAGTATGTAGAAATCGATCTTAGGAAAGCGTTTTTATCGAATTTCTTCTTCTTAAATCCAAAAAAAAAAAAATTTCTGCGAAAATTCAGAAAAAATAAATTTTTATGTTAGATTTAGACTTTGTTTGAGTAACACAAATTTTTATTTTTGGATACATTGCTAGCAGAATTAACTGGACATGGTAAAGTAGATCGTTTGCCAACCATAGTAACATTTGGTAATATTGAGAAGTTATTAACGGTTCCATAATGCAAGAAGGGAGCCGCTTATCGATTGCGAATGCGATATATGAATGCCTTGAAGAATGGGATCTTACTAATAAAGTCGAAGCCATGTGTTACGACACGACATCAAGACCAGAAAAAGGTGGAAAAAAAGATTGGCCACAACTTGATTCGATTCCCATGTCGTCATCACATCACATAGAGGAGATTAAACTACGGGCTGTTTATGATCTCTAATTTGGAAAGACCACAGCAACCGATGTTTATCTGTTCAACAAATTTCAGAAGGCATGGGACGATGGTAAAATTGATCCAACAATGTTCAAAAATGGAATATCGGACAAAAAACTGGGAAACAAAATTCCAAAACACTCGTGAGAAGCTCTAGTAATTTTTTGTCATGAAGAGTTGGAAAAATCACACCCACGCAGCGAATATAAAGAATTTTTGGAAGTTACATTGAGTTTTCTTGGCGAAACCATTGAGAATTACAATTTCAAACGCCCAGGTCCGACAAATCGCGCCGTTTGCATTTTTCCGAGACGTTTGCAGTTTTTTGATTATGTTGTATGTAAAAATTTGGTTCAAATGCATAAATGGAACAGCAGCCGCAAATCAGGATTTGGATTTCATCAAAATTGACCAAAGAGTTTCAGAAGAAATGTTGAGCAAAATTTGTTATCATCTTCACTATTTAACGGAAGCAAATATTGGCTTGGCTTTTTTCGACCCAGATATTTCGTTTGGTGAAAAACGAAAAATGGTTCAAAACCTTGAGGTCCCAGCATGAGACATCCCCATCGCACCCCGAACTCGTAAAAAAGATTTTGACGCAGTCAAACATATGCAACTTTTTGCTAATAAGAACATTAGTGATTTTGTCACAGAAATAACTCAGAGTTTTTTAATTGATTTAGAATTTGTATTGACTTTTTGCTACATGACCCACGGAATGAGGATTTCGTCAAAGCCAAGTTGTTTTACAAAGTTTGCATGTTGTTAATGATACCACCGAACTCGGTGTTAAGTTGATGACACGGAATACAACAGCATTCTAACTAAAGACGAGGAAGGTACACAATACACCATTCAGGTGGTCGAAAACTACAGATGCAAATACCCATCATACAATAAATCTAATTTAATTTATTGATTTCTTTTGGAAAAATGTTGCTTTTGAATGAAAAATTATTATAAATTTAACCATAAAAATTAATTTTTTTTGAAAAAAGATTATTATGAATTAGTGAATTTTCGTATATGTAAGAAGAAAAATTAAGATAAATCGCTTTTCTAAGATCGATTTCTACATACTTAGGCTCGTTAGAATGGTTAATTAATTAGCTTTTAATAAAAAAAATCAAAATTATGAGATATATTATGTTTTAAGATAATTATATCTGATAAAAATAAAAAATCCTATTATTCTGCTAATTTTCTTATCTTCGACGCCACTGCGCGGTGGGTAATTATTTTCCGATTTCAATAAAACTTGATATATTTCATATTCGAGTCAAATGGAACATAATTAGCCGGTGGGAGCGAAGAAAAAGATGGTTTGAAAATTGTTCATACATATCTGGTCATGCCTAGTGTATACGCAACACTCCTGTTGGCAGATCTCTTGAAGATTCGAATGTTGCTGGTACACTTCACACTCAGAATTCAATAAAAACACAGAAACTGAATTTGAGTTTGAATTTATTTATTATTATTAAGAACAATTTAATATTAATCTTTACCCATCAAAATCGGTAATTCAACTGATCTTTATCTTCAAAAAATATTGTATTTATTTCATTTAAAACAGGATGTAATGCACACACATAAATACATCATAACATAATAAATCAATTAATAAGTACTTATTGTCAGGGTAGGTCAACTTTATAACATTCCTCCCTTACTAATTTAAAGAGCGACCTGTGGTTGTTCTTTAATAAGTTTGTAAGTTTTTTTTTTTTTTTTTTAATTCAGAAATGTACAAAATTTACTTATAATCAAAATATGTAAAAATGTAAAATATAAGGAACAATTCTTAATATATTTGTAATTCAAATCTTATTTACATACTAGATAATGAGTTTAATATGAAAATTAAATAACTAAAAGTTTATTATAAATTTTATTATGTTCAAACTTTCAATTTCACAGAAGTAGATATGTAGAAGAACAATAAATATGTGAATCTTCAATTTATCTTAAATTATTTAATTGTGATATGGATCCGCATCAGGGATTATTAAATTAGGTATGAAAATGCTTCAATCTATTATTGTGAATTATCTTAAAAGACTTGTTTATTTTTATTTGACTATTTTCTGGAGAAATAATGCTATCTATTACAAAAGGACCACTCCATAACGCGTCAAGTTTAGAATTCCTAGCTTCGTTTTTGAGAAGAACTAGATCACCAACATTAAAATGTTTATCCTGAGAATTTCGATCATAGTATATTTTAGAATTGTGTTTTGCTTTCAATAAGTTTTCGCGAGCATTGTTATATGCCGTTTGCATTTTGAACTTTAAATCATAAACATAATCATTATAATTATATCTAGGATCTATTGATTGTGTCAAAGAATTCGGTATATTAGGTTTGAATCCGAATAAAACTTCAAATGGCATAAAACCGGTAGATGTATGTGGTGTTGTATTATAGGAAAACATGGCAAAAGATAACCAGGTATCCCATTCTGTCGTATCTTTTTCTGTAAAAATACGCAAGTATTCCACAAGAGTTCTATGGCTACGCTCGAGTGCACCATTACTCTGTGGATGGTACGCACTGGTATTAATTTTCTTAATTTTTAAGAGCTTGCAAATATCTGTGAACAGTTTGCTTAGAAAATTTGTGCCTTGGTCTGTCAGAATAATATTCGGACAACCATATTTACAAATCAGGTGTTCTGTTATGGCCCTTGCTATAGTTTCACTCTCTTGATTTGGTATTGCAACTGCTAAAGAAAACTTTGATAGATCACATTGCATTGTGAGTATATATTTGTTTAAATTAGCGCTCGTAGTAAGAGGTCCTACTACATCTAAGAATATCTTTTCGAATGGTTTTGTGGCAGTTGATGTTATTTTCATCGGTACCTTTAAATTTGGTTTGCATTTAAATTTTTGACAAGATTCGCAATTCATAATATATTCTTCAATTTTTGAAAACATTTTAGGGAAATAATAGTATTCACGAATTCGCTTATAGGTACGGCTTACTCCTTGATGTGCTCCTAATGGACTGGTATGAAATTCCTTAATAATAGTGTTTATATCATCAATATTATCTAATTTTTTTATATGAGAAGAATTTTGTGGTAATTCGGAAGAGTTGTTTAAACTTGGAAATAATTGATCAGAATCAGAAATTTCATTAAAATTTGGGAAATGTGTATTTACGGAATCATTTGGTTGACTAGTATTTGATGTTGTTGGTATTATAGGAGAATTTAGATCAAAAGTTGGTTTCAAAGAAATAGGTGGTAATTGGTTTGTTGTAGTTGGTAACGGTACTATATCTTGCGATTTAGCTTTAGACCGTGTTACTACGTTTAATTCTGGATTGTCTAAAACAATTCTGCTCAAGGCGTCTGCATTGCTGTTTTGTTTGCCAGATTTATGGACAGTAGTAAAATCATATTCATCCAGCTTAATCCGCCATCGGGTTAAACGAGACGAAGGATTTTTAATATTGCATAGCCATATTAATAGCTTATGATCGGTTACTATAACGAAATGCCTACCATAAAGGTATGGACGAAAGTGAGTAACTCCCCAAACAATTGCTAAAAGCTCTTGCTCAGTTGTACAGTAGTTGGCTTCTGCTTTATTTAATGTGCGTGATGCATATGCGATTGGAAGATCAGCATCGCTCGTCGTTTGGGACAAGACTGCTCCAATTGCTATTTTACTAGCATCGCATGTTAATCGAAACTCCTTGCTAAAGTCCGGGTACTGTAAAATCGGTGGTTGTATTAGAAACTGCTTAAGTTTTGTAAACGATTCCTCGCAGAATGCGTTCCACGCAAATTTAACATCGTTCTTTAGTAGTTCGGTAAGTGGCTTAGCTATTTTTGAAAAATCTTTGCAAAATTTGCGGTAATACCCAATTAATCCTAGGAAGGCCTTAACATCTTTACAATTGTTAGGAGTTGGGTAAAGTTTTATCGCCTCAACTTTAGTTGGATCTGGTTTAATTCCAGATGAAGTTATAATATGCCCAAGATAATAGATTTCCTTGTGAAGAAATTTGCATTTATCTGGGTTTAGTTTCAGATTATGGTGTCTTAGACAGCTAAAGACTTGATTTTATTTTAAATTATGATCAGCTAGGTTGGTACCATAAACGACTACGTCGTCCAAGTAAACAAAACATTTTATGACAGTCAGGCCGCATAGAACATTGTTCATTAAGCGTTGGAAAGTACTAGGAGCATTTTTCAAACCCATAGGCATTCTAGTGAAATGGTAATGTCCATCCTGTGTACTGAACGCTGTCTTTTCACGATCACAATAATTAAGTGGAACTTGATGATACCCATTGGCTAAATCAATGGTAGAGAAATACGTAGCCTTTCCAAGTTGATCAAGGATATCAGAGATGTTTGGTAGTGGGTATACATCAGTTACGGTAACGTCGTTCAGTTTACGGTAGTCCACTACTATGCGCCATTTCTTCTCATCATTAGATGATTTTTTCGGTATACATAGAAGTGGGAAATTCCATGGAGACTTTGAATTCTCTATAATGGAATCATCTTTCATTTTAGAAATTTGTCGAGCTACTTCAACGCGAGTTGCTTCTGGTAGTCGATAAGGTTTAACATACACCGGCAGTGTATCAGGATATGTTTTAATACGATGTTCCGTTGCGTCCGTCATGGAAAGTTTATCTCCATCGAGATGAAACAATTCATTGAAATTGCGGCAAATCGATAAAATAGAATTTCTTTCTTCGGAATTCAAATGTCCCGTAGCTATTTTCGATTCTAGAAATTTTAGCCTATCTTTTATATTAGCTTCATGAGCATTTAAATAATAAATATTAAAATTATCGATTGACTCAGTATCAATGTCAAGTACGGAATTAAGTACTACTTCCTCGTCATTTGTATTTATCAAACAGACCTTTGCCAAATTATTAGTTATTTTGATAATAGCATTTCCGACTCTAATACCAGGAGCTATCTCTTTGGATAATACAACTCGTTCACAATCTTCATTAAAACCCAAGTGAATGTTAGCAAAAATTTCTGTGCGGGGTGGAATTATTATATTTTCTGTTGGATCGCAGAGATTGTAGTAACATAATTTATTTCCAATAAAAATTTCAATTTGTTGATTTGCAAAATCTAATTTACATTTGTAAAAATTTACGAAATCTCGCCCCAATATTCCTTAATGGAAAATCATCCGAAACTACTTGAAAGCTATGTGAAATACTTTGTTTGTCCGAAAGATATAATTTAGAATGACATAAGGCAAGTGTCTCGATAATATCTTGAGATATTCCTTTTAATTTGCACTTATGGTCGGGATAGCAAATGACGTCGTTGTCGATGCACCCTATCTTAATAAGACTTAAATCTGCACCAGAGTCTACCAAAAATAAAATTGGTTTTCTCGATGAAATTTCTAAGGTTAACTTCAAATACTGTTTATCCAAGTTGTGGTTCGACAACTCAATTGAAACAATATTATTTGGTTTTTCGGCATTCAAATAGTTTTTATTAAAACTGTCGAAAGTACAATTTGGAATGTTAATGAAATTTGGTTGAATTGGAATAACTTTTGATTCCTGAATATTTAAGTTTGGATTAGTAAAAATTTTAGTGTTTAATGGCAATTGTAATTCAGAATTTGGTTTCTCATAATTTAAATAAGAATAAGGAAATACATTTACTGTAGATTTTAAAGGTGATGAATTTGAATTTAATTTGACTTTAGAATCAAAATTAAAATTCGTATTTGAATTTAAATTTGAACACTCTACTTTTTCAATTCGCGGATTCGGCAAAGAGTGTTCATCTCGCCTAATCCTTGATCGTTTCCCGGTCTTTGATAATTTGAATTTAATGTTTGAGAAGATTGTTCCTGACGAAGTTTCCTTCGCTCCTCTGAGTACATTTTTTTGCGACAAATATCGATATGATGGCCTTTATTGTGACAATATGAACAAATAAGAATTTTATTTGCATTGAAACTTGCATTTCTAAATGTTGAAGGTCCCTTTGAAACTTGCCTATTGGATTGAGAAAATGAAGAGCTCGATCTTGAGTAACAATTTAACGCGGAATGTCCTTTTTTTGTACAAATTTGACATTTGATAATGGTAGAGTTATTGGAATTAGTTGGTTGTTCCAATTTTAAATTGAAATTACTACTAGAATTTATAATGGTCGCGTCTTCTTCTAAAGCCCTCCCTATTGCGTCTTTAAGAGTGGAAAAACTACATGCCTTAACTAAAAGCTTGATAGGTTCTTTGGGTCCTTCCTGGAAGCATTTCAGAGCCCTTTTTGAGTTAAATGTTCTAATAGCTTTAATGGAATCTAACCCATCCTCTGCGGCACAAGCCTCGTTTAACTCATATAGTAATATTTCAACACAATTTGCAAACATTTGCACATTTTCATTTCGTTGTTGTTTTATACTACTAATTTCCATTTGAATTGATTCGACACCCCTTTTTAATCTAAACTGAAGGTTTAAGGAATGTTTCAAATCTTTCACTTGGAAAGATTGAACGTATCATATTTTACAATTTCGTAAGCCTTTCCTTTTAATTTTGCTTTTAATAGATCTAGAAATCCTGCATGTTCCGTGTCTTTTAAAGGATTGTATACTATTTCACAACACGATATGAACTGATGTAGTTCCTTAGAGGATCCATCAAAATTTGGAATAATTTTCAATGCCTTACCTATATCTAGCAATGACATATCTATTGTTTTACTATTGAGATCTTTGTCTGAACTAGAGGTATCAAAATTAGACACAGATGGTTTATAACTTGATTTAAGCGAATCTACGGATTTAACTGTCACGGTTGGAAATGAGTTTGTTGAACTATAATCTATTTCACTATCTGATTTAGGATCAATATCACCTAACCGCGTTTCACTGTTATTTATTTCAATTATTTCTTTAATTTACCTATTTCTCAGTTTTCGGATACACACATTATCATTCACTTTTTCTAATTCTGTCATTAATATATCGTCGCTTTAATAATGAAACAACGTATTCGCAAAAGTGTAGTTTCGAGATAATTGGGTTTAAAGATTTTTCGATTTTCTGATTTTCGTAAACTCGGCAGCGCTATTGAATGAATAAAGATATTGGAAAAAAAATTTCTGCCAATTAATCTTGACTAATTTCCCCATAGCATATTAAAATTTCACATTGGTACCTGCTGGCTTTTCTACCTAAAAAGAGGTGAAAAGTCAATCAGGTACCTTATACGTTATTTCATTTTGCATGGAAGTACGATTAACCTAAAACTAATCATTATTGAATTAACGCATAATATTCTTACAATTTTTTATTTATATGAACCGGCATATCATGTAGTCATGAATGATGCTTATACAATATTTTAGATTTACCATTTCGTGTGGCGATCGTAATGTATGTAAAGTATACGACGCTGATTTTACCCAAGTTATTATCCTGTAAGAATTGAAATATTGTACATGCATTTACGCTGTTTCAATATTTAACCAAATTCAAATTTGCATGTACGTTAATTAACAATATATTAATTTTCACCTCCAGTTATAAAAAAATTGGAAAATATTAAAATGCCACTTTATAGACATCCTTATGGGGAATGCAGCGCACCCATTATATAATAACAACGTATATATGGCATACGTTATTTCATTATTAAAGCGACGATATAATTTTGAAAGTTTATATTTAATGAACTTTATTGAAAATTGAAATATTTATTTTATTTATATTAAAAGATTTGATTTTGTAAATAAGATTTAAAACAAAATTAAAAATTGCTTACCAATTCACTGACATATTTACTTTTAATACAGTGTTTAATTTAAATCCTAAAATTAAATTTATATTATATAAAATTATTTCCTAAAAATGATAAAGAATTAGTAGATGTGAAAGAAATTAGACTTTTTGTTTTTGTTGATGATGAATAATGATGAATGAATTTCATAAAATTTAAAACTGCAATGCTGAGACGATCGATGAAAAATTATTCGATGCTTTAATAAAACAGCTGTGTTGTTTTTGTTTATTATGATTAGAGATGTGGAGAATAGAACAAAATTGTTGTTACTGTTAAATTTGTAGATTATGTGAAAACTCGTTTTGTATAATTTGATGGTAAAATATTTAATTTAAAGTTGAATTATTTGTTTTTACGTTGTCTTTTCCTGATTGTTTCTGCATAACTTAATTAGAAAAATACTTTGCTTGATTTCTTCGCTGATAAAAAGTACATGCTACGGTACAATTTTAGCAGTAATTATGTTTTTACAGCTAATCGTTTTGGTAATCATATTATGTTGAATTTTTTTGAATAAAATAATTTCTTTTTTTGATTTTTTTTAATTATTAAAAACTCGCTGAGATTCGAATTTTCTAAAGATTCTACCATTTAACATTCTAGGCTTGCTAGAATCGTTACCATCCCACCACTGTCACCATTTGTTGGCAGATCTCTTGAAGATTCGAATGTTGCTGGTACACTTCACACTCAGAATTCAATAAAACACAGAAACTGAATTTGAGTTTGAATTTATTTATTATTATATAGAACAATTTAATATTAATCTTTACCCATCAAAATCGGTAATTCAACTGATCTTTATCTTCAAAAAATATTGTATTTATTTCATTTAAAACAGGATGTAATGCACACACATAAATACATCATAACATAATAAATCAATTAATAAGTACTTATTGTCAGGGTAGGTCAACTTTATAACACTCCCATGAATAGAGTTTGAAAGGTGATTCAAGCCTATATCTGGAATTAAGCGATTCTATGAAGAGAAAATTTTCAGAAACTTGTGTTTCTGTAAGGAAAAAATGTTCGGTTTGTCGTGCTCAAGATGATGTTGCACGTGGTTATGGTTAGCGTTCAATCCGCAGGATGTTTTGAACATGTATTTTAAAGTTTGGTTTTGTGTTGTACTCCCATTTCCTTGTGTTGTACTCCCATATATGTATCAAAAGGTTTATTTTTTTTATGTTTTATTAGAGAATGGATAACTAAGCAGAAAATCTTATCATACAATAAAATATGACATATGCCAATATTTCATGATAAGATGAAATAATAAGTGAAAAACAAATTGTGAGAGATTTGCAGAAAACAAAATAAAACTAATTGCCAATAATCCAGCTGATGCAGCGAACCGGAGACGCACCGCTCACCACCTCAATCGAGGCACAAAGCCCACACATAATTATTTGTTGGTCTCCGCACATAATTATGTGTTGGTCGTCCGCCAGCACCCTAAGATATCATCTTGGCTAATGATATCTCTGGCTATTGCCAGTGGTATGTGATATGGTAGTCAGACCCGTAGATCAACATTGATCATAATCGATCGAAATCGATCCCTCCTGCGTTATACTTTTCGTCGAAATTTTTGTGATGGTCCTTGGTCGGAACTGGGTTCCGAGTACTTCTGGAGCGTAGACCCGTCCGTCTTGAGAAGCACTGAACACGTCATCTGCAACTGTACTGAGCTTTCTTGGCACATATACCAACTTTGTCGTAGAAGACTAACCTAACACTGCTACTATCACAAGACATTACTCCAATTGAGCTAACTAATTTCATTAAAAGCTTCAACTTGGATTATTAAATATAACCAGTGACGGTTTCGATTTAGACTGACTAATAAAACCACCAGGGTAAACACAATGGACCTTCAGATCGTAGTGCTACTTGAACTGATAGTGTCAAGGCTCCGCTCCCCAATAAAAAAAAATGAAAAAAATATTGTGAATGTGACAAGAACAATATACTGGATCTGTTTTTTGATTCAACCGGTGCACTGTAGTGTAAATTTAGTCTGAAAACTGCGTTTTAAATAAAACCTGTGTAAACTTACACTGACGTTCTACGTTTTTTAATTCGACTGGTATATTACACGTTGTCATCGAATTTACACTGTGGTGGTATCATGAAAGCCGGTCGTCAATACCGGTCGGATTGTTATCGTTATCGATAATAAAAGACTATTAAATATAAAATTATGAATAATTACAAAACAATATGTTATGACGCCATTTAATAATATCAAACATCTACCGCTCAACACCTACCGGATGATTTTTGACATAAAATGATTGTTAAAACAATGGTTGAAATATTAGATTTTAGTACAACCGGAGGATTTATGTCAAAAACTTATCGTTTAACATCTTTGATTGTTTTATTTCGAATTTAGTACCAAAAATGTGTTATAATCTGTTATAATTTTGTAACTAAGACACAAACCTATATGATACATACATTTGAGTTATGGAATACCATTTTTGTACAAAAGTTGTAAAGCATTTTGGTGTAATTGACAAACATTATCGGTTGACAAATATGTGTTCGAGAATAGGACCTCTGGTTTAGTTAAATAATATTTAGTAACTAAACTTAAATTTTGAATAGATTTGGAATTATCGGGGGATTTTTATAAGTAGTTAAACTCAAGTAACTAAGGAAATCATTTGAATAATTCAATTCCAAAGCATATTTTGTTTTTTTTTTTCTAAGAGAAAAAATAATTTCTCTTTTTCGTGTTTTGGACTGCGATTTGAAACTTCCTCATCAGTGCAGTGATTCTAATGCATTGACAGACACGCTATACATTACGTGTTGGGTCCTGGAGGAATTGACTTATTATGTTCACTTCAAAAACAACACAAACTACATTGTTACAAATTTTATTTATTATTTAATGTCTATTATAAATCTCATACATTAAATAACTGAATTTAGTAATTTATTTCTTTTTTTACTGAATTTAACATAGGAGACTTCTTAAAAATTAATCACTGAACTGATTGACACTCTTAATAAACCCTAAAAATTATTATATTAAAGCTCTAGTTTTCTCTTTATACGTGTTTCAGTTGGGATTCGAACTCATAACCTCAGTCCAATGTTCAAATCCATTGGTGCAGACTTTGAAGAACGTTTGCTTTATTTTAGGTATATGTCTCTATCTAAAACAATTGCACCGATGCCCTGACTCCTCGAATCCTTTGATTTCAGATCATTTCATTCTGTTTTTTTAAATGTGTTCAATTTTGTTCGATGAGATTTTTAACATTTTCGAATTAAATCTCCTCGCATGAACTATCCGCAGTTTGATTATGTACAAATATATTATTATTTACTTACTCGTTACTACATCACATATTTACAATCAACTTTTGCCTTTTAGGATTACAAAAAAACAAAGATGTTGAAAGGTGTTATTGTGTTCGATGAGTTTTTAAGAAAAATGGAAATAAAAAAACCAAAACAGAATGCTGATGAAACAATGGAATTCTAGATCTAAGTAGATTTTAATTTATGGTAATTGTTCAGAAATAAATAAGATACAAACAAATTTGATTTTTGATTTACTAAAATTTCTGGCGAAAACTGATAAATAATCTGAGTATTGTATCACTTACTTAGAGTGACAAAAATGTCACTAGTTTTGTCTTTTGGTAGATGGTGCATGACTATTACCTTCAAAACTTCTGGTTTGTACGGTCAATAAAGCAGAAAACTGAAAAAGAAACTGGTGTTATGCAGTGATGTCAATGTTAACCATGGCATCTCAGATACCAACGAAAGAGGTGAGTTAAATTTTTCATTGTGTATTCCATTTTCTATTGCTACGATTTTACAAAATCAAAGTAAGAATATCAAGACTTTCGTATCGATTAGGGTTAGGGTGGTTTTTAGTTTTGGGCATTAAACATTAAATCTTTGTAAAACTTTGACTTACAAGTATTTTATCACTGTTAAGTTTGTTACAAAACTAACACGAAACATTAATACGTTGCCGGAAAATTTGTAACAATCCAGAATTGTTTTGGTTATTTCTAATTTAAAATCATGGCCTGAACATGTGAGATGGGGTTTGTTATACATCACATTTTTTTTTCTTTAATTTTTTTTGTCATTTCTATATACTTAACTTAATTTTTTTTATATATTATTAATTGGTTTTTTTATTGGTTTGCACTTAAAATTAATTAAAAATCAATCATCTGATTCTGATGCATTTATTGTATATAGAAATAATGTTCAAAAGCTATGTATATAAGGATTGTTAAATTTTAAATTCGGAAACTAGAGTTTTAGTCATCAGTCTAAAAACATCAAAAAAAGTAAATTTAATTTTTGAGTTATTATTTTGTAAAATTAAAACAAGCAAAAAGTTAGTTTATTTAAAATTTATAGTTTTAAATTAAAATGTTTTAAAGTTAATTTTAAACTATGCTAAAAATATAAAATATTTATTTGCTTGTTAAAAATGAAAATTGCTTATTTAAAATAAAAAAAAAATGATTAAGTTTATTATAAAATAAAACTTAAGAGTTTTCGCTATAAGTTCTAATTATTGTTTCTGAAGAGTTAGAAAACAGTCAGTTTTGGAATAGTTAACACTTTAATAGTTAACAGAATGAAACAAAATAAAATAAAAAGTAAAAAAATATATATAAATGTAATGTGATTGTACTATGTATGTCTACCAAAAAGAAGAATATCATAAATAAAAAGTTTTGGCTATATTGAAAATATAGTCTGTCTGCTGATATCATTAAACAACCAAACAAAGCTAATATCATCAAACAACCTCAACAATTCCACCTCAACATATTATTTTGTTTCTTATGGTTATAAAAAAGAAATTAGTTATAGTTATTAAAAAAAAAAAGAAAATATAAAAAGAAAAAAAATTTTTGAATGTTTTGTGGTAAATAATAAAAAAAAAAAAATTAATTAGTTAAAAGAATAGTTATTTGTTTAACTAGGCAGCAAAGTAGTAGATTGACTGCCGCGGCTGATAGTTCAAAGCCGAGCGAGCGAGGCTAGGAATTCAGCCAAGGCAGTCAATCTACCTTGCTGCCGAGTTGAACATATAATTTTTTCTCCGATTAATTACAATGATATGTAATTTAATAATTATTACTTTAAAAATAAAGCAAAATTTTAAAAATGAAAAAAAAAATCGATTTAAAAAATTTTTTTTTAATCGCAATATCTGTTTATTTCTATGAAGTCTAATTATTTTGCTGCCTAGGCAGCAAAGTACTTGCTTTGCTGCCTAGGCAGGAAAAGTGCCACTTTGCTGACTGAAATAAGACTGAAAAATTTATATTTGCTGTCTATCGGAGAAAAAATATTTTTTATTAATTAGTTGTAGGTTTTTCTTTCTTAATACAAATAAATAAAAGTAAGTAATTATTTTATAACTACTGTGTTTCATTATCATACCAATGATTCCAATTTTTTGGGGGAGAAAGATGCTTGCAATTGCATCTTTTGCACAAACAAAAATATGTGTTAATAGTTTTAATGGTTGAGAAGGATGGCTTTCGTTCATCGGTTGTTGTAAGTACTGCATTTTTAACTACGATATAACTACGATAATCGACAGTCGTTTTGTGTTACAGCATACCGATTAGCGTAAAATACGATAGAATCGTCAAAAGTGATGTTACAACATCTTGCCAATGGTATCGATAAGTTTTTATTAGTGTTTTTTTGAAGTGAAACTTTTAATGCGACTTCCAACAATGTTGCGTTGAAAACATTTAACGCTTCTTTTTTTCATATAACTTTATGATATTTAAACAATAACCTGACATCTGACAATATCAGGAGTATTCTATCAGGAGTCTTCTATAAAAAAAACCCATTTGCAACTTATTTTGATAGAAGACTCATTTTCTTATCATTTTAAGTTGAATTATTTTAAACGAGAAAAAAAATGCAGTTTTGCAAGAAATGCAGTTTTGCAAGAAATATTGGAAAAAAAAATCTCAAACATTTCGTATTTTCGTATCTTACTTTAGTTATCATAATCCCATTGTAAATATTATAGTTTTGGATATTTCTCCACTCGAAAATGATAATTAAAAGATCCGATCAATTGTGAATAGTAAGCAATGTTTATAAAGTTTGTTTATAAAGTTTGTTTGTTTGTTCATAAAGAATATGAACAGTATGAGCTCACTAATAATTAATGACTTTTAAAAGAATGTAATATGTTTTTATTCCCACATTACGAAGTTTCACTTCTTCCGCGTGGAGGGACTCCACGCACAACTTTTTTTTTGCAATTGAAATACCGCCTATTGGTGAAAAACACGCGAAATCAGTAAAAAACATGCAATTTTGGAAATGAGGTTTTAACTTTGTATATATAGGTATTGGAATTCGTTGACATCAATAAAAAAAAATATTCTGCGTTTTTAGTTTTTTTTTTTAACCGTGTCTTAAGATACAGGGTGTTGGAAAATCAAGAAATTGCTCGACCCTTGTGTATTGAAATGGCTCTACAGTCAAAACTACTGAACTGATTTTAATGTTATATTTTTTTTTTTTAATAAGAAGTGTTGTGTAGTAGGAATTACAAAATGTGTCACAACAACACATAGATACCTTTTAAGACGTAGGTCCCACAACAACATTTGTCTTGAGGTATAGGTGGACGCTTTTTTTAAATCTTTGTGGATTGAAAGCACTCGAGACTATTGATTCGGGCAAAGCATTCCATGTGTACGATGTACGCACAAAGAAATCTCTTTGCATTCTATTACTATGACAGTAAGTAATCTCGACAGTTCGACCGCCCGCACACACCGATTGACGAGTAAAACGGGGAAAAACATATGTCTGAGGCATTATGGACCTGATTTCATCCGAGCACTGCTGGTGACGATATTTATAAAAAACAACGAGATCAGCAACAGTGCGACGATGTTGCAGGGAATCAAGACCTAATGTTAAATCTCGATCACCAACAATTCGTATAGCTCGCTTTTGAACAGAGTCCAAAAGAGCCAGGATAGTAACAGATGCAGCGCCCCAAACTTGACAACAATACTCCATACAGGGACGAATATAGGACTTATAAATGTGGAGTAATTGATGCGAAGTAAAATATTTTTTACATCTATTGAGGAGGCCGAGTTTTCTTGACGCGCTCTTTGCCATGGCCATTATATGATCATTCCAGAGTAAGTCATTGGATATTGTGACTCCCAATAAACGAATGCTTTCACATTCGCGTATTTGGTCGTCACACATATTAATTGAAATATCGTTGGGAAACTCGGTCTTCGATCTGCAAACAATCAATAGCTGTGTTTTGGTAGAATTAAAATTGACCAAATTTTTGTCACCCCAATCGGCGACTTTTTTTAGGTCCTCGTTTACATTTATGGCAGCGTCTCTCCGGACGGGATTTATTCGTTCATGCATTTTACCCTTTGAAGATAGGGGGACGAATGACTTGTACAGTGTACTATCATCTGCAAAACTATTTATTGGGTTACTGGTGATTTGCAACAGTTCGTTGATATTAATTAAAAATAAAGTGGGAGATAAAACTGAGCCTTGGGGTACACCAGCGTTAATTAATTTGGACTCAGAAGAAAAGCCATCTATAGATACCGGTTAGACAGAAAATTTTGAATCAACTTCACTACTGTGGGATGAAAACCGTACGCAACGAGCTTGATGATCAAGTTGGCATGCCAAATTCGATCAAATGCTTTTGAGATGTCTAATGCGATCACGTACGTTTCACCATCTTTCTCAAGTATGCTATTCCAAATATGTGCCACATAGTTCAATATATCGGTTGTTGATCTTTTGTTTCTAAAACCGTATTGGCTGTCAGATATCAAATGGTTGTCTTCCAAAAATTTGGATATGTGTGAATTAATATAGTGCTCGTATATTTTAGACATGACTGGGAGTAAGGCTATTGGTCTATAATTTGAAATATCACATTTCGTTCCTTTTTTTGTGACAGGCTGGGCATTGGCCAACTTCCAGCAGGATGGATAAATACCAGATTTATAAAATATTTTGGTGAGGGTTGGTGCAAGTTCTTTTGAAAATGTTTTTAGAATAACAGGAGGAATGTTGTCCAGACCAGAAGCTTTGTTGTTGTTTAACCCCCTTAAAAGTTTTTCGACAATTGTGGGTTTGAAATGTAATTGTTTCATATTGACTCCTGAAGACTGGATTTGGGGTATTTCTTTAGGAGTTTCTAAAACTGTTGAATTTGAAGCAAAGCGTTCCGCGAGCAATGTAGCTTTCCTTGCAGGGTCAGTAAAGATTGTGTCACCATCAATGATAGGAGGGATAGAAGATTTAGTACCACAATTTAAAGAATTAATGGCACTGTAAAAACTTTTGTCAGAAATTGACATACTCGAAAGTTTTGCCGCTTTTGCTCTGTCAATCTCTGTTTTTTCGTTTTCGATTATCTGGTTTGATATTTTATTAGCCTTTAAATATTGGGATCGATTAACAGAGTTCTTTTATGAATCCAAATATTAAATAATCTACGTTTGTTTCTAAGAGCCAATTTGGCTGCTTTCGAAAACAAATATTTTTGTTGGGGTTTCATTATTGAAAAGGGAACGAATTTGTTAATACCGAATTGAATGGTTTCAGTAAAGTTTTGAGCAGAAACATTTACATCGTCAGTATAAAAACAATGACGATCAAAAGGGAAACCTTGAAAAAAACTTCGGAGACCATTGGTGTCCATTTTTGAAAAGTGAAATATTTTACGGGATTTGGGAACTCTAGTTTGTAGCAAATCAGTTTTGATAACTGATGTGATTAGATAATGGTCAGAATTTCCAATACTACCCTTATCGACATCGACACTCGTAATATCTGGCATAGATGTGAGATAAAGATCTAAGAGAAAACTTTTATCACCGCCATTACGAGGAGTGAAAGTTGGGCTTTTTACAATCTGCCTGAGGTCGTGCGATGCAGAAAATATTTCTGCCTGCCTTCCATTGTTGTCGTCGGTCATTTTGAAAAATTCCAACCACGATTTGTTGTGGACGTTGAAGTCACCGGTAACGATAACCTCACAACTTTGAAATTGTGCTCTAATTTCGTCGACAACATTAGTCAAGTCATTAAAAAAATTGGGATTATGTTTGTTTGGGGACCGGTATAGAGCTATTGTGAAAAAAGAAATTTCAGGTAGACAAACCTTTAATACTACTGTACTGTAGCCATCACCATGTACTTCATAATTTGGAAAGCGTTTATATGCAACACTCTCATGAATGTATGCACATACACCTTGATGGAGTTTAAAAGCTGATTCAAGCCTATATTTGGGATTTAGTGTTACGTCATAGGGATAGTTTTCAGAAACTTGTGTTTCTGTAAGAAAAAGAATATGCGGTTGGTCGTGCTCGAGATGATGTTGCACGGCGTCCCGGTTGGCATTCAATCCACAAATATTTTGAATGTGTATTTTAAAAAAATTTTTTATCAAATGTGATAGTGGGTAAATAAATAACTAATAATGGGTAACTAAACAATAAATCCTATCATATAATAAAATATGACATAGGCCAATATTTCATGATAGGATGTAAGAAATAATAAACAGGTGAAAACAAAGTTTTTAAAAAATTTGAAAGGTTACTAAAATATTTATCCATATTGTTCCCACGAGTTTAGACGCAATAAAGGTCGTCAACAGCCCTTCGTCTATACCTGTTAGAAGTCTATATACAACTGGGGGCGACAGGTGCCCAGAGGATGGTACTTTTGTGGTTTGACCCTGCAAGAGTCCTCTCTAGTGTGTACCCACCAAGGGGTGCTAATAAGGGAGCACCTTCCCGCGACCCGGGCGGCTAAGCCAAGGTCCCCGTTCCCGCTAGACATGACAACAGGTTTACGGTTTGCAACAGCAGGCTAGAGCCCACTATAGCTCAGGTACCTCGGGTTCGCCAAGTCCCGTATCACGGTCTAATCAGACCAGTGATCCCTGAGGTAAATATAGCTCAAAATGTAGGTATTGAACAGAGCTAATCAAAATAATAATTCACATTATATGACCTTGAAAATTTTCTTTTCGAAAAATAACGGTAAAAAATTCAAATTCGATTTTCTAGAAATGCCATTTTTTTAAATTTTTAATTTTTTAATATGTGAAAGGTACATATGTTACTAACATTATATAAAAAATTCAGGAGGGGAAAATTTTTTGTTTTTTTTTTATTCATTTTATTGCAACACGCCTTAAAATTTTTCATCATAAATAAAAGTGGAGTTGAAAAATTAACAGTTTTTTTTGGATTTACATATATGTTTTTATAATAAATTTTTAATTTTAACTCAAAATAAATATTTCACACATTTTTTATCATTTAGTTAATTTTACATTACTGAATTTCGTAGAGTTGGAATAACGTCTAGCTAAGATTGATCCATCATTTGTAGGAGTGTATGAGTGATATCCTCGTGTTCCAGGAATTGTTTTTAAATTGGCGTATCTATCAGCTAGTTGATTTCGTTTTGCAATGTAACCTACCTCCGTTACATAGAAAAAATGCATGTTATCTTGAAAATTGCCTGGAGCTGCTGCCCAGTTATATAACTCCAGAGGTGTTGAGATAACTTTGTCGTATTCTTTCTTAAGACTCGCTCTAGTCTAGCTGCTTTTATTTTTTACTGTTCCTCCAATTCCATCACAAGGTCCTTTACCGTGCGATGTTGCATGAAAATGCCACTCACATGCTATTTTGTAGTCAATCAAATGATGCAGGATCGTAGAAAAATTCTTTTTATTTTTATATTATAAAGCAGCGCCATCAGAAATATAAATAATCCAATTTTTTGTGTAGTGTGTTTTGTGTTTTGCGAATTTTTTGTGAGTTGCGATTTTGCAGAAAATTACTCGTTCGTAATACATAACGAAGCGCAAGGTTACCATTGGAACAATAAACAAGCAACAATTCATCCTTTCGTAATATATTACACGGATGCATATGAAAAATTACAACATACCAATTTCATTATAATATCGGATTGCTTACTCATGACAGCGTTGATGTGAATCTCTTCATAGATAACTTAATTGATTTTTTAAAAACACAATTTCAAAAAGTTTCAAAAATTATTCATATTTCTGATAGCGCTGCTTTACAATATAAAAATAAAAAGAATTTTTCTATGATCCTGCATCATTTGAATGACTACAAAACAGCATGTGACTGGCATTTTCATGCAACATCGCACGGTAAAGGACCTTGTGATGGGATTGGAGGAACAGTAAAAAGAAAAGTAGCTAGAGCGAGTCTTATGAAAGAATACGACAAAGTTATATCAACACCTCTTTAGTTATATAACTGGGCAGCAGCTCATTTTCAAGATAACATGCATTTTTTCTATGTAACGAAGGCAGGTTACATTGCAAAACGAAATCAACTAGCTGATAGATACGCCAATTTAAAAACAATTCCTGGAACACGAGGATATCACTCATACATTCCTACAAATTCCTTAAAATTAAATAAATGATAAAAATGTGTAAAATAGTGTACTGTCGATTATTGTTTTTAACTTCTCTCACAATTATAAGTAAAACTAAAATTAAAAACAATTACAAGCAATAGATCATGAACTTGCGTTCGTTTTATTATTTTTCCAAATATTTCTGGGATTGCATGTCCCCCTCTTCAGTGTCCTTATTGTAGATTGTACTTATTTCATTTTATAAAATCAATTGGTCCTAATATCTTATAACTATGTTTAGTTGACATGAATTGATATAAAATTAACAAATTTAAAAACTTTTTTAAAAACTAAAAATCACAAAAACTATACGCTGAGAATAAATTAACATGTAAAACTTTTAAAATAATTGATCTAACTAGATATATGAAAACAACGATTCACATTATGACGAATGGTTCGAACGAATGTTCGAACAAAACCGCCATGTCATTATTAATTGTTTGGAAGCTCGCTATTGCTCAGCTGACAATGAATATCAAACTGTAAAGCTGATAAAATGATTAATTGAATTCGATTAGAATGCTACATACTATCTATCTTTCATAAATTTTTGGGATTAAAATTTAACGAGGCATTTTTGATATTTGATGTATACTAATTTTTTTACTGTAAAAATTGATCAAATTTATCGGATGTTGGATTACTCAAAATTCAATATCTTTGAAACTATAAAAGAGTGCCTCCTCTAGTTTTGGTATGTTATTGGGCATACTTGGGGCTATCTTTCATAAATTTTTGGTAATAAAATTTTACGAAGATTTTTATTATAACAGATTTAATTAAACATTTAATAAAAAAAAAATAAAAAATTAAATATTTAATTTTTGTAAAAAGTATGATCTTTTATGAATAAAATAAATAAAAATTGTTGAAATCCGACAATAATTGACCGAGTTACATCATTTCAAAGATACACCTACACTATATTTTCCATGTGCATTTGCTCACTATGCGAGCGACCAAAAATTTTTTTTTTTGCATTTTTGTTTTTTCTCGATCGCATACTTTGAACATATTTTGTGTTCATCAAAATTAAAAGACTCGAAGAAAATGGATGTAAATTTTCCAGGAATTGCTCAAAAAAGAGAGGGAGAGTGCACGCGAGAGAGACAGAGAAAGAGAGAGATTGGGAGAGAGTAAGGAGAGGTAAGGTGGGAGGTAGGGAAGGAGGAAGGGAGACTGGGAGGGTGAGAGAGAGAGAGAGAGAGAGAGAGAGAGAGAGAGAGAGAGAGAGGAGAGAGAGAGAGAGAGAGAGAGAGAGAGAGAGAGAGAGAGAGAGAGAGAGAGAGAGAGAGAGAGAGAGAGAGAGAGAGAGAGAGAGAGAGAGAGAGAGAGAGAGAGAGAGAGGAGAGAGAGAGAGAGAGAGAGAGAGAGAGAGAGAGAGAGAGAGAGAGAGAGAGAGAGAGAGATGAGAGAGAGAGAGAGAGAGAGAGAGAGAGAGAGAGAGAGAGAGAGAGAGAGAGAGAGAGAGAGAGAGAGAGAGAGAGAGAGAGAGAGAGAGATGAGAGAGAGAGAGAGAGAGAAGAGAGAGAGAGAGAGAGAGAGAGAGAGAGAGAGAGAGAGAGAGTGAGAGAGAGAGAGAGAGAGAGAGAGAGAGAGAGAGAGAGAGAGAGGAGATGAGAGAGAGAGAGAGAGAGAGAGAGAGAAGAGAGAGTGAGAGAGAGAGAGAGAGAGAGAGAGAGAGAGAGGTGTTCAGCTACAACTGGTTCAAAGACCAATTAGCTAACCTCGATTGTTTCGACTTTTATAAATAACAAAAATAAAGTAGTTTAGTTGAACAATTGCATTTAACCCATTTTTGTTCATGCGGTTTTCATCTAATTAAAAATAACCAATTTCATAAACTTTCAACAAATAAAACGACACATAACACAACTCTATTATTCTAACCGTCGATAGTTATTTTAAAACAAAAAGCAACTTATTGGTGGATGAAGAGAAAATAGTAAATAATAAATACTAAAAATAAATGTGAGTAGAGAAAGTAATAATTATGAGAATAAAAAGTTTTACTTAACAATAGCAACAACAACAAATTTTTTTTTTTTATTTATAAACAAAAATAAAAACATTAAAAATCGAATTAAGAAGAAAAATGAAGTCTTACACGGTTATTAAATACTCGTAGTAATCCAAATGCTTGTATTTTTATTATTCTATAATGCCGGGGTAGTGAACTAAACTGACAAGTGAACAAGCAGTTGTTATTTTTTATTAAAACATTTATATATAGGAATACTAATTCAACCAGTTTTCGATTAAGTACATCTTAGTACCCACCCACTCACTTCTATTAATTGAAAGTATGGTAATCCGTTTGTTTTGTTAAAAACAATTTTTTCAGTTTATATAATGGTTCGATTTCCCTGTTATAAATAGATGAATAGAGCAAAAATTATGGAAAAAATTTAGACTGGATAATAAAATAAATTGCATTATTTTGGTTTCATTTTTCACTAGAAGAAGGAAAATTTTTATTTTCAAACGAAGAAAAAATAAATAGCTTTAGTTGTTTGTTAACTGTCCATACTTTTACTAGTAATTTTTTTTTACAATCCTTAAAGGATAAAATTCATATTGTAAAAAAAAGTGAAAAAATAAAAATAAATTAATTAATAAAATGTATTATTATAATTTGCGTGTTGTTTGTTATCAATTAATTTTATTGAATTTTTTTGTTATTTATGTAAATTCTGTAACAGAAATTCCCGCAACGAAATTAATTAATTCATCGTTGCAATCGGCATATTTAAAAAAAAATAAATCTTTTCGTTCTAATGAATTATGTGATTTGAATAATGGAAAAAAGATTTACTTAGAGATTGGTGATTATGGTGAATTAAGAGGAACTAATTTGAGTGTGCAATCGGTGAGTTAAAATTTAATGTGAAATGTGAAACTTTTCGATGTACAAAAAATAATTTTAAATTTTTTTAACCAATATCAAACTTAGTAGTACCTAGTACCTGAGTATAAAATAGTTAACGGAATAATTTATAACCATTTGAACTCTGGCTTTTAAATGCTTTGTAAGTTATTACCTACTCCATTTCGATATTTTTACAAGCTTTGCAGTTTAATGTGTAGAGTTTGGTTAATTGGAATAATCAAATATATAGTTCTGGAAAGATAATTAAATGGTGGATATATTTTTTAATTCTATCTTGATCCCCTACTAGGCAACACTCCTGAAAGAATTTATTCATTCGTATATTTAGTTCTTTTTTGTATTTATTGGCTTAGTCCCTACATTGGGGTCATATCGTTAATCAATTATAGATATAAAACATAAATGAAATGGTAATATAAATAAATTAAATGTAAAACTCAAAATTAAAATAACCAAATTTGGTAATCCTATTAGGATAAACCAAAACAAAACAAAAGAGACATAAATAGAAAAATAACTGATCTAAATGTTTTGCATAAAGAAAAATAAATAGAAAACCAATTTCATTTTTTTTCTCCAAATAAACTTGTCCATTTACACCAGCCTTTCGTACATAGATCTCCTCATTCAGACACTTTCCCACTTCTATATTTCACTTATTCTGATAAACTTATACACATCTCTGTTTTCCATTCTATCTATTTCAAAGATTTTCTTCAGTCGTCTTTCACCCAAGAAGATATTGATTTGTGATCTGATGTTATCGTAATGCAGACGAACAGACAAATGTAAACCTTAAATATTTTTTTACCACGTCCTTTAGCTTGTCTTAGCAATACAGGACCTGGGTAAACCACTCTAATTTTAATGCAAAATCACCTATTATTTGATCAGCAAATAAATATCTCTTTAAATGTGAAGCACTGCACGCAATTAGCAGTTATTTTTAATGATATCCTTTGCTCTAATGATCTACCATCGCTGCCTTAAAATGTACTGCGATGGTCCCGCATGAAGATGGCACTCTTCTTCGATGATTCGTTCGTTAATCTTTTGCTTGCATGGAAGTGGCGTATGCAATTTCTAAATTGTGTAACCTTCCACAAAACCGTAGGATTGGATCTAAATATGGACAAAATGATTTTTATGAAATCATCCGTTTTAATGCTTCACTCTTCCAAGGACTGGATTAATCTAAAAATTCTTAATGTGGAGCGTGTTTGATTGAAAGAAATTGAATAGCCACACACGTTTTCGATTTTTTCGGATGTAAAGAAAACCAGTGCAATGTGATGGATGAATCGTTCCAATAAAATGTTTCTGCTGATGTAAGGTTCTTCAAGTATTCTTTTACATGCCTAAGTCATAAGGTTTTATGAGTGTTGCTGCACAATGTTCTCGTCAAAAAGTTGAAATTTGTTGTATTGTACTTTAGTTTTGCTCATAACGAGATTTGTGAGCCATTCACCAATTAAACATATTACTACTGCGAACATATTACTTCTGACGCGTCAGAAAAGTCATATAATTGAAAAGGGATTAATTCTGTATAAATCCATCTTGAAATTTTAATGAGAGAAGAGACGTTGGATAATTTATTTCGAAAAACTCCCATTTTAATCTGATCTATACCTATAAGGCGTTTAATCTCGTGTGATCTGTTTAATCTAACGACTGCATTTCGCAGCCTTTTTTATGAATATCTTTTAAAAGTATCTGGTCGTTGGAACACCTCTTACGTAATTCATTCAATCAGGTTTTCTTTTATATGAATTGCTTCGTCAATTGAGTTACCTCCAGTCATAATGTCATCAACATAAAAGTCCTCCATTAGAATTCTTTGTGTGCTGTGATCAACATGATAATTTTAGCGATTTGTTGTGAAATAGAGAGGTATGAAGGATGGTCACATGATACGTTGACAATCCTCATCTCTTCGATCCATAAAAATTTGTCGATACATCTTCTTCCATATAGCCTTCCGCCTTGTTAAATTGGGCCTCGGCCTGTTTGCCGTCATGTACAAATAAATAAATAAATAATCTCGAACAAAATTTATATAGTTATCCCTGACCTAAAGACCAGGGTAGAAGCTTTTAAAAATAATAAAAGTGAAAAAAAATAATAGTAGGATGAAACCCATTAGAAATGGAGGAGAATATTATAAAAATGATAGGAAAAATAATTTACGAGCGATCTGAGGTCGGAAAGAGGAAGGGGTGAGTTTTTAAGGGTAAAAAACGGTTTATCTCGATTTCCGGCAAAACTAAAAGTTCTATGGAAAAAAGTTAAATAGCAAAGTTGTAGGTAATAAAAAGATCTAAAACTTTTGTATCAACACTTTTTTCACATAACCTCAAAATTCACCCGTCGAAATATCAGCTTTTTTCAAAAAGTTGGTATGCTTTCTGTTCGTTGAAATCTCTACTTTCCGATGGTGAAAAAAAATATATTACTATAGTAATGTTGGATCCTCAAGTTGCCAATTTCAGGTAGATTGTCGGAATTAATTAAATACACCTCAATTATAATTGAACTTCCAGAAAAGCCATTTATTAAAACATTGGAAAATGTTGGATCCTCAAAGTTGCCAATTTCAGGTAGATTGTTGGAATTAATTAATTACACCTCAATTATCTTTGAACTTCCAGAAAAGCCATTTATTGAAACATTAAATTTTTCACAGTTAAATACTTTTAAATTAAGTATTTCCTATTCCAATTTACAATAACCTTTTCAACAATACTTTTTAAAATTACGTTACAAACTTTTAATCAAAAAGAAACCAAAAAAAATTAGAGCTTCTTAGCTCATCCAAAACCACACCACAACTGCCTGCCATTAGCTTCAGCAAAATCAATTTTAAATGTTTGACCAATCAGAGGTCAGGTGAACTCATATTTCGTTTTATAAAATAAGTTGATTACGTGCTTAAAATTGCAACTAAGCATTTTTGAACTACTAAGAAATTGAATTCTTGTTTATTATTTGAATTAAGAAATTTTAAATATGAAATTGTTTAATTAACGAAATTTGATTTAGGTGAATACCTTATACAATGTATGTTTATACACCGGGTGTATAATGTGTATAAGAACTTTAGAATTGTACATGACTAAGGGACTGGTGTGGTGGACCACAACAGTAACTCTTCTCAGAAAATGCAAAAAATGAATTGAATTTTCGATTGAAAATTAGGGTGATTTTTCATTATTAATTCAAAATAAGGTGAAAAAATAAACATTTCAAATCAAATAAATTACAGCGTATTTGGGACATAAAAAGGCAAGTTTTCACCAAATTTCGTGAAAAAAAAAATTTTTTGTAAAAGATAAAAATAAAAAACCAAAAACTTGGTTTTTTGAATTTTTCACGTAAATTGTGAGGTTATGTGAAAAAAGTGTTGATACAAAGTTTTAGATCTTTTTATTACCTACAACTTTACCATTAAACTTTTTTCCATAGGACTTTTAGTTTTGCCGGAAATCGAGATAAACCGTTTTTTACCCTTAAAAACTTACCCCTTACCCTTCCCGACCTCAGATCGCCCGTAAATTATTTTTCCTTTCATTTTTATAATATTCTCCTCCTTTTTTAATGGGTTTCATGATTTCATCCTACTATTATTTTTTTGGTTTTCAAAAATTATCGACCCTGGTCAACTATGGTTTCCGCTTATGTTTTTTGAAAATCCCATTGACATCTGGCTTCCTCATCTGTCTATAGCTTAGATGTAGGTATCTCCTTAGTTTCCAAAAAACGTGCAAGTAAATGGTAAATATCAGTTTTAGCATGGAGTTTAACTTCTCCTGCTCCACCCAATTGGTACGTTTGAATACTGCTAACAATTATCTAACCAAATATTGACAATTGCGCCTAACCACATCGATCTACGTTTATTTTATTAGGTTTTAGCACTTGAAAAAGCTGATCGAAAATTGAATCTTCCAATTGCAGATGGTGTATTTGATACCACTTAGAGATGTAAATTTCGTGAATTTATTCTTGGAATTAAAAGTGCTGACACGTATTGATGGGTTCGAATCTGGAACTCAACATAAGATCCATGTTTGCTCTAAAACTCTTGAAGCGGTCGAACGTGGATTCAAGTCCAAATACCATAATGCGAGCTACAATGCATACCAGTTTAGCTGCAACCTGTGAGAAAAACGATTAATTTGAATTGAAATAGAGCTCTACTAATTGCACACACTCTCTCTCTCTATCTTCTATTATTTTGTAGAAACGATTGCATAATAATATATATCAAAATGCATTACATGATGCCGTAAACTGTTGCTCAAATGTTGTAATAGCTGAAGCGTAGATGCATCTGATTAATGAATTACAATTTGGAGTTATTCATTCCGGCGGTCTTAAACTTTTAGGTTTAATTATTGGCAGAACGCTTAATCTGTATTATATCAATTTGAATCAATCGTGTAAGTATTTCTTCGTATGTTAAATGGATTAGATCTAACTGCTATATCCCACAAACCACCAAAACATAAGGGACCTGGCGAAAAAAGTGCCAAGTTATATCTCTGCTCTTCCCCAACATTCTGTAGGTGTTTTCTTAATCTGTGACAGTGTCCCGTTGTCCTTGTTCAGTCTAGAGTACATTACTGCTAAGTTTTGATTGAACGACTCAATTAACTCCTGTTTTAAGGCCGTGGCGTGATTCCAGACTTTGGACCATTCCTTCATAATTATTTCTCTCATCTTTTTGTGAATGACTTTTGTTCTTAGCCCACAACTCGACATGCTAATTTGTCGGCTTCAATATTACCTGCGATACCCACAGTAAACTGTTATATTGTTACCATTGCAATTGCTCACGCAGTCCAAAACCAGTTTGGATGTGAAGGTGTATGAGCTTAGCACCTTGACTGCTGCTCGGCTGACCGACATAATGACAGTTCTCTTGTTCTGATAATTTCTTCCAAAGTTGAATTTTGCGCATTTTTCGATTGCATTTTTTTCAATATATTCAAAAATGCTTTGGTTGCAAATTAAAGCCAAAAGTTGAAAGTTCAGTTTTTGTGACCTTCTATTGACGACGTAACTGTGGAAATCGATAGCGCAACTTACATTTTCTCGCATGGTTGATCATATTGTATAAATAAAAAAAAACATTTATAAATCTTCTTAAATCAATAATGTAAAACAATTTTTTTTCTTCTATTTTAGAAATATTATGGTGACCCTCATATCAACGAAACAAATCCAATATATCAATGCAATGCAGAAATAATAACATGTCCCTCATGTATAATTCGTCTTAATGTTACGTAAGATCACGCAATATTAATTTTATTTTTATAAAATCAAACAACAAATTATACTCTATACACATAATATGATTACTAAATCAATTCTTAAATATTTATATCTTGCAGCGTTCTACTAAATAACTCTTCTTGTCAAACTGATTATTTAGTAATCAATGAGCCGCCATACGATTCTGATAGTTTTGAAAAGAAAATATGTGGAACTGAAATAATTGAGTATAGCAGTTTAACTAGAAATTTGATAATTAAATTTGTCTATCAACATAATTATAGTTTAGCATTTCATTTGCATTATTCAGCGGCAAGTAAGTATATTTCTGGATAATATTAGATTATAAGTAAATATCGCATACTTGAAGGTTAAACAACTGCTGCATTTCTCTCTTTTACTTTGTTCTCGTAACATAGTAGAGCATCCCCTTCAATATACGGATATGACAACCCCGCATGCGCCAGTCCCTTCTTTTGACACATGAGTTAACTTGAGCTATCACATACTCCAGAAATCTTAGAAGTGGTGACCGACGAATTCTTTCAAGTCAACGGTAGCACTCTCAATCTTAGTTATAGAATATTATTTGTTGAGGGCACGCTATTGCTTGTTCGAAAAAAACAGCCGCCGTGTAACTCTATAATGTGGGCATTAATTATTTAATTTTAATCAATTAATCACCCGAGGTAGAGGGGTCAAAAAGTTGTGTGTCTCTTTTTTTGTGTTTATTTGCAACAATTTGCAATATGTATTTTCATTTAATTTTTGTTGTAGGAAAATATTTATGGTGTGGGGTGGGTCAAAAAATGCGTAATCACATCGTTGATTGCAGATAGCTAAGGAGGCCCTTATTGCAGATGTCTAGTTTTTCAAAAAATGATAGAAATATGTTCAAATATGTAATATTTATATAATTTGTTTCCACATTCATAACGGTTTTATATATACACTTTTTGGGCTCTAGCCTCTTAACCTGTACCTGGATATGGCCAATTATCGAACTTGTCCAAGAGATTATTTGCCGCAACACACATAGAAAACATTTTTGGCGTGACCGATCGAAAAATGTGACCGTGAGGGTGCAGTTAATTTCCGTTGTACTTCACACAGTTGATTGCAGATAGTGATAGCTAAAAAGCTTTTTATGGTAGATGTCTGGTTCATCAAAAAATAATAGAAATATGTTCAAGTAGTTAATATTTATTAAATTTGTTTACGTATTTCGCCCCAAACGGCCGTTATGACGCTTTGTTTTTGACAGTTTTAAGGCTCTTGACTCTTAACCTGTACCCATATATGGCCTGTTATCGAACATATTTTTTTAAAAAAAATCTTGCACTTTTAGCAATTTCACTATATTTATTTTTTAAAGTTGGACTACACCAGTGTAAACCGAAATGTATCGGCAACCTTGTTTTGAATCAGCTTTACCATCGAAATATATTTGTCATGATTTCCTCCTTCGAATAGGCCTATCTCTCAATTCGATAAACATTACTGGCCATTAATAAGTTCTATTATGTTATTAAGTTTTGTTCTGTCTCATAACAATAGAAAAACATTACAGCAAACTATATTTCATTAGGTACTAAAATATCCCTTCAGAAACTCCATCGTTGATTGTAGAAAATACAGCTCACCATAAATACAGCCTCGAAAATAACATTTTATTTTTAAATAAGATTTAAAACGCTTATCTACAGTTGAAATTTATATGAATTTTATTTACACTATTTTTTGTACAGGATACACCGTTCCGCTTACAATAAATTTATCGCTATTTGCTAATAATATCGTAATTCGTAAATCGTAATCCGACTTAAACTGTCCTTTTTGAGGAAATGCCTTAAATACAATTTTAATTAATACATAATGATCGACATCGTTATTGCGTATATTTTATCTGTTGTTGTTGAATTAACCCTTTTTCTAAGAATTATTTAATCGTTTGATAATGATAACTTAATTTGTTTTAGTTGTTTTATGCAGAAGATTTAAATCTTTTTTATAAAAAAGTAAGGTTGAACACAATTTTGTTTTGTATTTCGTTGCGATTCTAATGATGTTACTGTAAGACGGTGAACCGCATTGATTTTAAGGAATCGAGTTTGATAGATTTAAAAAAAATCGAAAAAGATTGGAATATTTAAAATTCAATAAATTATCGACTGCTTAATTTTTGAGTTATTAGCAAACACGAGTTGGTTTTCCTGTACCTTCCCACATTACAAAAGATAGAATTTGAAAAAAATTACGGTTATAGGAAATGTTGTAAAGATTAAACATAAACTATATAGCGGTGGTCGGCGTATCTCTTAAAACTTTGTTTGAAAGGGGTTGAGTACAAATTTTTCAAAAAAAAATTGATCATATCAAAGTGGGTTGTAAAAGGTGGATTTTTTTGTAGTGCAAAACAATTTTTTTTTAATAAAGCACTGTTTTCGACTTATTTTCGGACATGTGAATTTTGTTTTGTCCGCCCTTATCTATGAACATTACAAAAGAACAAATTTTAAAAAAATCACGGGTGTAGGAATTTTGTTAAATAAATACTAAAATTTTTTTTTGTTGTTATAATTTCAAATGCTCATTGAAGGGGGTTGAGAATAGAAATTTCGAAAAAAAAAATTATTTTTCATCGTGTCAAGTGAGGTGTCATATGAAAGGTGATTTTTTTATAGTGCAAAACAATGTTTTTTGTAATTTTCGAAAGGACAGTTTGTGACTTATTTTCGGGGGGGGTTGAGAATAGAAATTTCGAAAAAAAAAATTATTTTTCATCGTGTCAAGTGAGGTGTCATATGAAAGGTGATTTTTTTATAGTGCAAAACAATGTTTTTTGTAATTTTCGAAAGGACAGTTTGTGACTTATTTTCGAAAATGTGAATTTTTTTTGGTCACTCCCTCCTACAAAAGAAAAAATTTAAAAAAATTCACAGGTGTAAGAATTTTTATAAATTAAAACTGAATTTTTTTTTGGTTGTTATAACTTATAGTAATTTCAAATGTTCATTGGAGAAGGGGGAGGGGAATATAAATTTCAAACAAAATTTGGCTTTGGCCCGTTTTTGGCTTATTTCTAAAATTGTGTTTTGGAGACGAACTATTCTCGTAGAATTATATATACACGGAATCCTCTACTAGCTAGTTATATTCGCACTTGTTCAACTTTTAAATTATTGTCCTACATGTTCACTGTAAACGACTTTATTATCCACATATTACAATATGTGGATAATAACTAGCAAAATATTCTCAGAGTGAACCCAAGTGCTTCTGAACTACGGTGACGCTACTAACCGCGTTAATAACTCGATTATTCACCTTGCGGGACCTAAATCAAATTGTTAAATTGTTTTCCTTGTTAAATGAACTAAACATATCATTGCAAGGACAACTTAAGGACGGTTCATACAACAACAGTTTCTAAAAAAATATTACTGCGGCATATTTTTTAGAAACTCATCCATTTGGCGTTGATGTATGAACCGTCCTTAAGTTGTCCTTGCAATGATATGTTTAGTTCATTTAACAAGGAAAACATATCTGACCGGTATGCAAGCAATTCACTGTCGGACAAGAATTTTTCCAATTTCAATTTGATTTCATCCCGCAAGGTGAATAATCTAATTAAGAGTAATTTTTTTTAATGTTTTTAAAGGATACTTTGTATGAGGCTGTGATAGTTGAGACCTACGATTTGCCTAAAATTTTCAGGATATATTAGAAGTATGTACTGTGATAAGAAAAAGTACAGTTTACCACCTCTTAAATATGGCGCGTTTGACCTTGAATAGAGGTCAAAGTTTAAGATCACGGGTAAATCGTATAAATTATATGATCATTTTACTTCATAAAACAATGAGTCACCGATGACTTTTTTTTTTAATATGGAGTCTGCTTGATACTATGTAGATGTTAGCATAAATAATTTGGTGGCTCACTCATGGCTTTAAGGGCCAAGGTCATTTGAAAATTATGTTTTCATTGCTTATTTTGCCTTGTTTTCGGAGTAAATATCTACTAAACCCATTACAAAAACCCACAGCAAAAACTATTTGATTAACTACACAACATATATATGAACGTAGTTAGAAAAATTTAAAACAGCTTGGGCGACTCTTGGCTTTAGGAGTCTAAACGGTCAAAAAGTTTGAGACATAGCTGTAATTATACTTTACACTGTGTAGTTTAAGGTCCAGGCATAAACCCCGTGGGGAAAGTGTTTGTTTTTTTAATACATGCTTTTTTCAAACGTCCAATATGCGTTTTACAAAATGTATCCTTGTGCACATTTTACATATATTTCAGACTATTTTTGGTTTTATAATGAATAAAAATTAATTTTTTATTAGGGCCATAATCGATTGAGTAAAAAATTACAAAACCACAATACTCCCCCTTAGGAACACCTTAATTTTTTTATTTATTAGTGAAAATAAGAGCAAGTAGAAGATTGGTCGGGTAATGAAGAAAGGTTTAATTTAGTTACTAGTAGGTAAGTAGGTCTGGTCTGGTCGAACATTACAAAAATCTGATCAGATATGTGCATTTCACCGCTATACATATTGAAAGTGCTGGCGCCCACCGAAACAATGCCAACACCCTGAACACAAATTAAAAAAAGTTCATAGAATAATTTAACCGATAGCTCTAAGACCTGTATCCTGGGCTATTTACAAAGAAATTAATAGATCTGAAAGAAATTCATGGTATTAACATCTATAATAATCTTCCTGAACATAATAAATGCTCAAATACTCTTGGCATATTTAAAAGAAACTGTTTTAGCTACAATGCCGAATCAAGCCATTGAATTATTAAATTTTAATTACAATCATACATTTTTTGTTTTTTTTTATCATTTTCAACTCACTATCCATATCTTTTTCATTAAGTATCTATTGTTGTTTGATAAAATTATATAAAACTGTTCTAGTTCAATTTAAATATATAAGTATTATTATTGTTATGAATATCAGTATTTTATGTTAGTATTAAGTAATTATTATATGTCATTCTAAATAATTGTATTGTCCTCTCCTTGTTAATAACTTGTAAATGTATATCACTCGATACATACTTCGAGCTGTATTGTATTATAATAAAAAAAAATTTAATAAGAAATTTAAAAACAGGGGAAATGTTTAACCATTCTAAAGTGTTATATTATCAACTACCAAATTTCTCTAATGTCTATTAAATTAATCATAATCATAAAAACATATGTTTTGGAGTCAGTATGAAATAAAAGTTTTAAATTTTAAAATACTTAAATTTTGAAATAAATAACATTTTAAAATACTTGATTAGGCTTGCTCCAGGTGCAACAGTCTCCATCAAACTTTCTTTTGCTGCTAACTTTTGTTCATGAGTCAGCAAAGCGGATGGAAAAGGTTCATAAAGTGCACTTGTATCATTTGATTCATCTGATGTAAATTCGGTCGCCTTTCTGCGGTTAACTTCTTTTCTGAAATTTGTTTTGCAATCATTTGTCTGTACACCACCTATAGGAAAACTTGACCTTGAGTTTCGTTGTAAATTTCCCAGGATATAGGTCTTAGAGCTATCGGTTTCATTGTTCTATGAAATTTTTTAAATTTGTGTTCAGGGTGTTGCTATTGTTTCGGAGGGCGCCCACACTTTCCATATGTATAGCGGTGATATTCACATATTTGATCAGATTTTTGTAATGTTCGAACAGACCAGACCTACTTACCTACTAGTAAATAAATTAAACCTTTCTTCGTTGTCCATCAGATCTTCTACTTGCTCCTTTTTTCACTCATAAATAAACACATTCCAGGTGTTCCTAAGGGGGAGTATTGTGGTTTAGTACGACTTGACTCTACAGATGATCGATCGGTTACCCCGATCAAATGAAGTTCTATCTTCAACTAACTAAAACCTAAGTTTGTTTAAATTAAATTAAATTTTTTTTTAATAAAATTTGTTGTGTAGTAGGAATTACAAAATATGACACAACAACACATAAAATCCTTTTATACCACAACAACATATGCGTTCTAAGGAGACGCATATGTGAAACTGATGGGATAGAGAAAATAAAAATAAAAGATAAAAGGTAAATTTCCATGAACAAAACTAAAATAGATTTGCCAAATTAAACTTTTACGTTTAATTCACACATCAGATTAGTATTTCAATAGTAAAACTTTTATTAAAAATTGCGTATAAAAGTTTGCCAAAGGAAACTACCATTTAAATACTAATCTAATGTGTAAATTTAATTTAGTGTAAAAGTTTGTTCTAAACCAATTTAGTATTTGGTTCGTTTCTAATGAAAATGAATTAATTTAAACAGAAATAGTTTTCTTTAAATATTTTCATTAATAAATATGGCAGCAAAACAAAAATTTTGTTAAAGTAAAAACTTATAAATTATGCATATAACTAATAACTTAGAAAAATATTTTAAATTGAGAAAATTCAGATTACGCGAGTCAGAATATTTTTTATGAACTTAACAGATTTGAATATTCCTAGATCCGTTATCCGTTTTCTTCACTATATATTCAGATGAAAAGATCTGAAAACACACATTCTGAACAACGTATAGGAAAAAATGGTATATGTTAGGAATCGAACCCGTCACCCTTGAGTTACAAGGCTAGCACTTTAATAACTGAGCTAGAACTTTACCATTCGCAACGTTTATAATAGTTCAATAGAGAAAGAAATTGAAATTCGGTTTATTAGATTGTCGCAATCTCAGCTGCCGTTTACAGAGTTAGTGTTTAGAGATAATCATATTTAAAGTTTTAAATAATAGAAAAATAGTAAATACTTTAATTTTTTCCTATTTGGTCACTTCGTCCATTCCTGGATCATACAACAACCCTTCAAACTTTTTATATTCAAACGCATTCTTTTACTCAAGAGTTTCAAAAAGAGAAGAAAGTGGTATATAACCGAGCGTCACAAGCTCCTTGAAATTAATCGATTTTAGTACTGTGGCACGTTGACTAAAGTACTATCTAAAACCTTTATTATTGGAGTGAATATGTAGTAGACGGAGAAATCGAGTGCATCAGACGGGAGTCCAAAGCATATTCTTTTATCTGTTTTACTTATCAGTCGGTTAGTGCAAATAGGCAAACTCTTAAGATCACACATTGTTATAGCGACAGGATATAAAGGGAATTTTTTGTGCATATAAACGAAAACACATAATTTTTCTCCAACCGGACCATATAAATTATTAAGAATATATGAAATATAATTTTTAATAAAAGTTTTGGTTAAAATAAAATTTTTCCAGATAAATAATCAAAATTTCATGACTTTCCATGACCAAAATAAAATCCCCTGACTTTCCATGACGTTCCAGAATTCCATACCTGGTGGACACCATGTCACAGTGGTACAGATCAATTTCAGTTCGGCAAAAATTCATTTTATGAGTGATTCTAATGTATTTTTTAACGCTGAATCCGAATCTGCCATCGGTTTTTTCCCCAGGTCAGCAATTTCCCCGAAAAAACCGAATTTTCGGAGTTAAGGTGCAAAGTGTTTTTTTTATGATTCCTTTGGTTTTATATAGTCATTTTATGCAGAAAAATGAGTTTTTAAATTTACCCGTTTTTTTTCGATCCGAATTTTCGGTTTTTCAGGTTTCCATGATAGATAGGTAAAAAATAACTTTAGATTCGGATTCAGCGACCAAAAGTATGGTAGAAACGATATAAAACTTTACTAGCTTGTGATCTTTAAATTTGACCTCACGTGACCATTGAGAGGTCACATCTTAATTTCCACAAAAGTCCTCACTAATTTATGAGTGTCCAATTGAAGCCTGGTACTTTCTCTACAAGCTCCAAAAAACAATGAGTGGGCCCCTTTGGTGAAAGTTAGGAGTGAAAGTTATAGCCAGTTGAATCTCGAATAAAAAACCCGGACATTATGGGGGATAATAATGTCAAAATCTTAAAATATATAATTAAAAGATATATTATCAAAATCAAATATTAAGCTATTCTAGACATGAAAATCCCAATTCGACTATTATATAACGCCTTCAAAATCTCCACGGTAAATGTTTCCTTCCTAACTCTTTTTCATAGCAAGTCATGCGGAATTGGAGCTGGGTAAAATTATAAAACTGTGCCAGACAAAGAACAAGATGTAGCATGCTTTGCTATACATCTTCCTCTAGTATAGCTTAATATTTGATTTTGATAATATATCTTTTAATTATATATTTTAAAACTTTGACATATAATTATCCCAATATATAAATATCCCCCATAATGCCCGGGTTTTTTATTCGAGATTCAACTGGCTATAACTTTTGCGAATCCGAATCTGAAGTTTTTTTTTACCTATCTATCATGGAAACCCGAAAAACCGAAAATTCGAATCGAAAAAAAACCCGGGTAAATTTAAAAACTCATTTTCTGCATAAAATGACTATATAAAACCAAAGGAATCATAAAAAAAACACTTTGCACCTTAACTCCGAAAATTCGGTTTTTTCGGTTTTCGGGGAAATGGCTGACCTGGGGAAAAACCGATGGCAGATTCGGATTCAGCGTTAAAAAATACATAAGAATCACTCATAAAATGAATTTTTGCCGAACTGAAATTGATCTGTACCACTGTGCATGTGTTTACCCTTATGCTACTTTTATATGAATATATTTATTTTTTTTTTTGAAAGATTCGCAATACTACGGAAAAAAACTTATTAATCATAATAAACAAGTTTCGTCATATTGCATAATATATTTATTCTATCAATTTCAATCCTATATAACCAATCCACGTCTTTTGAATCAATCGAACTCAATCCAATTAGGGAATAAATAATAAAAATTTAATACATTTTTCAATTTTTTTTCTTTTATTTTTAGAAAATCAAATAATAATAATGGATACAAAAGAAAATGAGAATAAAGAGGTATTTTTAGTGAAAAATTTAACCATAATAACATCACCATATTTTCCAATGTACTATCAACGAGATTATGGTGTTGAATATATAATAAAATGTAATTCAATAATATCCACGCTATTATCAACGTGCCGCATACGCGTTGTGTTTTCTGATTTTCAAATTTCAAGTGCATCAACATTTGAGGTTTATAAAAATGTACAGGAGAAAGGTTATGTACGTACGAATATTTATTCTGGATCAATATTTCGACCTCCAATAATTTTTGGACGTAACTCATCGATTATGTTACGATTTTATGCCAACGGGGGTACAGGATTAGGTTATCGTGCTGTTGTTAATTTTTTGAAAACAGAAGACAATAATGGGATTGAAAATGAATTGGATAATAATTCTGAACTTAATCCTTCAACAAATTGTGGTGGATTTGTTGAAACGTTAGGTGGAGCGATTACAATGATGAATATGTTAAATGAATATGAGGGAGATAGAAGAAATATGATGACACAAAATAAAACGAATAACTTGGAGAGGAAACATTACGATTGTATTTGGATGATAAAACCACCGAATAGTTTTTTACATTTGAAAACACATCTAATGATTCGAGTTGATGCATTTGATAAAATGTTGGGATCATCTGAATTGGTGATTAAAAAAGGTTTGACATCTGATTGTAATATTTTGGAAATATTGCGAACAAATTCCATGAATTCAATGTTGAGTTCTAAGACTTATGTTGTACCATTGACATCTGGATATTATGTTAGTTTCAAGGGAAGTTTTGGAGTTAATACTAAATTGGCAATTGTTTATACAGCGTTTAGCTATATGGGTAAGTTTGAGTTCTAAAAAAAAATTATAAAATTCTTTAAAAAATGCAAATTGGTTTTGCCCCGTTTTACTCTTTTTTGTTGGGCTAATTAGCTTCTTTAAACGGTGTCGATTCCAACGGTTTAACAGAGCTGCTCATGTTGAAGCTAAGTTTGGAAGTGCAACAAGAGATCTGTGACAATGAAGCAGAGTTTTTGGCGGCAAATGGGATCTGAATCAGAAATAACCTACTGGCTATATAAAGGAGTTGCCAAATCTATTTTCAGTTTTGAATTAATTGCATGATTTACGAGGACCTTTACTACGAATACGAAAACGAAAGTGGAGGCGGTGGAGACTTGCTTGCTTATGCATTTGCAAGAATATAGAAGAAGGAGTTGAACACTACTGAAAAATTCTAGATGAATCTCTAATAGAGTGTGACTGACAGATGACAGAGTAATTCTATCTACCTTCAGAAAAAAGTACAGAATAGCATTTCTTCCAAAATACGTCTTCTTTTAAGCCAATTGGCTCGCAGGCAGCAACTCCAATACATTAGGTATCTAAATAGACGGATAACTTATTGATCATAGGGGAGGAGTTACGGTCTATTTCATAAATGAAAATCTTCTGGAATTCGTCAAAAATACACTCTCGAAGTGAACAACAACAGGCCATATTAAAATTTTTACTGTAGTCAAGCTACCGTTATTGCTCTTGGAAATATCATTATTAAGTTCAAAATAATGAAAAAAATGCTCTAATTCCTTAACCTATCTCTGGCTCAAAAAACCACTTTTAATTGAAAGTGGAAAATAAAAAGGCTAACCAGTAGGGAAAAAGGCCTCCTTTCAGGAGGCTCAGTGATTCTAAGGCAAGAATAAGAATACTGAAAGGAAGAATAATATCGCTAGGACCCCTTTAATATGTAAACTCATATTTATTAGAGAAACACAAAAATCTGTAAAGTCTTTAACATATCTAACACATAAGTGAACCGTTTAGTTAGATTGCCAACATCTGGGGAGACTTTGAGTAGAAAATTGCTTAACAATACCATGTTGACTCGAAGAAGACGAAACCGTCCGCTGCCGAAGAATCATTAGTTCTCTCTCTCTCTCTCTCTCTCTCTCTCTCTCTCTCTCTCTCTCTCTCTCTCTCTCTCTCTCTCTCTCTCTCTCTCTCTCTCTCTCTCTCTCTCTCTCTCTCTCTCTCTCTCTCTCTCTCTCTCTCTCTCTCTCTCTCTTTCTCTTTCTCTTTCTCTCTCAAATATGTTCTGAAATGCTTTAATTCACAAACTTCGAAAAATTCGACATATCTTTGACTCTGCACCAATTTACAACTTCTAGAACCAATTTGCTACAAATGCCGTAACTAATCAATAAACTTTAATTTATTCTAGATTGTTATATTGGATCCGAGTTTCTATGCCAGAATCATAGATGCATTCCGATTCAATTACATTGTGATGGTTTTGATCATTGCGGCGATGGAAGTGATGAACCGCAAACTTGTTCCTTAGGTATAATATAAACTCTTCTTCAATAGCCATTTGTTTAAAAACCAATCTGATGTATATTTTATAGAATGGGAATCTGAACACTTCGATCGTAAATGGTATTCGCACACACCAAATTATTATTTTCCGAAAACAGAACGTTATCCTGATTTAAAAGCAGCAACCGTTGTATTTATGATTTCAAGTTTAGGTTTGGTTTTGTTAATAACAGCTTGGTAATACTTCTATATCGAATGGGAGCGCGAGCTAGACATCAAAGAGAACTTCAAAATCATTTGCAAACAATAAGCGAGCTGCTCGATCATAGTCGAAATGAGAATTCAAATGAAGAGCCACCACCGACATATGAAGCACCTCCAGATTATGATGAAGTAATTAAAGTTGGTATTGATGAATCATTAGATCGGAAAAAGAAGATAAGAAAGTCGGATCGAAAGTTGGTGATAGTCACCAAAGCACACTAAGTACGATTTCTTGTTTAACTAAATTATAATTTTTTTATAAACAAATCTTTTTCAGAAACCTAACGGATTATTCTAATGCTGTGCTAGAGGTTGTTCTTCCTCCGGAAAATGAAAATAGCAACCCTGTTTCAAGAAACTTCGAGACAGATGATTCGGAAATTATTAACTTTTTACCATCAGTCCGTCGAATAGGTGAGTGAAAAGAAAAATTAAGCTTGTTTGTTAATAATAATAATCGCATAAGAACTCACAGAAAACCAGTAAACATATAAAATTTTAATAATGAAATTAGATTATCGATTGCAGAAAATGCAACGTCGTATTCGGCAATCTCGAGCACGAGCCAACAGCAGAATCGGAGCTGCCAAACAACACCAATACCGAATAGTCCACCACCAGCATATCAGTGTCAAGAGACAAGGAGGCGAAGGTTCCAACATGAAAATCAAAAAAGCAGCGATAAACCGTTATTGCCATCAGTGATTATTGATTTAATACCAACCACGTCAACATCATCATCTACGATAAATGAAAATTTAATTGATACAAGTAATGAAGACAAATCGCAATACTGGTATCGTGAAAACAATAATAACGAAAATAGTGATAAAAATTCTTGGTTAATTTTTCAAAATGGTGAACAATCAAGTACATCACCACCACAAACATTATCTAATATGAACTCCAAACCTTTGAATGAAGTTGATATGTTTTTGTCATCGTTTGGCGAACTACCGAAACCAATGAGGTAAGGAAAACTATTTTAAAAACCGAATAAATATATAACAAAAAATATATCCATATTTGAATTTTAGTTGCTCATCTTTATTATACAATAGCACTGCTGCATTGACTCCCACACCCTTGTCTACATCTTCAGATATTACACAAGCATCAATATCATCATCATCTTCGTCATCATTCGGACACACGTCTTGTTTTTCAAATAAATTAAACAGCTTATCACAGTCGAATAATTCAATTTATTCCAATAAAAACATTTTATGCAAAAATTGTTTAAAAAATTTTAACTCAGACATTCAGAAAAGCGATAAAAACAATTTAGCTATTAATCCAAAAACTTTAAATCATAATAAAACTATTAGCGAGTGTAGAGATGATGATATTGATACCAATATGAATCAGACGAATAGCTACAACGATGGTCTACTGTGTTGCCCAATATGTGGTGATACCTCAACGCTGCCATTTCTAATTGATAACAATAATGAAATATATCAAAATAACCTAACTTCAAATACTAATCAAAAAAGCTTGTCGTTTGATTTTTTAAATATGCAACAGTGTAATAATTTTTTAAATAATAATGAATATATTAAAAAGAATATCAATAATAGTAGTTTAGAAAATAGTAAGAGTTTGACTTCGAAGAAACATTTGTCTGATAGTGAAATAACACTTGTAAAATAATCGAAAAACAAATAAAAAATGTATATATTTATAGTTAAATGTGAATCAAAAAAATAGAAAAAATAAAATTAGAGACAAAAGTGGTTACTATTTTCATTTGTTTTATTCTGGCTTTAAACATGACGCAAACTTTACAAAAATATTTTTGATCTGTCGGAATTTAACATCACCATTGTACTACTACTTTGCGTCTTCCATGAATGAAAGATAAAACATAAATGGCCCAGAATAAACTTATACTAAAAATCGAAGAAGAAAAAGTCATTTAAAATCAAACCGAAAAAAAAGTTTAAAAGAGAATTGAGCAGCAGATATTCTGTAAATAAAAAATAACAGGAATATCGAACTTTGACTTTGTGTCAAAGACATTTTATCTCTGATGTCTTATGACACAAACTCCATTATCAACACATTTCCCATGTTCCGTTCCGAACTCTTGACCATATGATCAAAGTTTTATCGAGGCGTCACATTTCATCTTTTGACCCGTATCTATCAATTGCTTTTTGGTAAAATCTCTCGGGCAACGATGTAATCAAATGGTATGTGGATGGTTCAAAAACTGAGATGGGGTTGGCGCAAGAGTATTTTGACAGAGCCAAATACGTCAAGCTAATTGGCACCTGCCGCAGAATCTTGCAGACTCGTCCTTCTGCAGAAAATGTGCAGACTTTAGCTTGAGAAGAAATTATCACAAGAGGTTAGGTATCTTATCGGATAGCCAAGCAGCCGTTAAGGCACTAACCTCATACACCATCACATTCAGCATAGTTGACTGAAACTGAAACGGATATCTGGTCATGCTGGTATCACAGGTAATGTAGAAACCAATATATTAGAAAGGAACGGTGCAATAATCTTTTTGTGGACTAGAGACTAAATCCATCCATGAAAAGGTGAGGGATGAAGTTATGACAGAATGCTCCAAAACCTGGAAATAACACCACGGAATTAGGTATAACACTACGGGATCAATCTAAGTAATTAATTGTGTTGTTCAATCTGAAGAGAGCCGTAATGTGCTCTGTGCTGAATAGGAACAACATGAGAATAATGGCAGGTGTTTTAACATTATGCTGGTTATGTAGCAAGTTGGGTCATATTTCGAGATAATGTAAAAATATGAGAAGAAAAAGAGCAAGATGTAACATATGTATGACTAACCTAATTACCATACAATACATATGTTATTCTTCCCATTAACTTAACTTAAATAATTAAGCAAGTCATCAATCAAAACAAATAATATAGAACGAATTAAGTATATTTAACTTAGCTCATATAACCAAAATTCTCACAATGTTTTTTTAAATGACGAAATATAATCTATATAAAATTTTATAAAATTTGATGATCAACCTTAAGTATTACAAAAATTAAATAATATTAAATATATGAAAATAAATATAATTTCTGTAAAATAAGGTGAATAAATTTATTTCATATGTAATTGACCGATATTACCTTTATAAAATAGATCGATCGTTAATTGGACAATCGATTAATTTATTAAAATAACGATAAATCTGGGAGGGAATTGTATCGAAAATAAGTGGAGAGATCTTATACTAATTTTAGTATATTGTAATAAACTTCGTCCAGAATGGGTTAATTTCATTTAATCATAAAAAACCAATACGTTCCGCCTAAATGTTTTCTACATTCAAAGATGAAGTAAAAGTTAACTCCCCTTTAACTAATGCAAGTTGCATAAATTAATGTAAATTAAATTTGGTTACATTATTGAAATTAAAAGGAGGAGTGGCCTATTTTTTTCTAGAAACAACTACAGTGAGTACCAGAATATTCTGCTTATTTGTTTTTGAATATAAAAGAAGCGAACAAAATATCAGAGAATCAGTTTTAATTTTGCAATTAAAAGTGTTTTACAAATATTCGAAAGTATAAGGAATAATCGGTGGTACTTGAGCCTGGGTACTAATAGTAAAAGAATTTCAACTGGTTGGAATTGTAAATACAGATTTTACGATTCCGAGCATTATTGATTCAAATTGTGGAAAAGCAGTGAAGTTCATCGTGCAAAAATTGGAGACCCTGGAATTCATTGTAATTAAAATTAGGAAGTTGCTGTAACTGGTTGATAAATAAAGTTTGGGATTTTGTTAACTAAAGATCTGTCTTTTTACTGTCATATTTGCTCAATAATCTAAAAGAACCAACGAAGAGTCGTTACAGTGGTGTCAGAAGTGGGATTATTGAAACAATGGTCAAGACAGTAAATATTAGTGATCTCAACCAGACCCAGCTGAAGGATGAGTTGAAGAAAAGGAATGCTCCAATCCATGGAACGAAGGCAGAACTTGCATTCCGGCTGCGTAAAGTTTTAGAAGAAGCGGGCCAAAACACAGAGGTCATAGAAGTAGAGCCAGAGGAAGTTACGGTCCAGAATGCCCCAGCAATTGATCCGATGATGGTGTTGATGAAAGAAATGATGGCACAGCAACAACAACAATTTGCTGATATGATGGCCAAACAAGGAAACAATCTGATGGCCCGACAAGAGAAACTGGCAGCGGAACAAAAAGTAGATCAACAACAACAATTTGCTGATATGATTGCGAAACAAGGAAACAATCTGATGGCCCGACAAGAGAAACTGGCAGCGGAACAGAAAGTAGAGCAACGACAACAATTTGCTGATATGATGGCGAAGCAAGAAAGTCTACGTGAAGTAATCGAGTCACGTATATCCAGTGCAGAGGTCAAAATCAACAACATGGAAAGGGAGCTGCGGACAGTTACCGAAGAACAAGAGAAATTACGCAAACTTTCGAGTGAATTACGCCAAGAAATAGCACAAGGGAAGTCAGGTAACATGATCAATCCATCAACTACTTCAGCTCCAGCTAGAGTAAAAACACCCGCATTTGATGGATCTACATCGTACCAGATATTTAAGATGCAATTTGAGATAGCAACAACTGGGTTCGATCACCAGCAAAAAGCAAATGCGCTTATATTGGCATTGAAGGGACCTGCTGCTGAAATTTTGCAGACACTATCAGCGACAGAGCGTGATTACAACAAGCTAATGGAGGCCTTAGAAGTAAGATATGGGGAAAGTCATATGCAAGCTCTCCATCGCATGCAGCTCAAGACACGAAAACAAGGAGTCAGCGAAACTTTGCAAGAATTAGAGGCTGACATTGTGAGACTGGTTAATCTATCATATCCGAATTATAACGCTGAACATCGAGACGAACTGGCAGCTGATACATTTATCAATGCTCTTCGAGATGTGCAAATGAGAAATCAGCTGTATCTAAGCGGGAAGAAGCTACCTGCGGAAGTCTTAGCATTGGCCTTACAAATGGAAGCTGGAAAAAGAGCGTATGGCTCAGATAGGGTACGTCAGATCGAAGTTGCTGAAGAACCCCTAAAAGCAGCGCTTGATGAAGTGATCATGCGTGTCAAAAGTCTGGGAGATAAGCCCGAGCGAAATCAACGAAGTAGATCTAGCAGAGTAAGATGCTGGAACTGTGGGAAGTTGGGACACATCCGAAGAGAATGTAAATGGGAGCCACACCCGGAAGACAGAGGCCGCGTTCCGGATTCGGGAAACTAGATTGTGCCAGTTTTGAAGGGCGAAAGCTGGCTCAATTACAATGCCCTACATTGGTCGTATCACAAGTAAAAAGAGAAAATAGTAGTCTAGTCTTAGAGGCAACCGTTGGAAGCAAATCGTGCATGTTGACTTTGGACACAGGTGCTTCGAGATCGATAGTGCGTCCAGATGTGGTTTGTGATAGTCAGATCGATACAGCAAGACGATTCACCCTAAAAACAGCTACTGGTGAAACAGTTCTAGTTCATGAAGAAAGCGACCAAGAGGTTCACCTTGGAGGAAATTTATTTAGGCACCGATTTATTGTAGCAGATATAGAGGATGACTGCATAATTGGGCTTGACTTCATGAAAGAATACAATTTTATATTAGATCTGGGAAGCCACGTACTGAGATATGGAAACACAGAAATAGTGCTAAACGCCACCAACGACAATGCTCAGGTCCGTGTTATTAGTGACGGACCAACTGAGATTCCGGCAAAATCTGAGAAAATCATATGGACTAAGCTACTAGATAAAAGTGACCAAAATTCACCTGTGATGATTGAGCCAGCTAACAACGACTTTGGGGGAAACATTATGATTGGCCTAACGCTAGTTGCAGCAAAAGAGGGAGTAGTTCCAGTGCAACTGATTAACTTCTCAAATAAACGAGTGGTCATCAATCATGGAGAAGAAATCGCCAAATGCAGCACCATAAAAAAAATAATCAGCTGTGAAGAAGAGCAAAAGGTCTTCATGCAGAGAAACAATCCCGCATTAGTAGCAATTCTTCAAGATCTTAGTAAAAGAATGAATCCAGCCGAATTCAAAGAAATCAAGAGGGTATTAACGAAGATGAGCAGCGTTTTCTCTACTGGAGATGAAGATGTTGGAAGAACAAACATCGTGCGACATAGGATCAACACTGGAAACGCTCATCCTATCAGACAGCCTCCTAGAAGACTACCACTGGCTAAACACGAGGAAGTGCAAGGAATGCTGGACAAAATGAAAAGTGATGGAGTCATCAGGCCATCTAAGAGTCCATGGAGCTCACCAGTGGTGCTAGTTAGAAAAAAAGATGGGTCAGCTCGTTTTTGTGTAGACTATCGAAGGCTCAATGAGGTAACCATTAAGGACAGCTATCCACTGCCACGAATTGATGACACACTGGATACACTATCAGGGGCCAAATGGTACAGCACATTAGATCTGAAGAGTGGCTACTGGCAAGTTGAAATGCATCCAGAAGATCGACGAAAGACAGCATTTTCTACTGGCAATGGGTTGTGGGAGTTCAATGTGATGCCGTTTGGTCTATGCAATGCCCCAGCAACATTTGAACGTCTAATGGAATGCGTGTTGCATGGTTTAACCTGGAAGGCCTGCCTAGTTTATCTTGATGACATCATTATAATGGGTCGCAACTTCGAAGAGCATCTAATGAACCTCGAAGAAGTACTCAGAAGAATAAGTAATGCCAACATGAAGTTGAATCCGGTAAAGTGCAATCTCTTCCACAAAGAAGTGAAGTACCTTGGACACATCATTACAGAACATGGAGTCCGAACCGATCCCGAGAAGATTGATGCTGTGAAAAATTGGCCAGTACCGAAGAATGTTCATGAGCTACGCAGTTTCCTTGGCTTATGCACCTATTATCGAAGATTCGTGGAGAATTTTGCAAATATCGCCAAGAGTCTACATAAATTGACAGAAGCAAATGCCAAGTTTCTGTGGACAACCGAATGTAATGAGGCCTTCTGCAGTTTAAAAGAAAAACTATGCAACACCCCTATACTAGCCTATCCAGAATCCGGAAAGATGTTCATTCTGGACACAGACGCAAGCAATGCAGGAACTGGAGCTGTTTTGTCACAGAAAATTGGAGACGATGAGAAAGTGGTGGCATACTTCAGTAAAGTTCTGTCAAAGCCGGAGCGGAATTACTGTGTCACGAGGAAGGAGCTGTTAGCTATCATCAAGGCTGTGAAACATTTCCACAAGTATTTGTGTGGACAACCATTCCTGATTCGCACGGACCATGCTGCTCTAAAATGGTTATTACAATTCAAATTTCCTGAAGGACAAGCAGCGAGATGGATAGAGATCCTGCAGAACTACGACTTCAAAGTTGAACACCGCAAGGGAAGGATCCATGGTAATGCTGATGCCTTGTCTAGAAGACCCTGTATAGAGGAGTGCAAGTCATGTAGCAGAACTGAGGGATATGAGGCAATGAAAGTGAACCAAATCAAGTTCCAAACTCCTGACGATTGGTGTACCGAGGCAATTAAAAGAGAGCAGCTAGAAGATCTAGCTATGGCTCCAATTTTGAAATGGAAAACTGAGGGAAGGCGACCAGAGTGGAAAGAGGTAGCACCTTTAAGTACGGAGGTGAAATGCTACTGGGCGCAATGGGACTCGCTATTGATGGATAACGGGATACTAAAAAGAAAATGGGAGTCCGCTGATGGAAAGAAAGTGTTAGAGCAACTGGTGTTGCCATCAAGTCGAGTAGAAGAGGTACTGGGAAAGCTGCATGGAAGTATTTCTGGAGGACACCTGGGAGTCAATAAAACCCTGGCTAAAGTAAGGGAGAGGTTTTATTGGGTAAGGTATCGATCCGACGTAGAGCAATGGTGTCGGCGATGTGATACTTGTGCGGCGAGCAAAGGACCAAAGACTAGAACTCGAGGAGAGATGCAGCAATACAATGTGGGAGCCCCAATGGAGAGAATTTCTATAGACATCGCGGGGCCATTTCCGGAAACTACAAAAGGTAACAAATACATCATGGTGGTCATTGATTACTTTACAAAATGGCCGGAAGCCTATGCAATACCGAACCAGGAAGCAGTTACGGTCGCGGAAACATTAGTCAATGAATGGCTTTGCAGATATGGAACACCGCTCGAGTTGCATACCGACCAGGGAAGGAATTTTGAATCTCAACTGATGGAAGAGCTGTGCAGAACACTCGGCATTAGAAAAACACGAACTACACCTATGAACCCACAATCGGATGGCATGGTAGAACGATTCAACCGAACCATGGAAGAACATCTGTCGAAGGTAGTGGAAGCCAACCAAAGAAATTGGGATAAGGATCTTCCGTTATTCTTGATGGCCTATCGTAGCACAGTGCACGATACGACATGTGAAACGCCAGCGAATATCATGTTCGGAAGAGAACTACATCTTCCTAGTGACATCGAGTTTGGCATCCCTGGAGGTCTGGTATCCACGAACACAGATTATGTGGGACAACTAAGGGAGAAGATGAATAAAATCCATCAGCAGGTTCGAGACCACATTAAGATTGCCAGTGACAAAATGAAAACCAGGTACGACATAAATGCAAATAGTGGCGGTTTTCAAGAAGGAGAATTGGTGTGGCTATACAACCCCAAGAGAACTAAGGGAAGATAACCCAAGCTGCAGCCAGATTGGGAAGGTCCATATAAAATAATCAAACGAATTAATGATGTTATCTACCGCATCCAAAAGGGACCCCGTACCAAGATGAAAGTGATACATCTGCAAAGGTTGGCACCGTACCAAGGTAACAGCACCAATGCGATATCTGATATTGTTCGGGACGAACAAAACTAAATGGAGGGCAGTGTAATAAACTTCGTCCAGAATGGGTTAATTTCATTTAATCATAAAAAACCAATACGTTCCGCCTAAATGTTTTCTACATTCAAAGATGAAGTAAAAGGTAACTCCCCTTTAACTAATACAAGTTGCATAAATTAATGTAAATTAAATTTGTTTACATTAATGAAATTAAAAGGAGGAGTGGCCTATTTTTTTCTAGAAACAACTACAGTGAGTACCAGAATATTCTGCTTATTTGTTTTTGAATATAAAAGAAGCGAACAAAATATCAGAGAATCAGTTTTAATTTTGCAATTAAAAGTGTTTTACAAATATTCGAAAGTATAAGGAATAATCGGTGGTACTTGAGCCTGGGTACTAATAGTAAAAGAATTTGAACTGGTTGGAATAGTAAATACAGATTTTACGATTCCGAGCATTATTGATTCAAATTGTGGAAAAGCAGTGAAGTTCATCGTGCATAAATTGGAGACCCTGGAATTCATTGTAATTAAAATTAGGAAGTTGCTGTAACTGGTTGATAAATAAAGTTTGGGATTTTGTTAACTAAAGATCTGTCTTTTTACTGTCATATTTGCTCAATAATCTAAAAGAACCAACGAAGAGTCGTTACAATATATTTAACCAATTTTGTAATTAAAAACAATTAATAAAACTCATCTCTAAGTTTAAAGTTTAGTATTTTATTTAAACTTTTAACTGGAAGAAAGTCTGCCCAATAGACCTTAGTCTACGGGTTAGCATGGGATCCCCAGCATAAAGACTTTCTTCCCATCGTATCGACTTCAAGAAATCAATCTTTCCATAATCATATGGACAAGCAAAATAGACGTCCACTATAAAGATCAGTATGTCATATGCAGCCGCGTGCAACAAAAGAACGAGCACAGGCTAGAGTCGAGAAATAGTGTCGCAGCAGTAAAAATAAGACGAGCAAGCCTGAAGTGTCATAAGCTAGTCAAACAACCGATTGGCTCATAATTTTC
>OY856186.1:417172466-417198584 GCA_963693315.1 Diogma glabrata
GTAAGCACAGGTCGAATTAATGTTTTGTAAAGTTGTGAGTTTACTGTTATATATATATGAAATTGTTATATATATGAATAAGCGAATTGGAAAGCCCTAAATTATTAATTATTTTGTTTGAATTATAAAAGATAATTAACGATTGTAAAAGACGAGTTTTACCGTTTAAGTTTTTTATTATAAAATTAATATTTTTGTTAAACATTATATTTGTGGAATATGGATTATCAGTCTTCATAAAATATTCAAGCAATAAAGTTGAAAAAGTCATTTAGAAAGTAAGTCGTTTTATTTTATGATTTACTCATTACTGTGGACACAAAGATATATTTTTGAACTAGAAGACTGCGAAAGATGTATGGATCGCACAAGTTTTCAGTATGCGTTGAAAACTGTAGTGACACGAGGCTTAATATATGTCTCCATGTCACCCGAGGTGTTTTAAGTTTTCCACGCGTTAGTCTTAATAGTCGCTAGTATCCAGATTGCCGGGAGACATGTTTTTTGTGTTGCCGGTGTTGAAGCATAAACGACTTGGATTTGTATGAGACTGTATCCTAAATATCGCTTGGACTAGTTTTGTATTTTAATTCGGCTTTTTTTATCTCGTACTCAAGCCCAAAACTAAATAGTACGGGCGCGAGTACATCACCTTGTCGAACATGAAAAAAAAAAGTTTCTCTGGGATACCAAGGCATATGATCGGAGACAAAATAATATCATATGCTTGCTTGAAATCAACGTAGAGCTGGTGAATGCTGATGTTGTACGTCCAACATTTCTAGAATCGTCCTTAAGATAAAACATTGATCTGCGGTTGAACCGTTGGAACGAAAACAACACTGATAGTCACCGATGATAGATTCGTCGAACGGGATGAGACGAGCAAGTACGACATTAGCTAGTATTTTATATGCAGTGTTGAGCAGGTCGACTCCACGAAAATTCGCGCACTTAAGGCGACGACCTTTCTTGTGTAGTGGAACAATGAGAGCTGTTTTCCATTCAGTAGGTAGTTCTTCTTGGTCCCAGATTGCAAGAATCAGGTCATACGACTTTTCCCTTCTCGCGGTGAGTAAAAGTATAATTTATATTTGTGTACTCTATCGGTGCATATAGTTTTAAATCTAATAAATAAAAAAAATGACAATATTTTTTCCTTGTTAAAATCTCAACCTTAACCCTTCTCAACCTTCTCAATTAAAAGTGTGTAAATAACTTTCTCAACTGGTTAAGTTCCTCCAATTTTTTAATTAATATGAAAACATACTTTACATCATTTTTAGGTATTCCGTTTTTATAATTTTTCTATTTACAATAAAAATTTTCTCATTTTCTTTATACAGTGCCATCTGCAAACGTTGTTTCTTTAAAAAATGTTAAATAAGTATACATTAAATTTGTTAATGAATATTAGCAACTTTAAGAAAGAAAGAAAAATAGTCGTTCTCCTGAAATATTTTTCTCATTTTCTTGTCGGACTAGCCGTACGTGGCTATATTTTTGTCGGACAACTCGATTTTTTATAATAACAAATGGTTTTTTATCATGTTCCATTTTTATCCGAAATGTGTTAATCAATAAGCAATACTCCACCAGGATGCCGACTTCAAGTCGTCGCACTCGAAAAACGCGGCCGAAAATTTGTCGAACAATTGTTGTAATAAATATACAAGATCTGGGGGAATCGTCATGTTTCGGAGGTTTCCGAGGGAAAAAACGGCCGAATCAATGAAAATGGCAGATAAAAAAGTTGTAGGATTCGTCAAGGACAAGCGCCTGACGAAGCATAAAATGTGGTAATGATTAAATGTAATCGGGGCCAGGGACTTTAGTTAGCTCAGATGCTGACTACAAAATACCAGTAATTATTTTAAACCTATCAGATAAGCAGAAACCATTTAAGAAAGGATTATTCATAGGACAATGCGAAAAGGTAAATAAAATAATAAAATGGGAGCAGAGCAGCAAACAGCAACAGCTCGTCACCACAAAACAACAGAAGGTTGAAATGGAAAGAACTTGGAAGAAGAGCAGAAGAAAGTAGCACGTCAATTACTCGAGCGGCACAAATCTGTATTCTGCTAAAGGAAATGGCAGAACCAATTTGGTGAAAGATTATATTGACACTGGAGCAGAAAAGCTGATTCGTTAAGCACCAAGGAAATTACCATTGCCTAAAGGAGAGAAAGCTGATAAAATGATGAGGGATTCGAGAAAAGCTGGTGTAATGAACCATCAAACAGTCCCTGTAGTTCACCTGTGGGGTGAGTTGGCAAGAAAGATGGTACTTTGAGATTTTGTGTTGACTACAGGAAGCTGAATTCAGTAATTAAGCAAGATAGCCTAGGCTTGATGATACACTGGATATGTTATCGGGTTTAAGATCGTTTTCAATATTGGATCTGCAGAGTGGTTACTGGCAAGTGTAAATCGCAAAGAAATATCGGGAGAAAACGGCGTTCAGTGTAGGGGATGGAGTATGGCAGTTTAATGTCATACCATTTGGGTTTATGGTCATACCATTTTCGTGTACTAAAAGGTTTGGACTGGAAAACGCCTTGTAAATCTCGATGACATAATCTTCAAGGGCAGAAACTTTGAAGAGCACATGAAGAACTCGGTGGAGGTCCTGGAAAGGTAACAATCAGCTTTTTAAAGTTGGGTGCCAAAAAGTGTTCTTGAAGATGTAATGATCTTCAGAAAAAAGAATTTATGGAGCCCCGAAGAAGATTATGTACGGCTCCACTCCTGTCCTATCCCATACCTAATGTGAAGTATTATTTTGGATACTGATGCCAGTAATGGAGGTATAGGTGAAGTCCTGTCACAGAAAATAGATGGACAGGAAAAGGTAATAGCGTATTTTTCCAAAATGTAATCCAAGCCGGAGCGTCGTTATTGCGTAACACGAAAGGAGTTATTAGCTTTTATGCGTCAAACATTTCCATAAATACCTATATAGTCAGCAATTTGATATAAGAACTGATCATGGTGCATTAAGATGGCTACTTCAGTTCTAAAATCCAGAGGGACAAGTAGCACGCTGGATCGAACGTCTACAGGCGTACGCCTTGGATATTAAACATCGAAAGGGTACTGCACATTGGAATGTTGTCAAGTTGAATGTAAACATTGCAGTCGACAAGAAAGTCAGAAGAACGTCATTGATGTGCGATTACTACAAGTGCTATCTGATGATGAGTGGACTGTTGAAGACATAGGGAAAGACCAATCAGAAGATCCGGATGTTGCACTCATCATTGAGTTCAAGGAAAACAGTTGCAAACAAGTATGGGAAGAAATTTCTGATAAAACTCTGACTTTGAAGGCGTACTGGGTGCAATGGGGCAGCCACCATTTATAATCTGGATGTTTAAACGGGTGGGAGAGTTCAGATGGCAAAATAAAGCAATCCAAAATAAAGTATTGAAAGAGCATCACGAAGGGACGAGTGGAGGTCCTCTTGGAATCAATAAAACTCCTGCTAAAATACGACAATGGTTTTGCTGGTTAGGGACTCGGCAATCAACTGTGGAGTGGTGTCAAAAATGCAATAAATCTGCGAAAATAAAAGGACATGCACAAAGAAGTCATGTGAAATTGAAGCAACACAATGCGGTCCATTTGAAAGGATCGCGTACGACAACTAACCAGGAAGCAACCATAATCGCTTATGCTGTGATTAATAATTAGATTAGCCAGTATAGAGTTCCGATGGAGATCCACATTCGGACAGAACTTTGAGTCTGCTGTATTTCAGGAAATTTGCCAGATGCACGGGATTAACAAAACAAGGACGACAGCTTCGCATCCACAATCAGATGTCATGTTGGAGAGATTCATGCTACATAGGAGGAATTTCTAGCTAAAGTGGTTAGTAAGAACCAACGTAACTGCGATCAACATGTTCCTATGTTTTTGACGGCATACAGACCATGACACCACCTCGAACTATTTTGGGAGGGATTTAAGACTATCTGATGACCTCAAATTTGATGGTACTCAACATCATTGTCTGCGCAAGAATACGATAGCCGAATCAGGGAGAAACTCGAGGATAATCATAAGTTTGTTAGGCAGAAGATACAACGACTAGTGACAGAATGAAAGCCCGATACGATATACGATACGGCTTTGAAGAAGAAGAGTTAGTATGTATACACAACACACAACGAAAAAGAGGGTTAGCATCAAAATTTTAATGTCCACGGGAAGGGAATGACGTGGTTTATAGGATTAGAAAAGGCCATCGAGGTAAGGTCAAAGTTGTACATTTGGAAGGATTGGTCTAATACAAAGGAGATTTTTTAGATGTTGTTCGGGACAAACAGGCTTAAATGGAGCGTATTGTTACGGTTATAATCAAATCATAACGAAATAGGACGATTACAAAAACAATGATTATGAAACGAATATTCTTGTTTTTTTCTCGGTAGGACGAAATTTTTGTTTTTTAATATTGCTTTCTTTTAAAGTGAGGACAAATAAACATTATTTCTTATTTTGTTTAAAGAAATCTTCCGGATTAAATAAGTTTGGATATGATCGATTTTTCTAGGCTCTAAAGTCATAGTGTTTAAGCAGGTTTTATAAACAGAATTAACGATAAAATGATTGAGCCTGAGTCAACTGAGTCTACAGCCTTAGCCAGTACAATCTTTGCTCCTATCTGGGGAACTAGGTTGTACTGCTAATCGGTTAAAATGGAAAAACAAAATATAAATAAAAAGGATGAACCAAAAAAAATTGTACAACATGCTTTCGAAGAACGAAATATAGTATTTAGCTTAGCACCACAAAGAAATTCTAAAGGACGATTATTTTTAAAAGAGCATCTTAATCAATCAACTAACTATAAATTCTTTCAAAGGGAACGGTGATACACACGGTCTCCATATTGTACATTTAAAAAAAAACACTAATATATTGTATTGAATTGAATTGACTCACTAAATAAAACGCATTCATTATGTATTCAATATTTGTTTTTGACAGTCTGTCGTTGATCAGAGTTCATTGTGCTCATACATATTTTGATTCAGTAAAAAACAAAGCAATCTTTTTATTTTATCAGCAGTTAAACTATTGTGTTTTATTTCATAATTATTTATTATAGATCTCTGAAATTGAACAACAGGTTATAGGCCCAGATTACGCATATAATAAATAATTAATCAGTGATTAAAAATAAAACACATTCTATTTAATTTAAAAAGCCGTGTCGCCGTACCGTGAAATTAAATAAAAAAAAAGAAAAGTGAAAATTATTCAACAAGCCATCTCGCCGTAGTGTACGTTGAATAAAAGTAAAAAGAACAGAACATTTTAATTTAAATTTAATACTCGTAGTGAAATTATTTTGAGTATATGAAAATCAATTTTTAAAAGGAGAAAATTGATATAAAAGCGATTTCATAACAATTAAAAGTGAATTTCATCATAGTCAACAATTATTACGTCGTAGCAAGCGACGCAGTGAAACAAAGAAAAATTGTTTACAGTTATTCAACACAAGCAGTGTGTGTGATCTAGAATATTCGATTGTCGTCGAACAGTGAATAAATTTTTATTTCATTAGCAAAATGGATATAAAGGAAGAAAGTTTTAATTTTTCTGGTTATAAATTTGATGGAACAAATTTTCGATTATGGAAATTTCAAATTGATGCTTATATGCAAGCAAATGATTTAACCAAAAATATTGAAGGTACAATACCGAGTGCCAATGCAAAGGCTGAAGAAATTTCATCATATGATAGAAAGGATGGCAAGGCTATGAGTGCTTTAATACAGTCATTAGATTTAGAACGTGCAAATATTGTCTTATCATGTAAAACGGCACATGAAACAGTGGCGGATTACCATAGAGGCGGAAGAGGCGGCCGCCTCGGGCCCCACATGCACAGGGGCCCCCTCGCTACAAATAGTATTGATATTTTATAGGTATTGAAATATCAGATGACTGCGTTCATTCAACCAAAGTTTTTAAACCTAAAGATTTTTTTAATATTATCCCACATGTAAAAGTGTTAGGTTGTCAATTTGTATTCCTTTTTTTCATGTATGTATTTATTTTAATAATTCTAATTTGACAGTTTTATAATTTTTTAATGTACAAAGTCGTTTTCCAATTTGTATAGAAAAAAAACATTTTGTTTTGAAAAGTTCCACTGTTACGAATGAATATTGTTATTATATTAATCGCAAAATTATTGATAAAAACAAAATCCAGATAAGCATTTTTTGGATATTTGAAGTATATTTGAGTTTTATGTTTTCATCAATGATTTTGGATTTCTTTTAAGACCTACAATTTATTGAAAGCATTAAACTGAAAACCTCAATGTTAAGCATATAATTGTACATATTTTAGATTAATTTCATATATAACTAAATAAATGAAAACTTTTTAACGTGTAGAATTGAAATCTTTTATTGTATGCTTAAAATCCATGTATTTTGTATACAATACATGCTAAATTCATCATTTGGATTAACGTTTGAAAAGGGTTTCCATATGATATGATTGATATAGTATAGGTGTTTTAGCTTTAGTTGTATATTTCGTTTTATCAACGTTGATTGGAAAAAAGATTGTCTAAAAAATTTGTTTGAAAAATTTGAAAAAAAAGATTGTTTGTAACTGGACGTATTGATACTCAAATAGCTCGTGAAATTGAAGTACAACAAAAATGCTGGAGGGAAGTTTTAAAAAGAGTTGCGGCTACAGTAAAGCTATTAGCTACTTTGGGTTTAGCATTTCGTGGTCATCGAGAAGATATTGATTCGAACAGAAAAGGAAATTTTATGACATGCATTGAGTACCTATCCCAATTCGATGATTTTCTTAAAAATCATTTGGAGAGGTGCAGCCATCCAGGAAAAGGTAATGTAAGTTATTTATCACATACCACATGCGATGAATTTATAAATTTAATGGGAACTGAAGTAAAAGAACAACCTAATTCAAGAAATTCAGGACTCTTTATATTATTCAATTATTGTTGATTCTACGCCAGACGTGAACCACACTGACCAACTAAGTTTTATATTAAGGTACATTGATAAAGTGGGCGATGCGAGATAACGATTTTTGGATTTTTACAAATTGAAAATCACAATTCAGAATATCTAGCACAACTTATTTTGAAAACTTTAAACAATTTGTCTTTGGATATTAAAAATTGTCGCGGTAAAATATATAAGGCCGGAAAATATAATGGTTTACAAGCCAGAAGCCATTTAAGATGTACAAGGTAATCATTGATGGCCTGCAATCTTCATTTCCCAATGTGGAAACTATTTTTAAAATATTTCTTACATTGCCGATATGCAACGCAAGTGGGGAACGATCTTTCTCCGTTCTGAAGCGGATAAAAAATTATTTAAGAAATAGTCTTAATCAAACTCATTTGCAAAATATTTGGTAAAATCTTAGGCCCCAAAATTTTGTTCCGCCTCAGGCCCCTTAAAGGCATAATCCGCCACTGACATGAAATGATAACTAAATTAAGCAATATTTATGAGAAAAATTCTGATATTCGAGTGATCAATTTATATGAAGAATACTTTTCGCTAAAAATGAAAGAAGATGAATCAGTCACTAGTTATGTTACAAAATGTAATGCATCTGATGTTGAATCACAGGGTGAAAAGTTGTCGGATAAATTGAAAATGGTTCGTATTATCAGCAGTTTGGCATCAAGATTCAACAATTTTAAAACTGTTTGGTACAATGTAAAAGAAACGCGTTCACTTGATACATTGATGTCATCATTACAACTTGAAGAAGATAATTTGAAGAAGAATGATGCAGATGAAGGAAATTCGAATGTGGCTTTTGCAGCAAAAACAAAGTCAAAATTCAAACAAAAGGAACGTGCAAGCATTGATGAATTAAAGAAACGAACTAAATGTAAAATCTGTGGAAAGATTGGTCATTGGGCACGGAAATGTAAAACTAATCAACAAAATCAAAGTCAACCTGAAAGTACATCAAGGCAGAATAACAGTAAAGATAAAAAGGAAATGGCTTTTATTGCAACAGAAAATTCAAACAAATATGATTCAAATAATGTTTGGATAGCTGACTCAGGTGCATCAAGTCACATGTCTTATCGTTTGGAATGGTTTTCAGAATATCGCAAATATACTGAGAAAAAGGTGGTTCAAATAGCAAATAATGAACAATTGGAAAGTCATGGTATTGGAACGATTTTAATTGAAGCGAGAATTAACAATCGGTGGGAGCCAAGACGATTAGAAAATGTTCTATATGTTCCAGAACTGAAACAAAATTTGTTTTCAACAGCAGAAGTAGCCAACAAAGGTTTCGATGTGTTAATCACCAAAGATGGCTGTAAGTTAATGAATAATAATAAAGAAATAGTGGCTGTCGGTAGCAGAGATGAACGTAATCAAATAAGAATGGAGTTTCGTCAACGTATTGATGAATATGCAAATGCAGCGGCTGTATCCCTTCAGCAATGGCATCGACGTTTAGGTCATATTAATGTTGACACAATCAAGAAAATGTGCAGCGAAAATTTAATAAATGGTGTATCTTTATCAAACAGTGAAAATTTCTTTTGTGAAGATTGTCAACTTGGTAAAATGACTAGAGCAACGCATAAATCAGCAACTGAACGTTCAACTGAAAAAGGTGAATATCTACATATAGATCTTTGTGGTCCAATGGAACAAGAAGGAATCAATGGTCAACGGTACTTTATGCTTATCAAGGATGAATTTACGAGCTTTAGGTATGTATACTTTTTACGATCAAAGGATCAAGTATAAACTAATCTGATTGATTTTATTCCTTTGGTATACAATTCAACTAGAAATCGAATTAAAAATGTGCGATTCGATAATGGACGAGAATTTGTTAATAAAAATATCATCAAGCTGTTATAATGGTATTACATGGGAACACATTTCAGCATATACTCCAGAGCAAAACGGACGTATTGAAAGAGAAAATAGAACGGTTCAAGAGAGTGCAAGAACAATGTAAATCGCTAGTGGTTTAGAAAAATATTTATGGCCTGAAGCAGTACGAACAGCAGTCTATATATTAAATCGTATAACAAACAAAAGATGTATTGGTAGCACACCATACGAAAAATGGTTTGGTTCTAAACCAGAATTAGGTCTTGTTAAGATTTTTGGTACGGAATGCTTTATGCAAATTCCAAAACAATTTAGAATGAAGTGGGATCCAAAAGCAAAGAAAGTATTTCTAGTTGGATTCGAGCCCACCACCAAAAACTTTCGTTTATTTGATCCAGAAAAGAGAAAAATCATTGTCGGTTGTGATATTCGATTTAACGAATTTAAATCAAATACATTTGTGATCAATGATAATGACAATAATGAAGAAAGTATTGTCGATAACACGATCAATGAACAACAAGATGTTGTAAATGAAGATATTAATCAAGATCAAGAAGCAGACTTAAATGAAACTCATAATCATCAATCGCGCAATGATTCAATATTAACTGGGGATGATGATGATGAAACTGAAGCAAGAAATGGTTGCAGCAATGCAAGATATGAACTTCGAAAAGAAATAAAAGCGCCAGATCGGTTAATTGCAACAGGATATTCAGCAGTTGTTGCTGAACCATTAAATTATGAAGAGGCAGTTAGTTTGATGAATTGAGGAATTATAGTTGATGAATCACAACACCAATTTATTTCAGTAACAATATTTATTAGTAAATTATTTTATTTTTACTTATAGGAAATACAATTTTTATGATTGTTAATCTAATCCGCACAATGGTATTTTCGTTAAAAATAGAATGTGAAAATAATACCTCGAACTTTAGCCAAAATAACAATTGACTCATGGAGTCGCGAAATAAAAGTGAAGAATATCGAATTGATAACAATAAATTAATTAATTAATTAATCGGATGGATGAATATAATTTAGTAGCAAATGGTTCATGTCATGAGTATGGTCGTTAACTGATCGTGTAATCGTTTTTAGTTTAAGTTTTGTAGTGATTAATTATTTAGATTGAAATATATTAACCACTACAAGTTCTTGTGAACGAAAACAATGGTTAAAAGCAATTGAAGAACAGCTGGGTTCACTAAATACAAACAACACATGGAAAATAGTAAAGCGACCAAAAGATGCAAATGTTATCGGATGTAGATGGGTTTTCAAATTGAAGCCAGGTTCAAATGGCATGAGATACAAGGCTCGTTTAGTGGCAAAAGGTTATTCACAGCGTGAAGACATTGATTTCAATGAAACTTTTTCGCCAGTCGTTAGATATGAGACAGTTCGCGTTATACTTTGCAGCAGCAGAAGATTGGGAGATAATGCAATTTGATGTAAAGACGGCATTTTTATACGGCGAATTAAATGAGAAAATCTACATGAAGATTCCAGAAGGAATTGAAGTCAGTAATGAAGATGAGGTATGTGAATTAAAGAAAAGTCTTTATGGACTGCGACAGTCTTCGAGATGCTGGAATGAAAAATTCACTGCTCTTCTAAAAGATTTCAAAATGAAGCAATCTCATGCGGATAATTGTATTTTTAAAGGTGAAATAAATGGTTATGTAGTGATTTTGGTTCTTTATGTTGACGATGGTTTATTGTTATCGCCAAATGTTGAAGCAATGAAGATTATAAAGAATCATTTATCAAAGAATTTTCATATTACTGAAGGATATGAAAATCATTATGTTGGAATAGAATTTGAAAGAGATCGTAAGAATAAAAAGATTTTTATTCATCAAAAGGATTATGTCAAAAAACTGATCAACAAATATGAAATGGGTAATTGTAACAAAGTTTCTACGTCAGCTGATGTTAATGTGACTTTAAGTAAATTACAAGAAAAAGAAAATGAACCATTTCCGTATAGACAAGCAGTTGGTTCATTGTTATTTGCAGCAAGAATATCAAGACCAGACATTTCATATGCAGTGGGAGCTGTTAGTCGATATTTGGAAAATCCAAGTTCATCGCATATTAATGCAGTCAAAAGAATTATTCGATATTTGAAAGGAACAATTGATTATGGTATCGAATATGGTGGTTCAACAGTAATATTGACAGGTTATACTGATTCAGATTATGCTAGAGACATTGATAACAGACGTTCTACTACTGGTTATGCTTGTTTAGTGAACAATGGAATTGTTACTTGGAAAAGCTGTTTACAGAAAACAGTAGCGGCTTCAACAACAGAAGCAGAATATATTGCAATAGTTGAAGGAACCAAAGAAGTACTATGGTTAAGACAATTGTTGAAAGATGTTGGTTATGAGCAAAATGGTCCGACAACAATTTATCAAAGTGCAATTTTGTTAACTAGGAACGCAGAATTTCATCAAAGAACGAAGTACATCGATGTTGAATATCACTTTACAAGATATCATATCAAGCGAAATGATATTGTTCCGGTTTATGTGTCAACAGATGATCAACTAGCAGATGTGTTTACCAAGCCGTTGGTAAAACAGAAGTTCAACAGGAATATCGAACTGTTTGGAATGAGAGATTTAGTGATCAGTTAGTGGGAGTATTGAATTGAATTGACTCACTAAATAAAATAAAACGCATTCATTATGTATTCAATATTTGTTTTTGACAGTCTGTCGTTGATCAGAGTTCATTGTGCTCATACATATTTTGATTCAGTAAAAAACAAAGCAATCTTTTTATTTTATCAGCAGTTAAACTATTGTGTTTTATTTCATAATTATTTATTATAGATATCTGAAATTGAACAACATATTGCAATCATTCCATTTATAGGCATTTCAGACAAAGAAATTCCTTTGCATGCTGTCACTATGACAATATGGGATATTGACAATATATACTAACCAACTGACGAGCAAAAAAGGAAAAAAGAATATTAAAGCCATTATGCATCTACCTTCATCTGAGCACCATGTGGGAATTAAGATTTGGTGTTAAATTTCGATCGCCCACAATTCGTTTATTACGCTGTTGATTGAGAGTCCAAAAGAGCCAGAATGGAAACGGACGCAGAGTTCCAAACTTAACAACAATACTACATACAAGGACGGATATAGAACTTACAAATGTGGAGTGATGGACATGATGTAAAATGTTTTTTACATCTCGAGAAGAACGAGTTTTCTAGATTCGTTTTTTGCCATTGCCATTATATGATTATTCCAGAGTAACTCATTTAAAATTGGAGGGTTCAGAATACAAGTGAACCAAGCCCATTTTTAATTTTTTGTTCAGGTAGAAGTTCAGGCATTTTGTTCAAGCATATGTTCAGGCATTTTGTCATTTGTTCGGCATATGCTAAGGTTAAACAAATTTAATTTATAATTAAAAAAACGTTAATAGGTAATTTTGTTATAAAGCTTTAACTTTAAACCTCTGTAGCACAAAAAATCCCAAAATGGACTTGGTTCACTTGTATTCTGAGCCCTCCAATTGTAACTCTGTTTTCGATCTGGAAGCGCTCAACAGCTGCGTTTTGATGGCAATGAAATTTTAGTTCATTCAGTTATTTAAACCTGTCAAGTTTATTGATTTAAACAAAAGCAATACATTCTTAAATAATCCTTATGAACACAATTACTTTGACTATTATAACTATTCAATCGACTTATCGTTCCCGTTAGTTGAAATTTCAATGTTTCCAACGAGTAACTCAGCGTTGTTTCAAATAGTCCATTTCCGGGTATAGTTTCAATCACTGTCAAATAATACTCATTCTTTCGGTCATTGGATGCTGTAGTTTTTAGTTTTCTCGCTAGTTTTACATTCTTAAGCTGCAAAGTAGCACATTTCTTACCATTATCTATAAATGACGCATTATTATTAGTGAGAAAACCTTTTGTACTGTTCTCTAATAAATCTATATTTATATAATTGAGAATAAATTGCACAATCGATTTGACAATCGCTGAATTTTTGTTGATTGATTTATATGATGTGCATGTGCACCAATGAGGTTCAATTTCAGCGTCAATGCATGACCGATTATTTGATACTTCTTCAAATATACTTTGACACGATTTACATGACTCAGCTTCAGTTAAACTATAAGTTGAGTTATTCGATAAATTAATTATGTGTTTTAGTGTTTGATGTAAATCGTATGGATTTGTTAGACGATTACGATTTATTTTTAAATTATTTATATAATCTGGATATAAGTTTTTGAACCATTCTGGTAATGATATAAACATGAATGGTAATCGTTCTTCAAACCAACCCGTTTCTAGTTGACGAATTGGACCATAACGTAGACCATGATCACTGAAGAATATAACTGCGCTATCGTTCAGAATACCTCGTTTATCTAATTCCATAAGGTAGTCTCTTATTTTAACATCCATTGATGATGGATCACTTATTGTGTTATGACTAAATGTGTTGGTCCAAAATAATCCAAAATAAGTTTCATTAGTGTATGAGGTGACAAAGTCCATTGCATAATCATAAATATAATCAGCATAATGTTTGTAACCTAGACAAAATTTAAGGCCACTTTTTATTTTTGAAGGAAGATATTTTTCGGCAGCTAATGCGAATGGTCTTAAATAGTAGTCGGTTGGTTGTTCAATGAAACCATGTTTTTGCCAATTAAATGTGTTCATAGAGACTTGATCTTCAGCGTACGCAGTAACGTATCCATTATCCTTAAAATCTTTCCAAACAAATGGGCACTGCTCTAGTTTCCCAACAGCCGTTGGATCACATTTGTTATACGCTAGAGTTCTATTGTAGCCAGTAAGAACTGCCATCAGGTTTTGGTATGTATTGTCATCGATCTGAAATGATAAAAGCAGACATTTTGTGTCGTACGATAAATATAAACAATAATTTAAATTTTTTTGTACAGCACAAATGCTTAAACCTAGAGATTTAACTACACACGACATAGTTATAAGTTTAATTAAAATAAAAAAAACGTGTTTCAAACTAATGTCCATATTGTAGCACGACCAACCGTTTAGTAAAAGTTTCTATCTACAAACTGGTGACCCCGACATGAGCAAACACGTGGAGAAAAGTTAGAAACCTAAGTAATATTTTTTGGTAACTTACAAAAAACATAAATTTAAATATAATATTTAATTCTATAAATAAGTAAAATAATGTTAATATTGATATTGAAGCGGTTCCACTAGAACCTGAGAAGTCAAAACGTTTTTTGTAACACGATATTGACATCGCACTTGAAATAACTATAAAAGCAGCTCAAAAAAATTAATGTTAATGTGAAAATTGATATTATCGCATGATTGTTTCTTGCCGATCATCCATACAATTTTATTTTGAGGTCATATTCTCATCCGAATAGGGAAACGAGTACCAATATGAGAAACTATGTGAATTTTAAAGAAAGCTTCCCAAAAAACTCCACAAATTCATTATTCATGTAATGGAATTGTATGTGTAGATATAGATTCTAATGCTGCTGCTGTTTCATGTAGTTTTTCGTTAGCGAAATATTTTTCGATGGTCGATTGAATACCAATTTTTGTAATTCTCTGCATCATCAATTGAGCTCATTGCGTGGCAAGTTTTTTCAATAACAATTCTGGTTGCTCGTAAATTTATAGTAAGCTGCTATTTTTGTAGGCATATTCCAAATCTGGGCTTATCAGGTCTTGATGAATAATTTTTTTGATTTTTGAGGCAATTCATCAATATCTTGCTCCTCCACACCGTCAAAATTGGTCCTTATAACGAAATCTGTAATATCAAGTTGAACGGCTGATAAGTGATATATCTTTTTCTTCATTAGCACAATCATTTTTTGCGTAGATACATTCTGGCCAAATTTTACGCCAAGCACCATTCATACAAAATAGTTTAATCACATCCATTAATCTGAGATAATTTCTATAGCTTTTGTTATGTTTTTTTTTCCAAAACTCTTAGATAGTAGCCTTATCTGCTTCATCAGTTTAAGGGCAGCTAAAATGATCGGCGTAAGTAATAATGATTGAAGGTATATATTGCTCCCTGATCCGTTGACTGAATAAGCGACGCCGTTTGGTGCTATTGCACATTTTAAGATAAATCTTGAATGTATAACGGATTACCAGGAGCATTATCTAGAAGACAACAATCAATAATGACTTAAACTCGTGACTTAGGATGTTGATAAGAATGTTGACTTAGATGTTGACGAAATATTCTCTCATCCTATGAATTCACACATCGTAATATCTAGAAATTTAATACAAAAAATCCCAAAGAAATGCAATTTCCAATATGTAATCATATGAAACCAGATGAAAGATTTAACTTAAGTAAATATATGAAAAATGAAGTTTCAATTTAGAAATTATCTGAACATCAAAATTAAAATATGTTTCGTCATCGCCGCTTTGTCTAAGTTGTGTAAGACACACGGGATTTTAACATGTGTCTCTGATGAATGTAGTTCGAATCCTGACACGAAACAATTTTTTCTAAAAGGAATTTTACAGAAAATGAAAAGTTATTTCGAATTGCAAAATTCAAACGATTTCCTCCAATATGTACTTAAGCTTAATTGTTCACAAAAAACCCATCCAAATTATCTAGAAGAATTAAAAGCCTTCAAATCTAAATTCTCCCTATTACGTTATGCATTAATTTCAGAAAAAGGGCAAGCTACCCAGTCTTTGAATAAAACAGCCGTCATCCAGTTTTGTTTTAATGACCGCCAGTACACTGCTAATCTAATCTTTGAATAGCCTTCCATAGCTCTAGGATTTTTAGAGTGATAGATTAAAACAGGCTTAAATTTAAAATCACCAGAGAAATTTCTCGCCATATAGGGCAATAAGTGAAACAAATCGGATGAAAAGGGAAATTCAGATTGCTGTTAAATAGGCAGAGCGTAAAAAAAACGACGCAACTTTGAAAAAATTGACGCACACCGAAAATTCGTATTACTTATTACGCTTACCTACACCACCAGAAGGAATAACCATCACGTCATATGCAGACGACTGCACGGTGCTTGCAACAGGGAATAACCTGGAACAACTCACTAATGCTCTGAACACCTACCTTAACATCCTAAACGAATGGTTTAAAACCAGAAAACTAATACTTTCTACCGAAAAGTCCACACCTGCACTTTTCACCACATGGACGAAGGAGGTGAACACAACACTCAACATCTGCATTGACAACGTGCTTATTCCCACGGTAAAAAATCCGAGATTGTTGGGGGTCACATTCGACCCACTACTTAAATTCAATGCACATGCTCAACAGGTGAACGCGAGATTGAAAAATAGAAACAATGCTTTGAAAGCACTGGCTGGCAGTTCATGGGGGAAAGATAAAGAAACAATTATAACAACATACAAAGCAATAGGAAGAGCTATTTTGAATTATGCTGCACCCACATGGACACCTCAAGTCGCTGACACCCACTGGATTAAGCTACAAGTAACACAAAACGCAGCGTTGCGCACAGCAACCGGATATCATATGATGGCTCATCGAGATCACCTGCACCAGGAATGTAACATATTGCCGGTCCCCGTCAACACAATGAAATGCTCACCAAACAATATCTATGGGCCTGTGACAAAGAGCAACATCCCTGCAATGACACCCTATCCACAACCACACCACCCAGAGACATAAGACGTACTGCGAAATGCTTCTTGAGTGATGTCAGAGGCAGCGAAATAACGAATAACATTGACGAGCTTGCATATAAAACGGGCTTAAAAACGCTACACACGAGGGTTGTTGAGGACACACTAAAGAACTACGCTCCAAATAGAGTCCTCCAGAGTAAGCCGCCACAGGTCGCTGCGGAAGAGGTCAAACTACCGCGCAGCACTAGATACTCTAGCGCAGTTAAGATCGCGCCACATGATGCAGACCACCTATTTAATTGTCCAGGAAAACCAACCAACTTGACGAAGGAAGATTTGTGGTACCGCCCAAGAGCAGTAGCAGAGTTCCTGAATCTAGAAATCGAGCCGGAGGAGTAGCACCGCACCGTCGCTACAACAACAACAACAACAACAGCTGCGTTTTGATGCAATAAAATTTTAGTTCATTCAGTTATATAAACCTATCAAGTTTATTGATTTAAACAAAAGCAATACACTCTTAAATAATCCTTATGAACACAATTACTTTGACTATCATAACTGTTCAATCGACTTATCGATCCCGTTAGTTGAAATTTCAATGTTTCCAACGAGTAACTCAGCGTTGTTTCAAATAGTCCATTTCCGGGTATAGTTTCAATCACTGTCAAATAATACTCATTCTTTTGGTCATTGGATGCTGTAGTTTTTAGTTTTCTCGCTAGTTTTACATTCTTAAGCTGCAAAGTAGCACATTTCTTACCATTATCTATAAATGACGCATTATTATTAGTGAGAAAACCTTTTGTACCGTTCTCTAATAAATCTATATTGATATAATTGAGAATAAATTGCACAGTCGATTTGACAATCGCTGAATTTTTGTTGATTGATTTGTATGATGTGCATGTGCACCAATGAGGTTCAATTTCAGCATCTTTGCATGACCGATTATTTGATACTTCTTCAAATATACTTTGACACGATTTACATGATTCAGCTTCAGTTAAATTATAAGTTGAGTTATTGGAAATATTAATTATGTGTTTTAGTGTTTGATGTAAATCGTATGGATTTGTTAGACGATTACGATTTATTTTTAAATTATTTATATAATCTGGATATAAGTTTTTGAACCATTCTGGTAATGAGATAAACATGAATGGTAATCGTTCTTCAAACCAACCCGTTTCTAGTTGACGAATTGGACCAAAACGTAAACCATGATCACTGAAGAATATAACTGCGCTATCGTTCAGAATACCTCGTTTATCTAATTCCATAAGGTAGTCTCTTATTTTAACATCCATTGCTGATGGATCACTTATTGTGTTATGACTAAATGTGTTGGTCCAAAATAATCCAAAATATGCTCTATTGATGTACGTGGTTGCAAAATCTATTGCATAATCATAAATATAATCAGCATAATGTTTATAGCCTAAACAAAATTTAAGGTCACTTTTTAGTTTAACAGGAAGATAGTTTTCAGCGGCCAATGTAAATGGTCTAAAATAATAATCAGTTGGTTGTTCCGTAAAACCTGTTTTGTAAAAGTTGAATGTGTGAATCGAAACTTCATCTTCAGCATATCCAGTAACATATCCATTGTCTCTAAAATCTTTCCAAACAAATGGACACTTTTCCAATTTACCGGTAACGGTTGGATCACATTTGTGATACGCTAGTCTTGTATTATAACCAATTAGCATTGCCATAAGATTTGGTAATGTGTTGTCACCGATCTGAAATAAAAAAAAATGTCAATCTTGTTGCACGCCTTTCTTATCCTATGCGTCTTAATCCAACTATTATATAGTAAAACAGTGCCGAGCAGAAATTGCAAGAACTTTTGCTATTATTTCTGTTAAGTTTGAATCAATTTTCTTTTAGTTTGATAAACGAAATATTTTTTTATGTATCAATAAAATATATATTTTTAACACCACATTTTTAATGTGTAACTATTAATGTTTTACTTGTGTTAAATTCAACGATGTTTGCATGGCCTTATAATCTTTAGATATTTAAAGATCCTACGTTAAGAATTTAGACTTTCGGAGTAATTATAGATGAACACTTCTACGTCAATTAAAACTGCTTCCGTTAGAACGCAAGAAGTTTGACAAATGTTCCCACCCACAATAAAGCATTGCATACCACACTGGATATAGTTATAATGGAAGTGAAATTTACAAGCGCTAAATAGTTCAAAGCAAACTGCACAGTTACCAACGTAAGAGCATTTCAAGCTATTTGGTGAAACAACAAGTTGTTAAACGTCACGGCTAGGATGTTTACCATTTACAACAAACTATAAGAAAGTATCTTTAGAACCGCCTGACAAAATATAACGGCATACTATGAAACTAGACTGCTCATGGATCTTGGCAATAGAGATAGAACAGAGTTTATGTTCGAGCACGGAACTTGCTTGTTATTTTGGCATTTTCTAACATAAAAGAGAACCGACCAAAGTAATACTTACCCCGAAAAATAGGGAAATGACTAAGCCGTATACACAAAATTAATTTTTATTATTCTAGCTATTAAACTTTGGTTTTGGCCTTAAACTTACTTTGTTATATCCCTTCAACTCAAACCATCTATTATCGTACAAATACTGTGCTGTATGTGGCATAGCCCGAATCAAATTTAATCTTGATATACTATCAATGCCAAACATCAAAACACTCAAATTTCTACCTGTTCGATTTTCTTTACGGTGGTTATTCAACCGCTCCTCAATCTTTATGCGTTTTCGTATTGTCGCATGAGCATTGACATAAACTGTTTTATCGTTTCGATCTTTACATATAATTAAAATATATTCAATTGTGGGAGGTAGTTTCATTGTTTTATTTAGGTGAGAACATTTTGTTAAACTGAAACAAATACATAAAATGAATTAAAATTAAAGAAGCAAGGAAATATGTTTTTTTTACAAATCTACACTCACGTATAGTTGTTGTCTGCGTCCTGCTTTACTCCTGATCTAATAATTTCATGTAAACAACATTTAATGGATAGTTTGCCATATATGCTTATCTTCAATTCTTTGTCGAAAACAAGAACTACATCATCCGTTGTGTAGTTTTTAACTAAACGTGTAATTGGTGGCTTCTTTGAAGAAAAACATTGTTCACATTTTTGTTTATAAAATAATTTCATAACGTTTCTTGCAAGTGGATCAAAATCAGGTATCTGACATCCTAAACCACAGACAACAAATCCTTTCGGTACTATATTAAGTGATAAATATTTCAATAATTATTTTCACTGGTTTTTTTGGGAATATTTTTAAAAATTTTAATGCAAGTGCAACGAGAAGCCAATAAGAATATTGTAATTTAACAATTATTTAATTCAATAATTTAGCAAGAATTGTTCCGTATGAACAAACAAAATATGAAAATATGTTTAGCATTAATTATACATTTATACGTCCCTTGATTCAAATATTTTTCAAAATCATGTACGAGTATTCAAGACTTTTGGAAATAAGCTAAGGAATAAAAATAAACACACATTTGAAGCAAGTGTTATTTTGTAGTTCGTTTTATGGGATAATTAGGGTAAATCTTGTTTTTAAAGCTTACCCTTTGGTCCCGGCCAATTTTGATCATCTTTTGGTATTTTAACATAAATCTGTTTTTCCTTCTCCGAAAAATTAGCAATAAAAATGAACAAAACTAAAATTAGTATTAGCACAGCTTTACGTATTCGACCTCGCTTTATTTGAAAATGCTTTTTAATTGATTCATTAAAGTAAAATAAATGTGATCTTGATTGATGACCATTATTTTCATTATAATTTTCTTGCAGAAATGGCTCTAATTCACTGTTATTCATTGTGTTAAAAATTGATTTAAGTCAAGACTTGTGGTTAATATTTTATAATATTTCTTGAAACGGGAAAAAATCATTACACAGTGGACAGTAAATTTATTAGTGTTATTTGTGTTCAATAACGTTGATAAACTTTAAACAAAAATGCGTCTTTTTTTGAAACGAAAATTATAGGCAACTAGACGGTAACAAAATCATTGCTGCCAACTAATACACGTAATATGGCTTTTTATAATTGGTGATGCCATATTTGAATTTTTAAGCTGGGTTTTAGGCTTTAGCATGCGAACAGGGGAATGTGATAGTTTTTATAAACTGCGGCGAGCATCTAAATTAAAATTTTCAAAATTTCAAATTAGTATGCGATGTTTTTTTGGTTTTAGATTTAGGTGGTTTTCTTTTGACTTTTCTAAATCAATTTATAAGTTCGGGTGTGAAAAGAACAAAAAACAAAAGTTGATGTGAAATATGTTTGTATTAGTTAATGTTTGTATGTTAAAATATGTTTGTATTAATGGCGGTTGTCTACTTTTAAATTTGAAAAATTTCGTATAATAGCATATTCTGCAATTGCGTATTGAAATATTTATATTAGTTTCAATTAATTTGTACATAAAATAATTTTGTTTTATTCATTCATATTTGTTTTCAATTTAAATTACTTCATTTTAGAGAAAAGCGTCTCATTTTTTTCTATGATGCATCTTTCTTCATCCGCCCAATGAAATATAATATTTTAGTTCTAATAAATCCATTTAAGAGTTTTTTTTATTTATTAGGAGTTATTTTATTAAATGTTAGTTACATTATTGTATATATACAATATAAAACACAATAATTAATTCTTGAAAATTAAACAATTCATAGTTATATAAAAATTGTCGTTAACAAAACGTTTATTTTTCAAATTTTCTTTGTTGATATTAGTAACTAGGGGGTATCCCGCTCCCCCTCCCTACGCACACCAATACACTCTTGCTCTTTTCATCCGGCTTTGATACAACTACATCATAATCCAACCTCTTCTAATCTATTCTGTGTGTACCTTCTGCTTAACTATAATTCTACAAAAACCATCGTGAGGTTAACGATAAATTTTTATACGATCAATGTCAAATGGTTGAAAATAATAATAAGAAGAAAATACTGAAATAGCAGCTTTTGTTCTTCTATATTTTATTTACAGAAAATAAAGCTATGCAAAAATAATGATGGAAAAAAAATATTCTATGATTTTTAGCACTATCTGTCGCATATAAATAATTAATTTTCTTATTAATATCGCAACGATATAAATTTGAACGAAACGGCTAAAAGACAATTAATTAGAGCAATAATTTTGAAAAACTACATTATCGAAAAATTTAAATGCCGTAAATGGAATTTTTATGAAGGAATTTTTATGAAAAGGGAATAATTTTTATGTTCTATAAAAAAAATAAAACAAAACAATAAAAATTAAATATAGGGTTCGCGTTGAGCTCCGAACCTTTCTCACAACCCCCTACATCGATAATGACAACGAAATTTTGTACTGAGTTTCTTAAAGTTCATTTTATTAAATCGGTTTAAATTATTAAATGTTTGAAAATGTATATTATAACCTAAACTGTTTTTTGTATAAAAATATCAAATGTTTTCAACTTACATCGTTTTTAAAAATTGTTTCCCAGCAAACAAAGAAACAAAACTCTTTTTCTCACACTAGGTAGACGTTTCAAAATATGACTACTTATTCTACATTAGTAGAGCTCCCGGGAGTTGAGCATGGGGAACCAAAACCTGTTTTTATAATTGCCATGAAAGGCTACGACCTTATATAGTAGACTAGGTTAATATTTGACCTAGTTTTAGTTTCCTGTATTGGAATTAGAATGTAGGTTATTGGTTTATTGTGGTTTGTTGTTGTTGTGTGTGTCCCAAGCCGGTTGCTAAAGGCCTTGGAAGGTTGTCAGGTAAACTAGGTTAGTATTTGACCTAGTTCTGGTTGTCTGTATTGGTAATTTCTCGATTTAAAGTGTAGGTTAGTGGTTAATTGTTGTTTGTTGTTATTGTGGGTTTATTGTTGTTGCTAAAGGCCTAGGAAGCATGTCAGATAGACTAGGTTAGTTCAAATGTGAGTTCAAATTTAAAATTAAAACAATAAAATAATGGTACAAATGACAGATAAAACAATTTGTCACGTGTTTTTATTCATTTTTCTTTTTACATTTTTGTTTTAAAACTAAAATAAAACTATTACATGATTTTATGTACATTAATTTTATTGGGTTAACCAACCCTTATTAATTTATTAAAAACTTTTTCTCTATGAGGGTTTTTTAGAACTGCAGAGATAATAGGTTCAATATTTTTTATTCGTCTATGAAATCTATCTCGATCTCGTGCATATTCTTCATATTTTCCCTGTCGAGCTACTCTATATGCATAATCCCACACATACATAACGTAAAGATCTAATTTATTGTTAAAGGTAACTTTTTTTGTTTTTAACATTATAGTACTTTTTCCTTCCGAAGATGCATATAAATGTTAAGACAGTTTTTTACAGCACATCTAAAATGATTATTTGAAAGATGTATCGGACACATTGATTTAAAATTTTCAATCTTTAATAACGACGGTATGGCAAGATTTTCTATTTTAAAACTCTCAATATACTTTTCAAGGAAAAATTTTTTTTGTTCGCCTTTTACATAAATTTTTTCAGCTTGTTCTAAATAGTATTTAATAATTGATTTTATATCCACATAGTGAATGCATCCGCCATTCCAATTAAGTCCATTTATTTTATTGCCGCAATATCGGTTGCTATATTGTGCTGCTTGACCTAGTTCTTCTTCGTGGTAAGGTGGTTTGAAATGATAAACGATAGGAATCAAACTTCCTTTTTCAAGTAGAGCGAGTTCTTTGACAAAATATTGTTTATCGTTTCCTCTTAGAAATTGGAGATCAACTATGAAAACACGTTTGGCCATTGTGAGACTATATAAGAGACTGTCTGTCCAATTTTCCAAGATTAATTTTATACTCGACCTCTGTTTTGTATACATATAGATTTGTATAGTTAGATAGATACTCTTCGGCAAACCATGTTTTTTCATCCGTTTACTATGATGGTTGCCGGGCCGTCTTGTTGTGGGAAATCGACTTTTATTTTTAATTTAATAAAACAAAAAAACAAATATATTCAACCTCCAATTGAGAAGATTATTTGGTGTAACCCCGATAAAGAAGCCGCCCCGAAAAATATCAAAGGACTTGAACATTATAATACTATTCCAGATTTTTGTGATAATCAAGATCCACTGTTAATTATAGTAGATGATATGATGTTAAATTCTCACGACAAGATTGTGTGCGAATTATTTACTAGAGGTTCGCACCATAGAAATTTATCTGTAATATTTGTAACTCAAAACGTTTTTCACCAGGGAAAATTTTCAAGAGATATTTCATTAAATTGTAAATATTTAGTGCTTTTCAAAAACCCTAGAGATAAATCCCAAATACTGCCTTTAGCTCGTCAAATATACCCAAAACAGGTCAACGAATTTGAGAAAGTATATAATGAAGTAACTACCTTACCATATGGTTACATTTTAATAGACCTTACTCAAGATATTAATGATATATTTAGATTAAGAAGTGACATATTTGGAAAAAAATTTTGTTTTTGTACAAAAGAGCAATTGGAGCAATTTGGTGAGGAATATGAAACGATTACAAACCAACCGTCATATATTGCACCTGTTAAAAAATTCTAAGAGAAAATTTCAAAAAGTTATAATAAAACAATGTGAGCCGAATGTAATTAAAACGATCTGTGAAATTGCGTTAAATATTTTAAAAGGTAACTGTCATTTAAATAAAAGAGCAACCAATCAACTAAAAAAGTATAAAAAGGACTTGAGATCACTCATTTGCCGTAAGAAGTCGCTCACTAGTAAAAGAAAAATTATAATTCAACGTGGTGGATTTTTACCTGCTCTTCTCGGTGCAGTTTTATCAGGGGTGATTGGTCATTTTATAAAATGAATAATACAACATTTAACAAAATGATAATATTAAAACCTGAAATATATGAAAAACTAAAGCAAAATTCAGACGTTGAACTCAACCAGTTGGATAAAAAGATGAAAAACATTTTATTAAACAAAAATTTGTCCGATATTCAGAAGTGGTATTTGTATCGTCAGAACCTATTTAAAATTAGAAACAAAAAAAGATTGTTATCTAAAATTGAAGAGAAAAAAATTAAAATCATGGAACCTAAAAGTACCCAAACACGTTTCCGTACAAAACCCATATTTAGAGCGACAGACACTCAAACAGATGTTGTCGGTAAAAGAAATTTTGAAATGCAGTTTCCTGAAGAAGAAATATATGAGAATGAAGATGATGAAGTATTTGATAAACGCGTCCAGGAAAATATTTTTAAAGAAACAACACAGTCTGACAGTGAACTTGATGAAGACGTTAAAGACAAAATTTTCGCAAAAGCACTATCTGCCACATCAATTGGTGAGCGTTTAAGAAAACGAAAATTAACTCCAAATCAAAATTATCAAACATTTGAAACCGAGTCTGGAGACGTTATAACGGTTCCTCTTGACAGTCCACCCGAAAAGAAAGAAAAGCATATAAATAGCGAGAAATTTACAACACCTACAAAACGAATTTTACGACCAGCTAAAGCGGGTGACAGTCAAACAAAAATTAATTTTCCAAAACGTAAGAAAACATGGGCGATATACACCTAAAAGATGAATTTTATGTTACTTTACTCAGTGATAACTCAATGAATTACTATCCTGATAATACTTTATCAGCTTTTACAAATAATTTACATAAACCAATCAACGGTACAAACTGGAAAGTTGGTCTGTCGGAGATTTACTTAAACGATTTTCAACCAAATAAATACGGAAAAAACTGGCACATTGGTACAAAAGTTTTTATAGGAGGTAATTCCGAACACTTGGTTGGAATTGGGACGACGTACATTCCACATAACACGGATGAATATTTGTGTGATTGGAAATCTTTTTTGTTACCAACTCTTATTCAGAATATACACCCGTTTGATGGCTACTCAAGAAAAGAGGTTGAGCGTGAACTAATTTGGGGGATATATGATTTTATATCTTTGGATTCCAATTACGTGGCTGCACCTTCATCAACATCATTAGAAAAACAACTACCTGAAACAAATGAATTTATTAAAATATGTATAAATCAACCACCACTTGAGCTAAAATTAAAGGCAGATCATAGCTACTCACTCGAAGAGTTACTGAAATCATGTTTTGATCAGATAACTGTAAAAATTAAAGATTTTAAAAAGCATAAGTCAAGACTCTTAGATTTATTTAAAACATTTCTGCAATATTTACCTATGACACCCGTAATTAAACCAGAAATGCTTTTTGTCTATACCGATATTATTGAACCAAATATGGTGGGTGATAGCACGGTGAGATGTTTAAGAACGATAAACACAAAAAATGCATTTGAAGTAATGGAAAAAGAAATTTTAAATATACAATATTTTGCTGTTGAGAAAAATTTTTTTGATAATATTTCTATTCTAATCTGTGATAAATATAGTAGCAAAATTAATTTTGCAACAAGTAGTATTCCTACAAAAATTGTATTACATTTTAAAAAAGTATATAAATAAAAGGGGG
>OY856186.1:417198784-417206284 GCA_963693315.1 Diogma glabrata
ATCTCCCATATATGGTGCCGCTGCAGCGGAAGATCCAGGTTTTCAGGAAGCGGTAAATGCTCACATCGATCGGGAAATTTCAAGAATTAATCACTCAATGATGCAATCACGTGCTCCAGCACCTGAAGTGTTGTTACCCCTAGCACATAATGCAGTATCACCCACCACCCCGCGTCATCAAACGGTTCATTCCGGAAATTATACACCAGTGAATGCGTATATGCGAAATAATGTACCAGTACCACCATTGTTTGCTGAGCCTCCTCCTGCTCTTGCTCCAACTAGAATGAGAACACATCTCGAGCAGCACTCTACAACAATTAGAAATTGGAACGTAACGTTCTCGGGTAGACCCGATGGTCTGGATGTTGAAGCATTCATCTTCAGGATAGAGCGGCTGACAGAGATGTGTTTAAATAGCGATTTTACTATTGTCACCCGTTGTCTGTACCTGTTATTCACAGATCGAGCAGCTGATTGGTTCTGGAGATATTTTCGCCAGAACCGACAGCTTATTTGGACTGACTTATGTCATGCTCTTCGAATAGAATTTCAGGACAGGCAGACGGACGAAGAGGTAAAGGAGCGGATGAGGGCCAGAAAACAGCGGCCCACTGAATTGTTTGACGAATTCTTACAATCAATTTATCGACTGGCAGATAAACTTCGAGTACCGATGTCGGACGCCGAGTTATTATCCTTGATACGCAACAATTTACGATTGGAAATTAGGAGGGAACTACTAAATTGTATCTTTCAGCACTTTTGACAAATGCTTCGGCAGTTAAATCAAGAATTCGAATTCGAATCTTATTAAGATAATCAGGTCGCAGAATCGTTTCACCTGGATCATGAAGACTATTCAATCGTCTCAGCAGTTCATATGACGAACCATGAGTCACCATAGGTATTCCAAACATTGCGTAATATGGGGAACATTTAAGTGTCTGATGTAGGGAACAACGTAGTGCACAAGCGATCTCGCTCAAGTGCAGATCCCATTTAGAATGTTCCTCCTTTAAATAGGCTCTAATACCAGATAAAACACTTCTATTTACCCGTTCCGAAGCGTTAGCTTGAGGTGAATATAACGCTAGTAATGTATGTTTCACTCCGTGCTTCGCCAAGAAATCTCCAAATAGTTTAGACTTAAACTGCGTCCCATTATCGGACACAATAACTTCGGGACAACCAAATACGTGAAAGACATTGGTAGCCAATAGATGACAAATTGGTTCAGCGGTTAGTTTCCGTAAAGGAAATAAAAATGGATATTTAGTAACATGATCTAATACTACAAGAATAGCGATATTCCCGGCCTTTGAACGAGGATAAGGGCCAAGAATATCGATATACAATCGCTGACCAATTCGTTCTGTTTTCATCTGAGAAACCATGGGAGCACGAAGTGGAACATTAGTCGCTTTGCTTTCTTTGCAGGTCTTACAATTTCCGATGTACGATTTAACCTGGGTATACATACGAGGCCAATAGTAAAATTTACGAATGTTAAACAAGGTTTTTGCTAGACCTCCATGAGATGAGGTAGGAGGATTGTGGGCCCTTGCAATACACTCGTCAGTGTATTCCTCAGGTAACCACAATTTCCAGACCTCACCCTCTGAAGGAATGTCAAGATCCAAACAAGCCAATCGTTTATAAACCCGACCAGAAATTACTTTCAGATCAGGCAATGTACCGTCTGCTCTGGGAAAATGTTGGTGCCAAACGACTATGTGTGATAAGCGGAGACGGAAGAACAAAAGACAAAAAAATTATATATACATATATATATATATATATATATATATATATATATATATATATATATATATATATATATATATATATATATGTATATATATATATATATATATATATATATATATATATATATATATATATATATATATATATATATATATATATATATATATATATATATATATATGTATATATATATATATATATATATATATATATATATATATATATATATATATATATATATATATATATATATATATATATATATATATATATGTATATATATTGTAACGACTCTTCGTTGGTTCTTTTAGATTATTGAGCAAACACGACAGTAAAAAGACGGATCTTTGGTTAACAGAATCTCAAACTTTATTTGTCAACAAATTACAGCAGCTTCCGTTTTTCCTTACAATAAATTCCAGGGTCTCCAATTTATGTACCATAAACTCCACCGCTTTTCCGCAATTTGAATCAACAATATTCGGAATCGTAAAATCTGTATTTACTGTTCCACTAAGTTCAGATTCTTTCACTATTAGTACCCAGGCTCAAGTACCACCGATTATTCCTTATACTTTCGAATATTTGTAAAACACTTTTAATTGCAAAATTAAAACTGACCATCTGATATTTTTGTTTGCTTATTTATATCGAAAAATAAATAAATCGAAACTTCTATAATCCACTAGAAATCAATACTACGTAGTCCGTACATCTGAAATAGGCCACACCTGTTTTCATTCATACTTGCATTTGTATTAGCGAACTCAAATTTAATTTATGCAAAATGTATTAGGTAACTCCTTTTAATTCATTAATGTAAACATTTGTATAACAAATTTAATTTACATTAATTTATGCAATACAATTTGCAATACAAGTAAAAGATTGAAAAAGGAGTTAACTTTTAATTAATGAATGAGTAAATAAAATTAACCCATTCTGGACGAAGTTTATTACATTGCCCTCCATTTAGTTTTGTTCGTCCCGAACAATATCAGAGATCGCATTGGTGCTGTTACCTTGGTACGGTGCCAACCTTTGCAGATGTATCACTTTCATCTTGGTACGGGGTCCCTTTTGTATGCGGTAGATGACATCATTAATTCGTTTGATTATTTTATATGGGCCTTCCCAATCTGGCTGCAGCTTGGGTGATCTTCCCTTAGTTCTTCCTGGGGTTGTATAGCCATACCAATTCTCCTTCTTGAAAACCGCCACTATTTGCATTTATGTCGTACCTGGTTTTCATTTTGTCACTGGCAATCTTAATGTGGTCTCGAACCTGCTGATGGATTTTATTCATCTTCTCCCTTAGTTGTCCCACATAATCTGTTTTCGTGGATATCAGACCTCCAGGGATGCCAAACTCGATGTCACTAGGAAGATGTAGTTCTCTTCCGAACATGATATTCGCTGGCGTTTCACTTATCGTATCGTGCACTGCACTACGATAGGCCATCAAGAATAACGGAAGATCCTTGTCCCAATTTCTTTGGTCGGCTTCTACTACCTTTGACAAATGTTCTTCCATGGTTCGGTTGAATCGTTCTACCATGCCATCCGATTGTGGGTTCATAGGTGTAGTTCGTGTTTTTCTAATGCCGAGTGTTCTGCACAGCTCTTCCATCAGTTGAGATTCGAAATTCCTTCCCTGGTCAGTATGCAACTCGAGCGGTGTTCCATATCTGCAAACCCATTCATTGACTAATGTTTCCGCGACCGTAACTGCTTCCTGGTTCGGTATTGCATAGGCTTCCGGCCATTTTGTAAAGTAATCAATGACCACCATGATGTATTTGTTACCTTTTGTAGTTTCCGGAAATGGCCCTGCGATGTCTATAGCAATTCTCTCCATTGGGGCACCCACATTGTACTGTTGCATCTCTCCTCGAGTTCTAGTTTTTGGTCCTTTGCTCGCTGCACAAGTATCGCATCGCCGACACCATTGCTCCACGTCTGTTCGATACCTTACCCAATAAAACCTCTCCCTTACTTTAGCCAGGGTTTTATTGACTCCCAGGTGTCCTCCAGAAATACTTCCATGCAGCTTTCCCAGTACCTCTTCCACTCGACTTGATGGCAACACCAGTTGTTCTAACACTTTCTTTCCATCAGCGGACTCCCATTTTCTTTTTAGTATCCCGTTGTCCATAAATAGTGAGTCCCATTGCGCCCAGTAGCATTTCACCTCCGTACTTAAATGTGCGACCTCTTTCCACTCCGGTCGCCTTCCTCAGTTTTCCATTTCAATATTGGAGCCATAGCTGGATCTTCTAGCTGCTCTCTTTTAATTGCCTCGCTACACCAATCTTCAAGAGTTTGGAACTTGATTTGGTTCACTTTCATTGCCTCATTTCCCTCAGTTCTGCTACATGACTTGCACTCCTCAACACAGGGTCTTCTAGACAAGGCATCAGCGTTACCATGGATCCTTCCCTTGCGGTGTTCAACTTTGAAGTCGTAGTTCTGCAGGATCTCTATCCATCTTGCTGCTTGTCCTTCAGGAAATTTGAATTGTAATAACCATTTTAGAGCAGCATGGTCCGTGCGAATCAGGAATGGTTGTCCACACAAATACTTGTGGAAATGTTTCACAGCCTCGATGATAGCTAACAGCTCCTTCCTCGTGACACAGTAATTCCGCTCCGGCTTTGACAGAACTTTACTGAAGTATGCCACCACTTTCTCATCGTCTCCAATTTTCTGTGACAAAACAGCTCCAGTTCCTACATTGCTTGCGTCTGTGTCCAGAATGAACATCTTTCCGGATTCTGGATAGGCTAGTATAGGGGTGTTGCATAGTTTTTCTTTTAAACTGCAGAAGGCCTCATTACATTCGGTTGTCCACAGAAACTTGGTATTTGCTTCTGTCAATTTATGTAGACTCTTGGCGATATTTGCAAAATTCTCCACGAATCTTCGATAATAGGTGCATAAGCCAAGGAAACTGCGTAGCTCATGAACATTCTTCGGTACTGGCCAATTTTTCACAGCATCAATCTTCTCGGGATCGGTTCTGACTCCATGTTCTGTAATGATGTGTCCAAGGTACTTCACTTCTTTGTGGAAGAGATTGCACTTTACCGGATTCAACTTCATGTTGGCATTACTTATTCTTCTGAGTACTTCTTCGAGGTTCGTTAGATGCTCTTCGAAGTTGCGACCCATTATAATGATGTCATCAAGATAAACTAGGCAGGCCTTCCAGGTTAAACCATGCAACACGCATTCCATTAGACGTTCAAATGTTGCTGGGGCATTGCATAGACCAAACGGCATCACATTGAACTCCCACAACCCATTGCCAGTAGAAAATGCTGTCTTTCGTCGATCTTCTGGATGCATTTCAACTTGCCAGTAGCCACTCTTCAGATCTAATGTGCTGTACCATTTGGCCCCTGATAATGTATCCAGTGTGTCATCAATTCGTGGCAGTGGATAGCTGTCCTTAATGGTTACCTCATTGAGCCTTCGATAGTCTACACAAAAACGAGCTGACCCATCTTTTTTTCTAACTAGCACCACTGGTGAGCTCCATGGACTCTTAGATGGCCTGATGACTCCATCACTTTTCATTTTGTCCAGCATTCCCTGCACTTCCTCGTGTTTAGCCAGTGGTAGTCTTCTAGGAGGCTGTCTGATAGGATGAGCGTTTCCAGTGTTGATCCTATGTCGCACGATGTTTGTTCTTCCAACATCTTCATCTCCAGTAGAGAAAACGCTGCTCATCTTCGTTAATACCCTCTTGATTTCTTTGAATTCGGCTGGATTCATTCTTTTACTAAGATCTTGAAGTATTGCTACTAATGCGGGATTGCTTCTCTGCATGAAGACCTTTTGCTCTTCTTCACAGCTGATTATCTCTTTTATGGTGCTGCATTTGGCGATTTCTTCTCCATGATTGATGACCACTCGTTTATTTGAGAAGTTAATCAGTTGCACTGGAACTACTCCCTCTTTTGCTGCAACTAGCGTTCGGCCAATCAAAATGTTTCCCCCAAAGTCGTTGTTAGCTGGCTCAATCATCACAGGTGAATTTTGGTCACTTTTATCTAGTAGCTTAGTCCATATGATTTTCTCAGATTTTGCCGGGATCTCAGTTGGTCCATCACTAATAACACGGACCTCAGCATTGTCGTTGGTGGCGTTTAGCACTATTTCTGTGTTTCCATATCTCAGTACGTGGCTTCCCAGATCTAATATAAAATTGTATTCTTTCATGAAGTCAAGCCCAATTATGCACTCATCTTCTATATCTGCTACAATAAATCGGTGCCTAAATGAATTTCCTCCAAGGTGAACTTCTTGGTCGCTTTCTCCATAAACTAGAACTGTTTCACCCGTAGCTGTTTTTAGGGTGAATCGTCTTGCTGTATCGATCTGACTATCACAAACCACATCTGGACGCACTATCGATCTCGAAGCACCTGTGTCCAAAGTCAACATGCACGATTTGCTTCCAACGGTTGCCTCTAAGACTAGACTACTATTTTCTCTTTTTACTTGTGATACCATCAATGTAGGGCATTGTAATTGAGCCAGCTTTCGCCCTTCAAAACTGGCACGATCTAGTTTCCCGACTCCGGAACGCGGCATCTCTCTTCCGAATGCGGCTCCCATTTACATTCTCTTCGGATGTGCCCCAACTTCCCACAGTTCCAGCATCTTACTCTGCTAGATCTACTTCGTTGATTTCGTTCAGGTTTATCTTCCAAACTTTTGACACGCATGATCACTTCATCAAGCGCTGCTTTCAGTGGTTCCTCAGTAACTTCCATCTGACGTACTCTATCTGAGCCATACGCTCTTTTTCCAGCTTCTATTTGCAGGGCCAATGCTAAGACTTCTGCAGGTAGCTTCTTTCCGCTTAAATAAAGCTGATTCCTCATTTGGACATCTCGAAGAGCATTGATAAATGTATCAGCTGCCAATTCGTCTCGGTGTTCAGCGTTATAGTTCGGGTATGACAGATTTACCAGTCTCACAATGTCAGCCTCTAATTCTTGCAAAGTTTCGTTGACTCCTTGTTTCCGTGTTTTGAGCTGCATGCGATGGAGAGCTTGCATATGACTTTCCCCATATCTTACTTCTAAGGCCTCCATTATCTTGCTGTAATCACGCTCTGTCGCTGATAGTGTTTGCAAAATTTCAGCAGCAGGTCCCTTCAATGCCAATATAAGCGCGTTTGCTTTTTGCTGGTGCTCAACCCCAGTTGTTGCTATCTCAAATTGCATCTTAAATATCTGATACGATGTAGATCCATCAAATGCGGGTGTTTTTACTCTAGCTGGAGCTGAAGTAGTTGATGGATTGATCATGTTACCTGACTTTCCTTGTGCTATTTCTTGGCGTAATTCACTCGAGAGATTGCGTAGTTTCTCTTCATGTTCTTCGGTAACTTTCCGCAGCTCCCTTTCCATGTTGTTGATTTTGACCTCTGCACTGGATATACGTGACTCGATTACTTCACGTAGACTTTCTTGCTTTGCCATCATATCAGCAAACTGTTGTCGTTGCTCGTTTCCTTGTTTGGCCATCATATCAGCAAGTTGTCGTTGTTGATCTAGTTTTTGTTCTGCTGCCAGTTTCTCTTGTCGGGCTTTTTGTTCTGCGGCCAGTTTTTCTTGTCGGGCCATCATATCAGCAAGTTGTTGTTGTTGCTCTACTTTTTGTTCGGCTGCCAGTTTCTCTTGTCGGGCCATCATTTCTTTCATCAACACCATCATC
>OY856186.1:417208784-417216284 GCA_963693315.1 Diogma glabrata
CCATCGGGACTATTTATTTATATGTTTTTTATTTTTAAGTTTTAGTTCATAAATGTACATACATTTTTGTAGCTTGGTATGTTTATTAAAAATTTTAGCTTAAATAGTTATATGAAATGTTTTTATTCTCGCAGTATCCAATTTGCTTATCAAAATGTATCATTTATTTGGCTTTGTACTTTTACGTTGTGTATTAAACCCTAAAAACAAACTCCTGATTTTGTTCCTTTGACGTTCTTACCGTTGAAATGTGCGTGTGATAAGATATCATTTCTTTTTATTTGTTTTTTTACGTTGTGTACCTAACCTCTCTAAAAAACTGCTGTATTTACATTTTTGATGTCTTTTGCCGCTAAGATATCATTTCTTTTAGTTTGTTTTGTTTTTGTACATTTTGTATTAAACATCTTTAAAAAACTGCTGAATTTACATTTTTGATGTGATATAATTTCTGGTGATATAATTTGATGTTGGTGATGTTTTTCTGGTGATATAATTTCTTTTTGTTGGTCTATATAAAAAAATATAACATCAATATCCGATTTTTAATCCATAACTAATCCATATTCAATTATTATCTAATCCATATTTATTCCATGGTCAATCCATATCCAATCTATATCAAATCCATATCCAATCCATATTCAATTCATATCCAATCCATATCCAATCCATATCCAATTCATATCCAATCCACATCCAATCCATATCTAATCCATATTCAATCCATATCCATTCCATATTCAATCCATATCTAATCCATATCTAATCCATATCCAATCCATATCCAATTCATATACAAACCCATATTCAATCCATATCAAATAAATATACAATCCATATTTAATACATATCCAATTCATGTCCATGTCATATCCATACGAATTCCAATCCATATCCTCATCCATATCCATATCTTTATCTTTATCTTTATCCATATCCACATCCATATCCATCTCCACTTCCATATACATATCCATATCCACATCCATATTCATATCCACCTCCACCTCCATATCCATATCCATATCCATATCCATATTTACATCTATATCCAGCCCAAGTTAACAAAAATCATCTTAAAATTAGGAACAATAATATATTTATGATACTAGTGTAAACTACTGTAGAGTTTTTAAAGGTGATATTACGTCTTTTTGATTAGTAGCCCATATAGTTGTTGTACCAGCAACAATCATATTTGCTTCAGTTTTAGCATACTCATTAATTGTTTCTGGTCCAACTCCTCCATCAAACTCTATATCTAATGTTGGGGTAATTTTCACGTGGCCATTCCAATATTGCTCATACATTTTTGACCATCAAAACCGGGTTCAACGGTCATAATCAAAATCATATCAGCTAAGGGAAAGTACTGTTCCACAAGCTCAACCGGAGTGCCTGGTTTTAAAGCTAAACCAACCTTCATTCCAGTTTCTTTAACTTTCCTTGAAACTTCTGCAACAATTGTTTGAACCGGTTCAACGTGAAAAGTATATTGATCAACACCAGCATCGGCCATTGGTTATATCCGCTGATCTGGGTTCGATGCCATCATATGAGTTTCAAAGAAAACATCCTTTATTTTATTTCGTAAACATTTAACTATCGGATGTCCAAAACTTAGTTTAGGAACAAAATGAACATCCACAACATCTAAATGGAAATAATTTGCACCATTCTTGAGGAGTTTTTCTGATTCTATGTACAATTTTGATAAATCTGCGTTTAAAATTGAGGGTCCAATTTTTGCTTTCAAAGACATTTTTGGTTCGAGCTGCAGCCAAATTCTGTAACTGTGAAGCGGTGAAGTGATAAGTTTTTTATCACTTCACCGCAAAAATATCTAAGTGAGTGAAGTTTTAAAATTATAAAGTTAACACTGACTTTTTGTTTGGCAATAAAATGAAACCGTTTCTTTTGTTGTTATTGACATTGTGTCAAAAAACACAATAACGTCAATGTGATTTGATTTTTTAAAATTGCATTTCTAAATTAAATACAGATTTATTTTTCAAATTTATTATTTTAAATATTTATATATATTAAAATTTGTAAACGTTTTACGTTTAAATTGTTTTAAAAGTTAAAATAAACATTTTATTTTATATACTGTTGACGTTTGACAGTGTGACGCTTGCTATTAAATTTTTTAACATTCAAATCGCATATAAAATCGCAAAAATGATAAAAAATTAATGATAAAATCGAAATGAAGAAATTTTTAACACTTCACCACTTCACAGTTACAGAATTTGGCTGCTGATAGATTTGTTTAATGTTTTGACTATTTTCAATTTTGACATTAGTGTTTTAGTGACATTAGGATTTCAGGGTTGAATTTATTGCAAAATGTATTTTCTACAAACTGATAGGCGCGCCTCCTGTATAACTTCCAAAATTTTTGAGATAGTAAAATTAGATTTTTATATCTAAGAAAATATATTTTATATTATGTTGTCTGTTTTCCGTTCTTTTTTCAGCTTTTTAGTTTGAAAACATGTTAGAATTTAAAATGTAAGGAATATTTATGTAGTTTTAGCCATAGAATCAGGGTTTCGAGCCCGAACCGAACCCGAACCCTGAACCCATTCCGGTGCAAAATTTTTTAAAAATTATGTAAACCTGAACCCGAACCTGAACCCAATCAAAAACGCGGTTAATATAGGAAATTTAGGAAGTTTGCGTAAGAAATTTTATATTTCGCAGAATTTATTTTGTTTCAAACAAGATTATTTTGATTATTATTTATTTCAGTAGAGAATAGTGAATAGTGAGAATTAAATGAAAATTTGTTTCCAAAATAAATATGTGTGCAAAGCAAGCACCCACAATCAATTTGTCAATCGATCGAAAACGAAAATAAACGAAATAAAATTTAGGGGATTTTTACACTAAATTTTATTTCGTTTATTTTCGTTTTCGAATTAATTGACAAATTGATTGTAGGTCTGTAGCATGCTTAACATGAATACGGTATGTAATTTAACATAAAAAAATAAAAATAAAAAATAAAAATAAAAAAATCGCATATAATGTAATATCATTTCCATAATATGGAGTCTAATGACAGTGGAAAAATTCAACGTAAGCAAAAATAAATAAGTGATGAAGAAGTTTCAACTTCGAAAAAAAAATTATGAGTTCATAAAAAAAATTCGAAAATATTGTTTTTTTTGTAACAAATTTGAGCCCAAACCCAGACCCGAACCGAACCCACTAAATTTTAATGTATTGAACCCGAACCTGAACCTGCACCCAAATTTTTCTGGGTTCGAAACAGTGCATAGAATTGCTAAAATAATGATACAATAATCAAATAATGTTTTTCAAAATTTGATTTTCTCATTATTAGCTGTAAGATAAGTGCTCGTCAAAATTTTGTTTTGAGCTGTTTTTTTTGAGTAATTTTTTGGTATATCAAAAAACTCGCAAATTTCTACCGAAATTTATGGTAATTATCATGTTTAGGACTTTTGAAGTCTGAAACTCAAATTTGCAACAAAATAAACTTGAGCAAATAACAGTCAGGAAAATATGTTGAAATTCTACAAAATTTGTCCCATAAATAATCAATTTACTTACCTTTTGATTCCGGCCAATTTTTATCATCTTCAGGTATTATAACATTATTTTGATTTTCATTCTCCGAAAAATTAACAATAAAAATGAGCAAATATAATATTAGTATTAGCACAGCTAAACGAATACTACCACGTTTTATTTGAAATTTTTTTTAATTGATTCAGTAAAGTAAAATAAATGTGATCTTGATTGATGGCCATTATTTTCTTTATTTTTATTTTCTTGTAGGAATGGTTCCAAGTCACTGTTATTCATTATTTTAAAATAGATTTATGTCAAGACTTGTGGTTTATTTCATTAAAATCCGTTTTTATCTGGACGGAAGAGCATAATTACCCCACGAAGAGAAATACTAACTGTAAAGACTATCCGTTGTTTACATAGTAATTACGATGATAAACTTTAAAGTGAATTTTCTTTGTGAAATAAGTAAATAACTATTATTAAACGAAAACCATAACCCACTAGACGATAACAGCTTGAAAATGAAATAACTTATGATTGAAAAACAACAAACATTATTTGGCGTTCACATATACGTACAGATTTGTTAGATTAGACAAGCAAATTAATTTTAATACAAACATGATAAATAATTTATCAGAAATTTATATGAGTAGTTTCCGTTTAATGATAAAGTTGCTAGATTAGACATGCATTTACCTATCGATTTATTTAGTGATGCGATATTTATTAAACTTTAAGCCAAAAATGAACTGATTGAACCAAATTTTGTTGTATGTTGTCTGTCATTTGAATTTTTTTAAGGTTCCGTTTTTTATAACGAACCCTATTGTTGATGTGTTTTCCCCATTATATCGATTATCTCGTGTACTATAAATCCTATGGATCTGAAATTTGAGATGCGTATAAGCCTAACCTGTTCCCTTTAAAATGACGGATAAAAAAAATAAAGTTGTTTTGTTTGTTTTACAGGGCTGCCTGTAATAAAGTTCTTATAGGCAGTCCTGTAAACAAACGAAAACAAATTTATTTTTTTTGTATATCTGTCATTTTAAAGGGAACACTGAACAGGTTATTTTTATACGTTAGAAAATACTTTTTTTACGGAGTCAAGTAGGGTATCATATGAAAGGCTTGACTTCAGTACCCGTTAAAATTTTATTTTAGAGTTTTTCACACACAGTTTTTTGAATAAAATTGAATAATAGCGTTTTTTTCATGCACTGAAAAAAAATTGTAGGTAAAATACAACAAACAATGGTCGGTTGAATTTATTTAAAAGACACGTTATTTGATTTTCTATTGTTTTAACAAACATGTTTGTTATTTGCTAGTTTTTAACAAACATGTTTATTAAATATTTATAACTACCATTACAAGCAGTTCGTTAATTTTCGTTTGTTGAATAAAAAACCAAAAAAATAAACATAAATTTGAAAAAATTCGAGTAGTAAGGGCTTGAAATTTAAAGTGAACTTAGTGGAAGTACAGATAAAGTGAAATTTTGTGAAATAAAAAGCATAGTCTTAAGAAAAAGTGTGAACGTATCTAATGACTAGTGTCAATTAAAATACCTAGTAAAATGAGTGAAATTGTAGTAAATTTTGGTGAAATTAAATTATTTGAATGTTCTAAAAAATTTAAGGAGCGTCAACAGTTTTTTTTAAAGATGTCTATAAAGGAATGAGAGATAAGCTGAATAAGCTGAATTTTTGTATATACCTTCATTTTGGCGTTCTAAAAGTTGTCTCAAAAGTCTCATAAAATCTCGTGTCTGCGTCGTCAGTTATTCAAAGTCAAAGACAAAAAAAACAGTTTTTCGGTATTATCTCGGTTTTTATTGCTCCAATGATGTTAACAAATATAATAAAAATTGTAGAGCATAAAATTTGCAACAACTTTTATTTGAAAATTTTTCACGGGCTCAACCATTTTTGTGATAGAGGGCGGTGAACGTGCAGCGCTCAGTCGTACGTACTGTAAAGGAAGGTCTACTGTGAATATCTTTGAATATTACTTATAATTTTGAATAATTCTCGTTTCCGATCTCGGCAACGACGGACGTACAATTTTGAAGATTATGGTTGATTTGTGTTTTATTTGTGAGAAGTCAATTTCAGAAGGTGAATTTGTTAATGTAGTACGTGGCTTTAAAACTTAAAAAACTGCTACTATCGAAAGAAATGATGGTCACAACTCACATGACTTCTTAAATATTTTAACTTCTATCAATGTGCATTTTGAGTGTCAAAGTGTGTACATCAGTAAAAATTCCATAGCTGCATCGAAACGACATAGAAGAATATCAACCTTTACCATCACCCAATGCACCTCGTAAAAAAGGAAAAGAAGTGTTTGATTTAAAAAACTGTGTTTACTTTGTTGTCAAATAGCTGATCCAGCAGCAAAGTCAAGAAAAATAGAAAAGTTCACTTCACTGCCTTCTATCGCAAAACGGTTGAGCCCATGAAAAAATGTTTCAAATAAAATTTGTCACAAATTTTATGCTTTACAGTTTTATAATACATGTTTATTTATTTATTTATTTATTTATTATAATTGGACAGCATACAGATAAAATCCAATTACATGCTGTCTCTTAATTTTAATTACAAACAACAAAGATTGATTTAAAAAAAAAAAACAAAAAGAAATATTTAGAATTTAAAGAAAAAATGAATAATTTAAGGAAAAAATTAATAAAAATAATAAATGCTTAAGAATAAGTTATGAAATTTAACATAGCTAAAAATAATAGTAATAATTGAGTTAAATAAAAGAATCAATTTCAAATAGCTTAAGTAAATTGAATTAATTCTAATAACTATTATTAATGTTCATAAAAAGAAAATCTTATATATATTTAACTATTTACACATAATATATAACAATTTCACCATTTGTAAATATGTATCGATTTATAAATATATATATCTAGAGAAAAAAAAATTCATACACAATACATACATATTATTACAAGAGAAAATGTTGAGGATTAAAATGATTATGATAATGATGTAAGGAACTTAAAGATTAGAAATATCAAAAAATAATTAATCAGTTTATACATAATACCCAAACACCTACATATCTCCTCCCTAATGCATAGCCAAGCTTACAGTTAACAAACAGTTAACCATTCAAATCTCAAACAAGCAAACAAAAATTTACCACCAACACGAGAGAAGTCAAGCATGTTAACATTATTGGAGCAATAGAAACCGAGATAATCGCAAAAAACTGTTTTTTTACCTTTAACCTTGAATAACTGACGACGCAGACACGAGATTTTATGAGACTTTTGAGACAACTTTTAGAACGCCAAAATGAAGGTAAATGCAAAAATTCAGCTTATTATCTCTCATTCCGAGGTTAATCGCTAAAATGACTGGACTATATATATAAAATAGTATTATAATAAAATATAAACTAATTATAACTATCTAATAGTTTTAGAAATATTTGATAAAATCAATAAAATAAAATGTCAAAAGTTAACAAACATGTTGGTTATTTTAACAGTCCGGTGGTGGTTTTGTTCGTAATAATTAAAAAACATATCTGTAAAACTTACAAACTGTTCGTTAAAAATTGTTGTTAAAATAAATTCAACTGACATCAATTTGTTGTATTCAACAAACAATTTGCAGGATCAAAAGTGAAACAATTGAACTTTTATTGAAACAATTATATTATTATTTTATTATACCGAATAGCTCAAAAACTGAAACACTGAATTTATATTCAAACAAATAATCACTTGGATATCTCTTATTTCGTTGAATCACAGAAAAATACTATTAATTTACTAACATGAAAATAATTTAATCAAAAACAAAATCAAAAATTATACAAAGTAAAATTTAAGAAAAAACCTAACATTTATTTTCCTGATGAATGTTGTCTTCCAACATCATATAAAGTTGGCCTTAACGTTTTAATTCATAACAA
>OY856186.1:417221284-417245788 GCA_963693315.1 Diogma glabrata
AACACGCATGTTGTTGTGGGGCCTAGGTCTTAAAAGGTATCTATGTGTGTTGTTGTAATTCCTACACAGCGCTTTTTATTAAAAAAAAATTCGTTGGACTCCCCCTAAAACTTTTTCTGTGTGCGCCCCTGCAACAAAACATAAACAGTTTCATTGGATAATGAAATTTGGAATTATTGTATAACTATGACAACAAAATAACAACTATTTCAATTGGATTATGAAATTTTGAAAAGGCTGCATTGATAAAAAAATTTTATTCATACAAATTTAAATGTTTTTTTTTTCTCTTTTTTGGAAGTAATTATGACGATAAAAATTCACATTTATAAAAAGTTTGATGTATTAATTTCATATTTATAAAAAATTTAAAAGTTTGCCGAAAAAATAGTGTATTTAATTCGGAGCTACAGTGATTTTTTGTGTATCGTCTATAATATTCGAACTGTAGACTCAACACAAAAAATATCACTTTAGCTGCTAATTAAATAATGTACCATTATTCTAATTTAAAATTATAAATTTGCATAAATTTTAAAATAAAAATATGTGGAACAAGTAACCTTTACAAAATATTTCTTATTTTTTCCAAATTATTGTTTGAGTATGACAACAAATGATAACAACTATTTTAATTGGATAATGAAATTTTAAATTTAAGGGTTGCTTTGATAAAAATGTCTATTTTTCATAGAATATAAACAAATGCAAATGCTTTTTACTTGTTTGGACATAACTATGACTGACTATGACATAACTATGAAAAAATAGTTAAAAGTGACACTTTAAGGCCGCAAAACACAGTAATAAAGTAACACTTTAATTTGTAGGCGAATAAAAACATAATTTGAGAATAGTTATATTAAAATATACATTTTTTTGTGTCTTGATGTAGTTCAAGTTTCTTAAATCTTATAATTTTGTTTAATATAATTTTTGGGACGCAACAGATCAGATTCATATGCTGATCGTATTATCTTATGAAATTAAAGAGTTGACTGAGAATCATCGCTTTTGACAAAAATCTGTTTTTGTACATTTCCAACAGTTTTCTTAAAAATATAATTTTTGGAATGCTCTTCTACGAAAATGACTATAAAATCTAATAGTTTGTTATTCATTCTAACAATTTACATTTATTTGTAATTCTTACAACTAATTATTTCATTTAAGTATATTATAATTATTTATTTATTAAAAAATCACAGTTAGCAAACACTTTGCTTCCTTAAACGAGTGTCTTAATTAATATATCTTGTGTTTTCCTTGTGAACATTGTTTCTAATTTTATTATCCACTGCTTTTTCTGAAAACTGAACCGAAGATTAAGAATTACTTGAAAGTGTGTGTGGGCGCCTTGTTTTGGGATTCGAAATTAAATAAAACTACAAAATAATAAATCTTTAACTACAAAATAATAAATCAGTTATTCCTATAATTCCAATATCAACTATAACCGTATATTAGGTCAGTTCAGTTATAGTTATGACCACGTCAAAATTATTGATTCAAACAAAAGCAATACTTCCTTAAATAATCCACATGTACACAATGACTTTGAGTACCATAACTATTCAATCGACTAATCGACCCTGTTAGCTGAAATGTCAGTGTTTTCAACGAATAACTCAGCGTTGTTTCAAATAGTCCATCTCCTGGTGTAGTTTCAATCACAATTAAATAACTATCATATTTTTGGTTTTTCACGTCTGTTACGGTTGTTTTCCCTTTTCTCGCAATTTGTACATCTTTAAGCTTTAACGTAGCACATTTCTTACCATTATCTATGACTAACTCGTTATGGTTAATAGTGGCGTCAGTAGTTTTACCAGCTTTTATATTATTTTCTAACAAATCTATATTTATGTAATTAAGAATAGATTTCACAGCCGATTTGACAATCGCTGAAGTTTTGTTGATTGATTTATATGATATGCATGTGCACCAATGAGGTTCAATTTCAGCATCTTTGCATGACCGATTATTTGGTAATTCTTCAAATATGCTTTTACACGATTTGCATGATTCAGCTAATGTTAAGTTATAAGTTGAGTTATTCGATAAGTTAATTATATGTTTTAGTGTTTGATGTAAATCGTATGGATTTGTTAAATGATTACGATTTATTTTTAAATTATTTATATAATCTGGGTATAAGTTTTTGAACCATTCTGGCAATGAGATAAACATGAATGGTAAACGGTCTTCTAACCAACCCGTTTCTAGTTGACGGATTGGACCAAAACGTAAACCATGATCACTGAAGAATATAACAGCGCTATCGTTAAGAATGCCTCGTTTTTCTAACTCCTTAAGATGATATCTTATTTTTATATCCATTAATGAAGGATCACTTATTGCGTTATGACTAAATGTGTTTGTCCAAAATAATCCAAAATAGGTTTCATTAGTGTACGAGGTGGCAAAATCCATTGCATAATCATAAATATAATCAGCATAATGTTTGTAACCTAAACAAAATTTAAGTCCACTTTTTGTTTTTGAAGGAAGATATTTTTCGGCAGCTAATGCAAATGGTCTTAAATAGTAGTCGGCTGGTTGTTCAATAAAACCATGTTTGTTATAGTTGAATGTGTTCATGGAGGCTTCATCTTCAGCGTACGCAGTTACATATCCATTATCCTTAAAATCTTTCCAAACAAATGGGCACTGCTCTAATTTTCCAAGAACCGTGGTAGCACATTTGTGATTAACTAGACTTTTATTATAGCCAGTAAGAACTGCCATCAGATTTGGGAATGTATTGTCGGCGATCTGAAATGATAAAAATATAAATTTTGTGACGTACGATAAACATAAAATTAATAATTAAAATTTGTTTACGGCCGGGCGGGAGCACTTGAAATTAAAAAAAACCGATTTCGGGTTTTTTACTTAAGGTAATACTACAACAATTAACTAACATTTTAAAACTTTTCTCACTGTCCTACAACACTTGAAGTATTTAAAAAAAATAAATGTATATAAGGAGTCATGCACTCAACAAATGGGTAGGTCAATTGATATTGTGTAATCTTAACCTAGTGTAGTTATATTAAAAGAGTGAGCTTTGTAAAAAATTAAATTTACAAACAAAGGTGAAGTGATGAATATGGGTAATTTTCAATTTTTTCCCCCTTAAACAGTACAAATGTTTAAATCGAGAGGTTTAAGTTTACACTGCAACATTAGTAAGCTTATACTAAGTTTATACCACCGATAGTTTAATAGAATAATAGATTTTTGCCATTAAACTTTCGATACATTGAGCGTTTAGACCACAAAATAGTATTATTCTATCTGTGGTATAAACGCTCAGAATAATATTGACAGATAGAATAAGTACCGTATTTCAAATTTGAATATAAAATCTTATCAATCTAAAAGTATTTCAACAAAAAATTATAATACTATTATTAATTTAAAATAAAAACTAAATTTTAAGTGATTTTGGTGTTGCACATTTTTTACAATCGCCTGAAATTGTCTATTACATTTAACGTTTTGATCGTTACAATTTTTTTGAATATACTATTATACTATCAATCAAAAGCAAAATATCAAATAACTATCTGTCAAAGTAAAAAGATATTATTCCATCCGTTTATACCGTAATAGTTTAATAGCTATTTGCTATTATTCTATTATACTACCATGGTGTAAACTTAGTGTTAATGCACAAAAAAAGTGTATCATGCTAGTGTGAAAATTGTAAATAGTTAACTTATATTTTTTTTATTTATTATAATAAATCTTCACTTCAGTGGTTAAAATTTTTTGATGATATAAATTGTTCGAAAAAATAATGAACAATTAGAATATTAATCGGACTAAAAATCTTTAAAATTAAATATCTCAAGAACAAAAATTAACGCTTCTGAGTTAATTTGATATATTTTAGAGTAAGGATAGAACTATTTTCAGAAAAAAAATTAATTAAATTCCAATTGATCTTCGACCCTAGCGCCATCTTTAAAAAAGTTTTTTTTTAATATTTTTATTTAAAAATTAATTCTAAAAACAATTAATTAATTTTTTTTCAAAGGACTAACTAATCATCTATCAACCAAAAAAAAGTTTGATGAAATCGGTATAGCCGTTCTTGAGCAATTTAATTTCAAAGTTACATCAGATTGGCAGAATTTTCATTTTTCTTGCATGTTGGGGTACCCCCTATGCTCAAACTATGCACTTTATAAATTTTTTAAAATAAGTGGTATTTTCTATTTTGTCCATACAAATTATATGCCAAGTTTCAGGAAAATCAAAAATGGTCAAGTTCTCACAGCTCTGTCTAGAACACGTTTTTCATCACTAGTTTTTCTCTTACGCAAACATATACAGGGTGTTTCATAATATATGCGCAGGACTTCAGGATGTGATAGCTCGTCCAAATATATGAAGAAAAGTGTCAAATAACTTACCCTCTAAAATGCACCATTTTCGATATACAGGGTGTTGAAATTGCAAAAAAAAAAATTCGTTTTTTGCGAATATCTTCGGAACCGTTTATGGTACAGAAAACAGCTTTCTTAAGCATTTTTTACTCATGATAAGCTATGTTTTGTGTGGAAATTATATTTTTTTAAGTCTTAATTGGTGAAGGTTTTGGAGGAGTAGTGGGTGTTTGTCTCCCCAACTTCTACGCTGCTGGAAAAAGTACGGTTTTGAGATGCTCATTTGAACCGCCAATGTTTTCTACACAAAAAAGTTAAATGCGGTCATAAGCTTAAGTCTACCGTTTTCGAAAAAATTCAACTGTTATGTTGAAAAAGATGGTCAATTTTTTAAAATAAAATTTTTTTTCTTACTAATTAAATAAAATTTATTTAAACGTTGGAACAAGTAACAAAACCAATCGTTAACTACATAATTTCAAAATTAAAAAAAAAACAATTACAAATCATAAACAGTTAAATTAAAAGTTGGAAAAGAAAAAGTTAAATACATAGTTTTCATGGCTTACTAGTTGCTATACATTCCTAGTTTTTGCATATCAAATAGAAATAAAAACTATTTGTTTCTTAGATTTTAGCTTATTAATTAAGTGAAGAATAAAATTTTGTATACTGGCGTTACTTTTACTTAGTGTTAAGCCCATCAAGCGACACCCATACCTCGGACTACGTCGCTTTCCGGGCAAAATAACTTCCATAACGCCTTTAGTACAAAATAGCTATTTATGTACCAATGGCGTTATGTAGGTTATTGCGCCCGGAAAGCGACGTAATCTAGCCCAAGGGCCTCTGGCCCGAGGGATGGATGTCGCTTGATGAGCGTAATACTCAGTAACGCCAGTGGCGCATACAAAATTTTATGCTTCACTTAATAAGCTAAAAACTAAGAAAGAATTTAATTTGTTAGCCTATAGTGATATGCAAAAAAATACAAATGTAACCTAGTATGCCAAGAAAATAACTATTTTGTAGTTTAAAATAATTATTTGTTGTTTGTACGTTGCTATGTAAACAAATTCTCTAAAATTTTGTAACGTATGGCAAAAACCTTGTATGACGTTTAATAGTTATTTACATATCGAGGGCTGAAAGTAGAAGATTACGCCAGCGGTTCATATTGAAGCCCGACGCGAAGCAATTACAAAGGCGTAATCTTCCTTTCAGCCTGAGTGTATGTACAACGTTTTATGCACAACTGCACAACTTTATTGTAGTATAAATCAATTTTTGAATTTTTTAAACTCGTTAGACATTTTGAAAATTATGCTAAACATGCTATGATTTTCTCTATAAACTTCATACAATAATTTATTTGTTTGTTCTTATTTTATGAATATTTTACGGGTGATTATTTTACGGGCGGTGAAGTAGAAAAATATATTAATATTTCATATAGCAACGGTGTTTTATTTTACGGATGTAAAGTTCAACTTTCAGCCACGATAACTAGGATGTAAAATGTGTTTTACGATTCGTTTGTGCGTAAAATAATTTGATAGTTTTGGAAAACTAAATGAGCATTTAATAACTAAAAAGTTGCTAAATATTTTTAAACAAATGTAAAAATCTTTTACTAGCTTAAATTTAACAAAATTTATTTACATTTTGTAGACAAAACTACAGTAAACATAATTTTATTTAGTTTTTAAGCGTCTTAATGGCGGGCGTTTTGAGTTCATAATGCCCTCTCATAACGCCCCGGTTTTTATGAATGTCTTTATATATAGCGTATCCTAGACATTAAAACAACTTTATATCATTGTGAAGCATAATAACTATTTTTATTCGCCTACATATTAAAGTATTACTTTATTACTGTGGTTTGCGGCCTTAAAGTATCACTTTTCAACTATTTATTTTGTTGTCATAGCTACGTCCAAAAAAGTAAAAAGCATTTGTATTTGTTTAAATTCTATGAAAAATAAAATTTTTTATCAAAGCAACCCTCAAATTCAAAATTTCATTATCCGATTAAAATAGTTGTTATCATTTGTTGTCATAGCTACACAATAATTTGGAAAAAATAATAAATATTTTGTCAAAGGTTACTTGTTCCACATATTTTTATTTTAAAATTTATGAAAATTTATAATTTTAATTTAGAATAAACAACTTTTCTTAAAATATTTTTCTTGCGGCGAATAAAAAACAGTATATGATGCACGGACGTAAGCTATTTTGGACTTAATGTGGGTCCAAACTCCACATCCGTCCAAAATCTTTAGCTTTACGGCCTAGCATCATAATGTACTATTAACGTTTCATCACAAACCGTAAATAACAAATTATGAATATGTTGAACTAATGAACCTATATTTTCCTTCACTTTATGCAATTCAATTTAATTCAAACATTTAATTCAATTCAGTTTAAGTGAATCACTCAGTAATTTAATCGATTAGAAAGGGGCTTTTGTAAGTGGGTAAAAATTTTTGCAAAAATAAGAATAATAACAATTATGCCTGCGAGTGGCAATCAGAGGTAAAATGGTTATTCTACTGTTCGGTTTTTCACAACTAACTAACAGTCCACGTCCTAACATACATAACCTCACGGGACTAAATTGTTAAACTTTATAAAGTACGAAATGTATCGATACAAAATATTAAAGCTTACTTTATTATAACCTTTCAACTCAAACCATTCATTATTATATAAATATTGAGCTGTTTGTGGCATAGCACGAATTAAATTTAATCTTGATATACTATCAATGCCAAGCATCAAAACACTCAGATTTCTACTTGTTGTTCGTTTTACTTTTTTGTAATTATTCACTCGTTCTTCAATCTTTTTCCGTTTTCGTATTATTGCATGAGCATTTACATAAACTAGTTTATGTTTGTGATTTTTACATCTAATTAAAATATATTCAATTGTTGATGGTACACTGAAAAAATTATGGCGGTGTGAATTGAAAAAACACCTAAAATATATTATTTTTTAATCATTTTTTGAAGTTATTTTATCTGTTGTAAGAATAATATTAGTAATTTATCCATATGAACTTATTGTAATTTACATTCGATTGCATACATTTTATAACCACTGTCGGTGTTAAACCACTGTCGGTGTTAATATTTTCCTTTTTCAAAAAACCTTCAAAAATGATTAACACCGATCGGTGTAAAATTTTGAAAAAAAAAATTAAAAACAAACGGTATTTTTTGATTTAACTATGCAGTTTTTGGTTAATACACCGAACGGTGTTGATTGCTCATTCCGAAGATCTAATAGACGAATAAAATAATCAGTCGGTCGGCATATTAAGGAAGAGCAACAAGTGACTTTATTTAATTTTCTAATTCAGTTAAATCAGTTATAAATATAATAAATAATATGCAATAATCTGCATACATTTTTAATATCCGAGTGGTGATTTAAAATCTATATTTTCTAAATTAAAACTTTAATATAATCGGCATTTTTAGTGATAATTAAAAGTTATGAGTTATGAGTTTATCTAAAATAAAATGGTGATTATTTTACAAAGTGAACATGTCGAACAGTTGACTATTTTCAAATTTTTTGAATAAGTAGTGGAACGCAAATTGTAATTGCACTTAAATAACCATTTTTATTTTTATCAGTATTTTATTATCAGTGGTACAGATCGTGGTTTATATATTTTTCTAGTGATATACAACGCTTTCAATGCGTTTAATTTAAAGTATAACGGTAAATATTTTCTAATTTTACTTTGAATACACCAAACGGTGTTAATTGTGCAACACGTGTTAAAACGAGTAAAATTATTTTAGTTGAACTGGATAATTACATTCATAATTTTTTCAGTTTAGTTTTCAGATGTCTGATTTTGATATTAAAGTTTGTTCGTTTTCAAGACATCAATTAATCTTTTTTTTTATATTTTATTTTAATGATTTATCCAAATTTTCGACGATTATCAAGGAACTCATTTTCATATTTCTTAATATCAGTTAACTGAAATTTGTAGTGCAATGACAAACAACAGCTCGGATATGTTTTATTTGTCATACAATAATGTTTATAAATATGTAACGGTGGAAACTGATGATGAAGCAATTAAACTTATCAATGTCCTACAATCAGGTGAACATATTATATTAATTCCACATTGTACAGATCAACTATCAGTCAGTGAATTTAATTTTCATAGGATGCATTAAATTTTTAATGTTATTTCATATCTTACAGTGAAAAAACAAATTAGCTGACTTGATAATTCATGTTTTGCGACATTTTAAGGTTAACTTTTGTATTATTTTGTGTAGGAGCTACTTGTTTTAACATTGATATCACTAAACATAATCTGTATCTCTGCGACGAGAGAAATGTGGAACTAAATCAAAATACATTTGAAATTATTTTGCGAGATTGCAAACTAACATATGACCGAATGTTCATACTCCGTGTAATGGATAACAATGGTAATTTTATGAATCTATTTCTCATTCAATTTGTTTTCTAATTAAACATATTTCATTATAGAATCTTACCATTCCGTATCCACGCAAGCCGTAGAGACCAGAATGGAAACTGTATTTGCTGCACCTATCGAAAAGTCGGACTGTTTTATAGGATCTATTCCAAAAAAACTGAAATTGGAGGTTATAATATTAAAAGAGGTACGTTTTTATGAAATTTATTTTGAGCTGTAATTTCACGATGATTTATGTTAAACGATAATTTAATTGCAGGAATTACAAAAATATTTAGAGAAACATGCCGAGGGCAAATGTATTTTAGAAATATATAATAAAACCCAAATACTCCCAAAAGCACTGCGGACAAAACTAATAAATATTTTGGTCGGACATCTCGTTCAAATCCATGGAACATATCCGTCGAGTGAGAACAAAGTACTGTGGGCTAAAGCAACAGCTCTAACTTTTCCTATGCTCTGTGAAAATCATGATCCGGCCAATTTTGTAAGTGATGTGCTATTTGAAAGTTATAGTAAAACTCAATTTTTAATGTAACGTATATCTGTTTTTTCATCTGTTAGGGAATATTCTACAATCCAGTGAATCGAGGCGGCTTCTTCTCATTTAGATTGCGAACTATTAACCGTTCTCTTAATAATAATTCACGTCTTAACAGCCAAGTTGAGGAAGTAATTATTACAGAAGAGGAGATAGTCGGAGTCGATATGGAACATTTGGAAGCTTTGGTGGATAACCTAAAACAGCTGTGTCCAAAGAACGATCAGCATGAAATTTTTGAACTGATGAAAACAACTATGTGTCTGAGACGAACGCCGTTTACTTTTGAAACGTATCCTAGATATTTAGATACTCCTGGCTTGGTAATACAGTTTTATTTTAATTACCATCGTTTTGTAAATCATGTTTTTATGTTTCATTTTTAATAGTTTGTTTTGTATTAATTTAATTTATTATATTCATATAGGTATCATTTGAGTTTGATTTAAAATATCCAGGCAAATCAGCAGACTTTTTAGTGAAGTGGCCACAAATTAAAAACAATATTTTTGAAATTGAACGCGAACGAAATATAAACGTATATGATGAGTTTTCAACAGAAGACGATAAATATGAGGAAGATATTACTGCATTTTTAATTTTATCAAAGCTTCTAAAGACAGTGGGTCGGCGCAAAGGAGATAAATTGCAGAATAATGCAAAAACTATGCTAATTTATTTCAGAAAAGTAAGTCACTAAAAAATCTTTAATAAGTGTTCTTTTTCTTATTTTTCATTATTTTTTTCAGACGGGTAATACGTTTACAATCAACGATTGCAACTCGAAACATCCTATACTTCTAGGAACGGGAACAACTAAGAAAAGTATTCATTCGTATTGTATTTATATAGATGGAAAGGAGATTCCACTGAAAAAACGTTCTGGTGTTGAAGTGTTTCTAGATTTTTTCAAAAGTTTTTATATATTTTGTTGCTTATATCCATCAATATTTTATTCATTTTTTCATTTTATTCAGGAAGCATTTTTGAAATTAAATTCAAAAAAATTAACGCCAAGGCTTATTGAACTTAAAAATAGAATAATTAATTAAATCTTAATTAAAAAAAATATATAAAATAATTTCAAAATGCTTCATTGTAAAATATCAAACTGCAATACTATTTTTCAACACAACAAAATATATATTAGACACCTCAGATTAATACATTCGCTCAGTGATTCAACAAATAAGCTTCTACCATGTGGCTTTAACACTTGTGATTATTTTTATGAAAGTTTTAGTGGTTTAGCGAAACATTTTAAAAGCAAGCATACCGGAAATGTTAATATCGGGAAAATTGAATGTAATGTAACAGATGAATTAATTTGTACAAATAGCGTTAAACAACCTATGTCTAGTAATGAATTATTGCAAACTAATTATGAATTGGTAGAAGAAAAGTTCTGTGAAAAAATCTTAAAATTAAATCTGACCTATAAAAACTACAATACAATATTAGAAGAAGTGACGCAATTGACAAAGACTATAGAAATTAATATTAGGAAAAAGTTAATTGAATCAGTTGGGGTTAATCTAGAAGATGAGTTAATTTTTTTACAAAACCCTTTCAAATCGTATAATACAACATATAAACGAAAAAAAATAACTTATGCAACCGTTCCTAAACCAAAAGAATTTGCAATTGGTATACGACAGGATCGTAGATGGATTTCTAAGGAAGATACTATAAATTGTCAGCAATCAGTGACGAATACTTTCTCATATGTTTCCATTATTGAAACACTTACTTTTCTATGTCAAAATCAAACATTTCTCGACAAAATTTTAAATACACATCAACACGAAAATGAATACCATTACACTAACAGAAATTATTTCAAGAGAAACCACCTCTTTTCAAGCAATGGACCAACTTTTCATTTGCAATTATACATGGATGAATTTGAAACTGTCAATCCTTTGGGATCGAAAACTGGAGTACATAAAATTTGTGCATTTTATTTTACGGTGTTAAACTTAGAACATTGCAATAGTCAGGTGCAAAATATTCATTTAGTTGCTCTATGCCATTTTTCGGATATAAAGGAATTCGGGTATGATCCTATCCTGAAACAAATATTGAAAGACTTATTTGATCTTGAAAATAATGGTATAGTAGTTGAAACTAACGAAAGAAGTTTTGTAATAAAAGGTACCATTTTTTCACTCTCACATGACAATCTAAGTGCAAATTCTGTTTGTGGTTTTAATGAATCTTTTAAGTCTAATTATTTTTGTCGTTTTTGTGAACTTCACTCAAATTTTATTCAAACTGATTTTATAGAAGAACAAACTCTTTTGAGAAAAACAGAAACCCACGAAATTAACGTTCAGAATAAAGAGCATGGGGCCTATAAAATATGTTTATTTAACAAGTTAAGTTTTTTTAACACATTTGATAGTCTAAGCGTCGATATTATGCACGATGTGCTAGAAGGCATTGCTCAAAAAGAAATAAAACTGGTTTTGATTTACATAATAAGGGAAAGGAAATTATTGACCATAGACGAATTCAATACCAGAATTAAAAATTTTAATTTCGGTTTTCTTAATAAATCAAACATTCCATCCTTAATTAATATGGATGGTACAAATTTACGACAAAAGGCTTCTCAATGTTGGTGCTTGTTACGCTATTTTCCTCTTTTAATTTATGATATTGTGAATAGTGGAGACCCCGAATTCTTTAAGAAATACAATGTTTTATTGCTTTTAATTAAAATTACGAACATTGTTTTTTCTCCTTCTCTCAAAGAGCATGATATTAACATTTTAAAAGATTTGATCGAAGAGCATCATACTGCTTATAAACAAAATTTTAATATAAATTTAATACCGAAACACCATATTATGATTCACTACCCACGTATTTTACGAGAAATGGGTGTTTTGACTAATTTATGGACTATGCGATATGAATCAAAACATTCTATATTAAAACAAATGGCATCAACTTCACATAATTTTAAAAACATTTGCAAAATGTTAGCCGAGAAACACCAAGAACTAAATTATATAGGGTATGTTAATAGGAACATAAATTCTGAACTTAAGTTCAATGTTAAACAGATTATAAGCTATGATTCAATATCGTCTCAATATTTTAATATACCTGAAGAGCTTAAATCTTTTGGGAAACTTAATTCAATCTTTGATGTACGAAGTGAAAGCGGTTATATTTATAGGAATAATTTTGTTTTGTGTACTGAAATGTTAGAAATGCCTAAGTTTGGGTTAGTAAAAATAATATTAGAAAAAAATAATAGCATATATTTTGGATACGATGCTCTTGAAACTATTGAATTCAATTACTCACTTAATTCATATGTGTTAAACCGTACAAATAAGAAAAATATTATAGCTTTAGAAAACTTGAAATTTAAAATGCCATTTGAAATTACTCTTCTTAAAGCAATTAACTATTTGTACGTTGTTCCTAAATATTTAATTAATTAAGTTTAATTTAATTATAATAATGTTATTGTATATTTTATTATTTTGTTTCATTGTTTAATTATACCGTGACTAGGTTCTTACACATGTATTATTTTATGTATTAATAATAAATGAATTTCAATACAAAACAAACATTTTTATTTTGACCTAAGAAATTCAAAATTGTAAAAATATATAGAGATCTAACTATCGACACCATATAAAGTTAGCATATGTATCAATAGGAATATTTTTGAAAGCATCGTTGTGGGTCGAATAATATATTCAAAACGGATAAATAATTCAGCACTAGATAGATTTTACGAAATTTATCTAATTTAAGTAAGTTACAAATAAGTTCCTGATATCATTTAAACGTTTGTTCAGTGTTATAATTTAACTTTTTTTTGGATAGTAAAATTGTATTTATTTAATGCTACACAAACGGATAATAAATAGTTAACACCGATTGGATGGACACTATGTAGCACCGATTTGGTGTTCTAGTTACACCGTTTTTTTTGTAGTGTAGTTTTATTGTTTTCTTTAGTTGAGTACATTTTGTTAAACTTAAATAAAAACATAAATTAATTTTTAAGATAAATATTGGATTTACAAATCGACACTTACGTATAGTCATTATCTGCGTACTGCTTTTCTCCAGACCTAATAATTTCATGATAACAGCATTTCATTGATATCTTACCATACATCTTTTGCTTCATATCCTCGTCAAATACAAGAACTACTTCGTCCGTTGTGTAGTTTTTAACTAAACGTGTTATTGGCTGCTCATTTGTAGAAAAACAATCTTCATATGAGCAATTTCACGAAGATTCAACAACGTTTTGAGTTGACCCCTTTTAATTTTGATTATTTTTTGTTTATAGATAGTCTTTGATAAATAAAAAATACAAGTTCTCTTAGAATTTTTTTTTTCGACCAGGGGTCTTCACAGGGTGCCCCTCAATTTTTTGTTATTTTGTGATGTGACTGCATTTTGACGAGCGATTGTAGAAAAACTACTGAATCGATTTTCATAAATGATATGTCGTTGAATAGGTATTAGAACAAAGTTTTTAAAAATGTACACTGTTAATTTTTTGAAATAATTTTTAACGGTGTAACATAAGAAAAAAACGGTGTAATTGAAAAAAAGATGGCATAGCCTCTTTTTTTTTTTTTTTTTTAAACAAAATTGAAGCTTATTTTATATCTAACCACTTGTGAAAGTTGAGGACACGCGTTATTTTTTGTTTTAAAGATAAAATTCGTTGTGCATATGACTATCGGGAATCAGTTTTTTTTGTTCTGAAGGAAAATTATAAAAATGGCGTTATAAACTAAGAGATATTTTTTTTATGTTAAATATCAAATATTTTATTATTAGATGAACTTTTTAAAATATTATAAAAATTATATATGTAGTACAATAAATAAAATAAATACAATTGTTAAAAATGATTTACTTATTTTACAAACAGAAGTTTCTTTTGAATAGGAAAGCACTTCTGCAATTATTTTCTTTGTATTAGATGGCATAGAAAATGAAATGTTTATTTATCACTTTTAGTAATCACTTGTCACTCTTATAAAAAATAATTTGACAGTCTTGACTGCAAACAAAAAAGCCGTATAAACAACTAAATCTATTTAGGAACTTTTGACTGGAGAAGTATTATGTTCGTATTATGTTATTATGGAATCATAAAGTAAAAGATTGTTTTTCAACATTAAATTACAAATATTTTATTATTGAATAAACTTTTTAAAATATCATACAAATTATATATGTGAAAATAAATATAGTTATTAAAAATTAAAAAAAAAAAAAAAAAAAAAAAAAAAAAAAAAAAAAAAAAAAAAATTAAATTAACTAAAATTAACTTAAATTAACTAATTAACTTATGCCACCATAAAGAAGACTTTAAGGTTGACGCTGAATGGCATTTTCATGCTACCAGCCATGGAAAGGGACCTTGTGATGGAATTGGTGGTACACTGAAGCGTGCTGCACACCGTTATAGTATGGCGAGCGAAGATAATATTATTGATACACCAAAAAAACTTTTCGAATGGGCTTTAAAATGGGAATCTACCATGAACTTTGGATACGCCGATAAAAATGAATATCAATTAACAAAAGAAAAATTACAAAATCGATATAAAAATGCGATTACTATAAGTGGAACTCAAAAATTTCATTCTTTTGTACCAGTAGATACTAAGACAATAAATGCAAAAATGTTTTCCAACTCAAAAGAAACTTTTGAATGTAAAATAAGTAAATAATTTTTAATAACTATATTTATTTTCACATATATAATTTGTATGATATTTTAAAAAGTTTATTCAATAATAAAATATTTGTAATTTAATGTTGAAAAACAATCTTTTACTTTATGATTCCATAATAACATAATACGAACATAATACTTCTCCAGTCAAAAGTTCCTAAATAGATTTAGTTGTTTATACGGCTTTTTTGTTTGCAGTCAAGACTGTCAGTAAGTAAATCATTTTTAACAATTGTATTTATTTTATTTATTGTACTACATATATAATTTTTATAATATTTTAAAAAGTTCATCTAATAACAAAATATTTGATATTTAACATAAAAAAAATATCTCTTAGTTTATAACGCCATTTTTATAATTTTCCTTCAGAACAAAAAAAACTGATTCCCGACAGTCATATGCACAACGAATTTTATCTTTAAAACAAAAAATAACGCGTGTCCTCAACTTTCACAAGTGGTTAGATATAAAATAAGCTTCAATTTTGTTTAAAAAAAAAAAAAAAAAAAGAGGCTATGCCATCTTTTTTTCAATTACACCGTTTTTTCCTTATGTTACACCGTTAAAAATTATTTCAAAAAATTAACAGTGTACATTTTTAAAAACTTTGTTCTAATACCTATTCAACGACATATCATTTATGAAAATCGATTCAGTAGTTTTTCTACAATCGCTCGTCAAAATGCAGTCACATCACAAAATAACAAAAAATTGAGGGGCACCCTGTGAAGACCCCTGGTCGAAAAAAAAAATTCTAAGAGAACTTGTATTTTTTATTTATCAAAGACTATCTATAAACAAAAAATAACCAAAATTAAAAGGGGTCAAGTCAAAATTTCCCAAAAATTTGCTGAACTTGCGTGAAATTGCTCATATGTTTCTTTATGATATAATTTCATAACATTTGTTTCAAGTGGATCAAAATCAGGAATCTGACATCCTGAACCATAAACAATAAATCCTTTTGGTACCGCATTAATTGATGAATCACTTACAGTGGTAGTTGACACAAGTTGTGCTATATTTATTTTGATTGTATTTTTTAAAAAAGAAGTAGAGAAATCCCTACCAGTGTTAATAATATCGTTTAAATAATATACATTTTTATATTTTAAATCAAATAGCAAATACGTATCATAGCAACTTCTAAGTCGCTATGATACGTATTTGCCATTTGATTTAACATATAAAAATGTATATTATTTAAAATATAAAAATATATATTAAATGTATATTAATGTATATTATTTCTAATTCTAATTAGAATATCTAAAATCTTCACTTCTAGGAAATTAAAAAATTTATTAATGAGGCTTTGGATAAAGAATACATATACAAACTGTTATATATTATACAAATATTAAAAAATTAACTGTTGTAAAATATATTTTTTCTACACCCGTACTATAAAAATACACTTATATGACCAAAATCCGTTTTATAATGATATTCATTTCGATATAGATTTTATTACGATACAGATTTTTAATCAATAGAAAGAAACCCATAGTTTTTCAATCAAACATGCTATGCATTTGTTGAAATTTTGTTTGTTGAAATTTTCGTATGGGAAAAAAAATTGTACTTTGCAATTTGAAAATTGAATTTTTCGTTGTAATTTTGGTTCTTCGGTATTTACCGGGTGTAGAAAAAATAGCGTATGCCACTTTCATGTAATGGTTATTAATACACTCGCATATACCATACGTATCCCGGTTAATGCTCGTGTATTAATAACTGTCATTACATGATCGTAGCATAATATACTATTTAAGGTTGTTTTAATTATGGGAGTCAATCACAAACAAAGAAAATTCACCTCCGTTCACCATTTTTAAATAAATTTCACGGTAGTAGCTGAAAGCCCCATGTTGGATGCCATTTAAAATAACCAACTTTAAATTGTTTCAAAGTTGAGTTTTAACAAACATATTTGTATTCATTCATAAATATTAGTGTCGGTTATTTTGGCGGATCAGATTGAACTCTGTGAAAGGAGTGGATATATTTTTTTTCAAATCGAAATTCATAAATATGATAACACACATAGAGGGCAGAGTGAATAAAAACTAGAATAAACTAAAAGTATAAACTAGTAAGCATTAGCACATTCTTTATTTCGAGTGAATAAGAATATTCTAATATGTTTTAGTATTTGCTAGAAAATTGTAGAATATGCTGCAAATTATAAATGTCAAAGTCGAAAATAACATCAAAATGTCTGAAAAAAGATACGATTTCTTCTGGTTTGAATACAAATTTGTTTTAAAAAAGTTTTCTATAATTAATAGTCTAAATTACCGGTAACTAGAAATTTAAAAAATGCAGTAACCGTATTGTAAAGAATTGGAAGAACCATTCTCTTTAAAATTTTCGACTGTTTCCTCAATTTAAAAAAAAAACCAAACAATCTTCTATAAATCATAAATTATATATGTATACTGTATTTAAGTTTATTTATTTATTTACAAAAATATGCTAACGCACAAAAATCTTAAATTTCTTTTAATTATTTGTGGTTGTTTTAAAATTATGGTTTTATTTAAGCGAGCATATAATTTCAGATCAAAATCTTTGTTGAACTTCGCTTAATAAACCTTTCAGTTAATAACAGAAAAATTCTTTGAGTTGACAATAATGTGAAATCAATAGCCGATAAAAATTCATTCGCAAAATATTACTAAAACTTAATTTATACAACTTAAATAATCTTCAAAATCAATTATTTTCATAAATAAGTTGCACAAATAGCAACTTGAAAATATCAAGTAAAGTAATGTCAAAAATTAGAATATTCTTGGTTTTATTCACTCGATTTCAAGAATATTTTGGAAAATTTTCATTGGATTATAGTATATTCTATAACCTGGTTTTTATTCACTGATTTATAAGAAAATACTTAAAAATTTAAGTATTTAGAATATTCTACTTTTTATTCACTTCACCCAGAGTTAGGAAAGTTTAAAGAAGTATTGGGAAGTGGATTTTACTTTGAGTAAAGTCCAGGGATGTTGTAGGTATTTCAATTTGTAGTTCCGAGTAGTCGAAGGGACGGAGTGTCACATTCGAGACAACTCTACCGAAACGGTTTGATCTTAATGATGTAACATTAGTGATATTAATGATGTAACACATTCTGAATGTTTAGTAAAGAAAACAATGCACATGGTATCTAGATATATTCAAAGCTATATTGAGTCAAGTGGTTGTGGTGGGATTCAATGTTAAATATGTGGTGATAAAATTTTGAAAATATTGTAATAAACTTCGTCCAGAATGGGTTAATTTAATTCACTCATTCATGAATTAAAAGTTAACTCCTTTTTTTAATCTTTTACTTGTATTGCAAATTGTATTGCATAAATTAATGTAAATTAAATTTGTTATACAAATGTTTACATTAATGAATTAAAAGGAGGTGTGGCCTATTGATTACTAGAAACTACAGTGAGTTACCAGAAGGAACTGCTTATTTGTTTTTGAATATAAATAAGCGAACAAAATATCAGATAGTCAGTTTTACTTTTGCAATTAAAAGTGTTTACAAATATTCGCAAGTATAAGGAATAATCGGTGGTACTTGAGCCTGGGTACTAATAGGAAATAATTTGAACCTAGTGGAATAGTAAATACAGATTTTACGATTCCGACTCTCATTGATTCAAATTTTGGAAAGCGGTGAAATCTATCGTACATAAATTGGAGACCATAGAATTTATTGTAATTAAAATCGGAAGTTGCTGTAATTGGTTGATAAATAAAGATTGAGATTTTGTTAACTAAAGATCTGTCTTTTTACTGTCGTATTTGCTCAATAATCGAAAAGAACCAACGAAGAGTCGTTACAATATTTTTATAATTACTTTCAGTGATATAAAAGGCTTTTATTTTTTAAATTTGGTCTTTATTCTTTAAAACAACAAAATTAAATTTGTGTTCGCGTCGCACGAATATCCAATAAAATTTTATAATTTATCATTAATTTTATTCGTATGCACATTGTACTGTACACGTATTCAAGAGTTTTGGAAATATGCTAAGGAATACAATTAAACAAAAGACAAACATACAAATTTGCAGCAATGTAAACTGGAGCCCTATTTCCGAACACATAAATGTCATTACAATATTGTAAATTCACACAATATTGTGAATTTCGTATTATGTAACACCAATTGGGTGAAAATTCAACACAATATTGTGAATCTGACAAGAACAATATAGTTACAGTCAAAATCACAATTTTGCTTTATGTTTTGTGTGTTGACTTTTTCATACAAATTTCATCGATTGGTGTAAAAATTAATTTACAACGCAAAATTAAGTCTTTAATAATATTAAATAATCATATTTTTATATAAATATCATTAAAACATATTTATTTATTAAATATATTTTTATTTTATTTTGCATGTTTTAAGATTAAAAAAGTTCAGTTAAGTCAAAAGTACGAATTTACTACCAAAAATCTGTTGTAATGTAATTGGTTTGTGTCTAATATACACAAACATGAGTTACAGAATACTATTTTTATACAAGTTGTTAAGCATTTTGGTGAAATTGACAATATTGTCGACTGAAAAATATGTGTTCGGGAATAGGGCCCCTGAACGATGGACATTGCACAAGTATATATATTTGAAGTTAATATGACATTCTTAAATTTTATATATAGAATTAACAATCCACTTGGAGAACCTATTCAATTAGTTTGTTTTTTAAACCTACCTTTTGGTCTTGGCCAATTTTTAACACCTTCAGGTTTTGTAACAAATAATTGCTTTTCATTCCCCCAAAAATTAACAATGAAAATGAGCAAAAATAAAGTTAGTATCAGCACAGCTAAGCGTATTCGACCACGTTTGATTTGAAAATTCGTTTTTATTGGTTTAGTAAAGTTAAATAAATGTGACATTGATTTGTAGCCATTATTTTCTTGCTGGAAAGGCAATAGTTCTAATTTACTGTTATTCATTGTGTCAAAAATTGATTGAAGCCAAGACTTGTGGTTGATATCTTATGAATTTTTTTTTGTTTATTTATTTTTAACTCCTTGAATCGTATAGAAATAATTACACTATGGTGAACAATGAACAATTTCTTTAAAAATAATTACTTGGGTACAATAACTTGGTCAAACTTTAAAAAAATGCGGTCTTTGAAAGTTTCATTAATTTGAAAACCAACTAGATGGTTATAAAATCATGTGCTGCCAACTGTTGCAGTCTCCAATATGGGCAGTGGACTGTATGTAAAGTTTAGATGAACGATGAGAATCAATATTGCGACTGCAGCATGCTTTGTATGCCATCAATTAAAATTGCAGAATATATAGTATTATGCCACCAAAAATATATAGACAGTATCCACTAAAGTATATGTGATGTCATCAATTATCCATCAAAAAATATAAACAACAGCCTAGCACAGTTATAATAATATCCAATACAGTAATTGTAATTGTATGTGATGTCATCAATTATTCACCAACAAATATAATACAATAACGACAGCCACCAAAATATATACAATAACGACAGCCTAGCACAATTATAATAGTATCCAATACAGTAATTGGACTTGTATGTGATGTCATCAATTATTCACATCAATTAAAATTGCAGAACATATAGTATTATGCCACCAAAAATATATAGACAGTATCCACTAAAGTATATGTGATGTCATCAATTATCCACATCAATTAAAATAACACAATAACGACAGCCTAGTACAATTATAATAGTATCCAATACAGTAATTGTAATTGTATGTGATGTCATCAATTATTCACCAAAAAATATAATACAATAACCTAGCACAGTTATAATACTGTGTGCTGTCGTTAAATTTACAGCTACACAGCTGCACAGGATGTCGTTAGAGTTGAGAAACCACAACACCCATGTCTAACAAATGTGGTTGAAGAGCAAAAAACTAGTTTCTGCAAGAAAACAACAATTTACTAACACTCAAGGTGATGAAACAAACCTTAGCAAAAAACAATTTCAGCTGCAATCACCGGCATTCCAACATTGATTTAAAAAACATCTCGGTCAGCAGCACAACAAAACAATATTTAACTGAATCAACAACTTGAATTTTAATTACACATTTTCCTTATACTTTAAATTACACATTTTCTTTACTGACAATATCACAAAAAACATTTTTACATTTTTGAATTAAATTAACAAAAAAACTAAACCATCTTAACATTACTTTACAATAACAGGCAAGTTAAAATCAAAATGCCATACAGAAAAAACTAGATTACCCTTCGAATTGGAATCTTATTCTAGAAGAGATCTAAAATTACAAAAATCATGTCATTTAAATACGTCACAACACTCTTTTTTACGACAGCAGAGACACCAATTCTCAAGTCATGAACTATTTATAATGTTTTTTTGCTCAATATTAGCCGTTTGCTTGTAGACCGTTGACACCCCTGATTTCAAATAATTGATACATAGATTTTTTTACAAAAATGTCAATGAACCAAAACAAAGGGTAAATACTTGATGTTATATAGGTTTTTATATGATTTAAAAATGTAATTTATCTTGTTTTTTAGAGTGTTGTGACCATTCATGATTTTATATATATAATAAATACCTGGAACTTGGACATCAACTACCGCTTGTAATTAACGTAAGTTTCTAATCATGTCAAATGTTCCATATATTTATTTATCTATACCAATCATTGTATTCTCTTTCTTTTGCTTTCATATAAATTTAATGACAATTAACGAGTCTGGGAACGCTAAATTCACGGCGTTAACACCAACTAATACATTAAATAGGTGCTAGATTAACTTTACTTTTGAATGTGTTTTTGGAAACTAAGAATTAAAATAATTATGAAGTTAGAACAAGCAATTTAAATAATTAGCTTATCTTTAATAATAAAAACTATTTAACTAAAAATTACTGATAAAATTTTTTTATTTTTCAAAAACTTGTTTTCGCAATGTAATATGACTTCGTTATAAATTAGCAATTGCATCGTTTATGCCGCTATACGCTTGAACTAACTTATTTCACAAAAAAATAACACGCATGCTCAAAACTGTTTAATATTCTGTGTTTATTTGATTTTGAGAAAAATTATTAATAGAATTACTAGAATTTTTACTCGAACTACTATTCGGTCCAGACCCCGTGGCTTCATTAAGTAAGTCAGATACCATAGGCCCACTTGAATTTTCCCAATTATTCTTGACTTTTCTTTTCTTCTTAGTGCCAGTTACATTTGTCATTTTATTTTGATTTGTACGAGAGTTGAAACAGCTTTCAACTACAGTAACCGTTTTGGTATCCCCAACAGATACATAATTACTCTTTGTTGTTGTTTGATTGTCAGGTGAAATGTTTTGATTGCATGTCTTCCTAGTAGCCTTTTTTAAATTATAATCCATATTTTCAGAATCCGAAATTGAAAACCACAAGTATTTAAACTTTTTGATTGGTTTTCTAACAAGGTTTGATTTTTAATCGAAAGAGTTTCTTTTGTAGTAATTTGAGTGTTTTTCATGACTGTTTCTGAAATTTTGTCCACAATATTAGTTATCATAGCGGTAAAATGTGAATTGTATGTAATTATATATGAAAATATTTAATTTTTAATAATGATTTTGAAAAATTTAATAGAAAAAGTACAGTCGAAAATCATATTTTGAATCTCGCGAGTATTGCCAACCTCGGCTATCGCTTCGGCTGATAGACTGTCCTCTCGTTTCAAAATATGTTGTTTTCAGCATCGTTGAAGAATATACTGTTCTATGATGTTTGTATTTAATTATGTTTTATAAAAACTTTAGCAGGCAAACTGGAAATTATTAACATTTTGCAGTCGTGGATAAAATAGCATCTTGTTTTCGCATAGGATGATGGCAATTCTTTGCTCGAATGATGCCCCTCGCTCCGCTCGTTCCGTAAACTTTATCCTCGTGTAGAATTGCAGTAGCATTAAAATAATCTCTAAATTAATTTCTTTGACAATTTAACTTATATGTATATTGAATCCGTTTTATATGAGTATTAAGTTATGTTTACTACACAGTTGAAAATGTAACTGCAATATTTAAAGTAAGTCTTGCAATAGGATCTATGCGTTGCATGTTATTTTTGAATTGTAAAGTAAATGTTCCATTAAACCCAATTTTAATGCATATCTATAAAATTTAAAACAACTCTTGCATCATAATTTATTTCTATAGAACATCCTTGCTACAATTTATTACATTAAAAATTTAATGAAATTTCAAAATTCACTAGAGTATTATCCATTTTAGAAATATATAGTTAAAATAGTTTCATGTATGTTTTAGTTATCGCTTCTCAGCTGAAAGTCTATAATAATAGTGATTAAGGTGGTATGTATGTTTTAATTTTTTCCGTTGTAATTTTTTATTTTAATTTGATTAATTTAGGCAGGTACGTAATAATCAAAGTAACTCGAAATTATGATGTAATTTGCATTAAAATGTCATACTAAACACTATGTTGCGCATAATATTATTTAATGCAAATAACAGACATTTTTAAACAACAAGCTTTATTTTTTACTCCAAGTACTCTGTTAAATATTGATGCAAAGAGCATTAGTTTAACTTTATATAGCAAGCTTTGTACTGTTTTGTATTGGAAACTTCCGTAGGACCTATATGTGTAGCAATTTGCATTACATATTCAATTTTTTTTTAGCTGTGTAATTTAAAAATGGTGATGATTTATTATTTTTTCATTTTAATTTAAAAGTTCTAAGCTGTAACAAGATATTTAAGTAATAATAAAATAATAAACGCCTTATTCTTGTTAAATTGAGTTTTATTTCACTAAATACGTTTTTCGAAAGCTATGCTTTCATCGACAGTAGTATCTAAAAACTAAAACACGTTTTAGAGACTACTGTCGATGAAAGCATAGCTTTCGAAATACGTATTTAGTGAAATAAAACTCAATTTAACAAGAATAAGGCGTTTATTATTTTATTATTATTTGTTGGTTCAAAAAGAGAGGAACGTAGGCATGCCAAAGAGTTGTAGTGTTCACCTTTTTATTTTCTTAGCACACTTAAAGTAGAGAGTTCTATCACAAAGAACCTTCCAAGCCTGCTAAAAATAGTTCATATAAGTGCACGACTCGAAGTACCGTTACAAAATAATTGGCGCCAAAACAGGGACCTGGAAAGCATTTTTTAAAAATATGTTTTTATTTATATGAGTGAGGAGTTAAATCAAGCTTGTATTCATTGCTATTGAGTTGGCAGCAATAAGTAGTGTCATTTACAGGTTTAATTTAGTCTCGGTTGTGTGCAATAGAAATGAAGTTTTCTC
>OY856186.1:417245988-417273082 GCA_963693315.1 Diogma glabrata
TATAAAATCTAATGTTTGTTATTCATTCTAACAATTTACATTTATTTGTAATTCTTACAACTAATTATTACATTTAGTATATTATATTTATTTATTTAATAAAAAATCACAGTTAGCAAACACTTTGGTTCCTTTAACGGAGTGTCTTAAATATATCTTGTGTTTTCCTATTACTTTAGGTTTAGGAATAATGGGACAGTGTTTCTAATTTTATTGTCCACTGCTTTTTCTGAAAACTGAACCGAAGATTAAGAATTACTTGAAAATGTGTCTGTGTGTGCGCCTTGTTTTGGGATTCAAGGTAGATAAACTAGATTTAACTAATACATAATAAATCAGTTATTCCAATAATTCCAATATCAACTAAAATAGTATATTCAGTTATAGTTATGACCACGTCGGTCAGTTCAATGTGATGACCACACGTCGAAATTATTGATTCATACAAAAGCAATACTTCCTTAAATAATCCACATGTACACATCGACTTTGGGTATCATAACTATTCAATCGGCTTATCGACCCTGTAAGCTGAAATTTTAAGGTTTTCAACGAATAACTCAGCGTTGTTTCAAATAGTCCATCTCCGGTGTAGTTTCAATCACAATTAAATAACTATCATATTTTTGGTTTTTCACGTCTGTTACGGTTGTTTTCCCTTTTCTCGCAATTTGTACATCTTTAAGCTTTAACGTAGCACATTTCTTACCATTATCTATGACTAACTCGTTATGGTTAATAGTGGCGTCAGTAGTTTTACCAGCTTTTATATTATTTTCTAATAAATCTATATTTATGTAATTAAGAATAAATTTCACAGCCGATTTGACAATCGCTGAATTTTTGTTGATTGATTTATATAATGTACATGTACACCAATGAGATTCAATTTCAGCATCTTTGCATGACCGATTATTTGATACTTCTTCAAATATACTTTGACATGATTTGCATGACTCAGCTTCAGTTAAACTATAAGTTGAGTTATTTGATAAATTAATTATGTGTTTTAGTGTTTGATGTAAATCGTATGGATTTGTTAAACGATTACGATTTATTTTTAAATTGTTTATATAATCTGGGTATAAGTTTTGAACCATTCTGGTAACGAGATAAACATGAATGGTAAACGTTCTTCTAACCAACCCGTTTCTAGTTGACGGATCGGCCCAAAACGTAAACCATGATCACTAAAGAATATAACTGCGCTGTCGTTAAAAATGCCTCGTTTTTCTAATTCCATAAGATAATTTCTTATTTTTATATCCATTGAGGAAGGGTCACTTATTGCGTTATGACTAAATGTGTTTGTCCAAAATAATCCAAAATATGTTTCATTAGTGTATGAGGTGGCAAAATCCATTGCATAATCATAAATATAATCAGCATAGTGTTTGTAACCTAGACAAAATTTAAGCGTACTTTTTATTTTTGAAGGAAGATATTTTTCGGCAGCTAATGCGAATGGTCTTAAATAATAGTCGGTTGGTTGTTCAATAAAACCACGTTTGTTATAATTGAATGTGTTGATAGTGGCTTGATCTTCAGCGTACCCAGTAACATATCCATTATCCTTAAAATCTTTCCAAACAAATGGGCACTGCTCTAGTTTCCCAACAACCGTTGGAGCACATTTGTTATACGCTAGAGTTCTATTGTAGCCAGTAAGAACTGCCATCAGGTTTGGGAATGTATTGTCATCGACCTGAAATGATAAAAGCAGACATTTTGTATCGTACGATAAATATAAACAATAATTTAAATTTGTTTGAACAGTACAAATGCTAAAACCTACAGATTTAACTACACACGACATAGTTATAAGTTTAATCAAATAGAAAAACCGTGTTTCAAACTTGTAGTCCAGTAACTTTGTCGCCTGAAAGTATGGGGTAGTATGCGTCAAATCCGGTAGTTCTGATTTTTTGCAGACTTGTTTATGATGTTGACCTAATGAATAATCCAAGTTTGTGACCTCGAGCGCCTAACGCAACTTTTTCAAAAATCGAAAAAATCGTTATTTTTTCAAATTCTGGCGATTATAACCCTAAAGGACTAGTTTTTGAAAAATTTTTCTTAGAACGTTTTTAAAGTAGACTAAATTTGCTATAATATGATACTAGAATTCTCTCTGTAAACCCAATAGTTTCCGATATTAAGCCTTTCAAAGTTTATCATTTTTTTCGAACTTCGCAATTTTTCGCAATATTTTAGACGTCACTCGAAAATTCATTCAGAACGACAGAATTGCAAAAAATTGCGAAGTTCGAAAAAATGATAAACTCTGAAAGGCTTAATCTCGGAAACTACTGGGTTTACAAAAACAACATTGTGGCATATTTAGTCTACTTTAAAAACGTCCTAAGAAAGATTTTTCGATTTTTGACAAAGTTGCGTTAGGCGCTCGTGGTCACAAACTTGGATTATTCATTAGATCAACATCATCAACAAGTCTGCAAAAATCAGAACTACCGGATTTGACACATACCGTGATGTATAATGTTTGCTATCCATGTTGTAGCACGACCAATCGTTTAGTAAAAGATACTATCTACAAACTGGTGACCCCAACATGATAAAACACGTGGAGAAAAGTTAGAAACCTAAGTAATATTTTTTGGTAGCTTGCAAACAACACAAATTTAAATATAATATTTAATTCTATAAATAAGTAAAAGAATGTTAATATTGGTATTGACGTGGTTCCATTAGAACCTGAGCAGTCAAAACGTTTTTTGTAACACGATATTGACATCGCACTTGAAATAACTATAAAAGCAGCTCAAAAAAATTAATGTTAATGTGAAAAGTGTTATTATTGTATGATTGTTTCTTCCCGATCATCCTTACAATTTTATTTTGAAATCATATTGTCATTCGAATAGGGAAACGAGTTTCAATATGAGAAACTATGTGAATTTTAAAGAAAGCTTCCAAAAAATCTCCACAGAACCTCTATTAATTCATAAAATATATACCAAATTTTTTACCAAGTTGAATAAAAAGTAACAAAAAAAAATTCGTTATTCATCTAATGGAATTGTATGCGTAGATATTGATTCTAATGCTGCTGCTGTTTCATGTAGTTTTTCATTAGCGAAATATTTTTCGATGGTCGACTGAATACCATTTTTTGTAATTTTCCGCATCATCAATTGAGCTCATTGCGTTGCAAGTTTTTTCAATAACAATTCTGGTTGCTCGTAAATTTCTTGTAAGCTGCTATCTTTGTAGGCATATTCCAAATCTTGGCTTATCAGGTCTTGATTAATAATTTTCTTGGTTTTTGAGACTATTCATCAATATCTTGCTCCTCCATACCTTCAAAATTGGTCCTTATTACGAAATTGACAATATCAAGTTGAACGGCTGGTATATCTTTTTCTTCATTAGCAAAATCATTTTTTTTTGCGTGGATACATTCTGGCCAAATTTTACGCCAAGCACCATTCATACAAAATGGTTTAATCACATCTATTAATCTGAGATAATTTCTATAGCTTTCGTTATGTTAATTTTTCCAAAAATCTTAGATAGTAGGCTTATCTGCTTCATCAGTTTAGAGGCAGCTTAAATGATCGGCGTAAGTAATAATGATTGAAGGTATAAATTGCTCAATGATACGTTGACTGAATAAGCGACGCCATGTTTGGTGCTATTGCACATTTTTCGATATATCTTGAATGTATGACGGATTACCAGGAGCATCATCTAGAAGAATTAAAGCCTTGAAATCTAAATTCTCCCTATTACAATATGCTTTAATTTCAGAAAAAGTGCAAGTAGCTACCCAGTCTTTGAATAAAACAGCCGTCATCCAGGTTTTTTTTTAACGACCGCCAGTGCACTGCTAATCTAATCTTTGAATAGCCTTCCATAGCTCTAGGATTTTTACTATGATAGATTAAAACAGGCTTAAATTTAAAATCACCAGAGAAATTTCCCGTCATAGACAATAAGTGAAACAAATCGGATGAAAAGGGGAATTCAGATTGCTGTTAAATAGTCGGAGCGTAAAAATGTTTTACATAAAATATATGAAAAATTTTTTAGAATAAAATAAATTAACGACGCAACTTTGAAAAAATTGACGTAGACCGAAAATTCGTATATTTTGAAAAATGACGCAAGTTCGAAACAATGCAAAACGAAAATAAATATAGAGAGAACATAACTTTAAAATTGTATTGTTATTAATTTCTCTTTTCTCTATTTGTTTATACTTACAACGACAAACTATTTTATTAAATTATAAATTGAAAGCAATTAAATAATTTAAAACAAAAAAAGGTTTAATTTTTTCTTCATAATTGTGCTAATTTTTATAAAATGAATAAAACTAATTACGATAATAATTTTAATTTATTTTCTAACGACACAAGCAAATATTTAAGTCATGTAAATATTTTCAAAGTATATTATGAAAGCTTACTGTCAAACTTTTTTTATTATGGACAAATTTATTTTTCATTGACAAAATATCAAAACTATATGTTTGGTTATAATAAAACCAAAACGTCATTTTTTTTAAGTGAAAACTTCGATAGCCGCGTTATGAATTTTTGTATGATGTAAAATTTATATATTCGCGTTACCATGTTTTATATGAAGTTTTGAAGAACAAAAAAATATTTGAACAAAAAGAAAATATTTGAACAAAAAATACGAAACAGAATGGTGATCACGGTGTTCACGGTGGTCTTAGTGGTTATGGTAGTCATGGTGGTAATGGTGGTCACGTTGTTCATGGTGTTCATGGTGGTCATGGTGGTCATAGAGGTCATGGTGGTTATGGTGGTCATGGTGATCATAGTGGTCATGGTGGTTATGGTGGTCAAGGTGGTCATGGTGGTCATGGTGGTCATGGTGGTAACGGTGGTCATGGTGGTCATGGTGTTCACGGTAGTCATGATGGTCATGTTGGTCATGGCGCTCCTGGTGGTCATGGCAGTCCAGGTGGTCATGGTGGTCATGGTGCTAATGGCGGTCATGGTGGTCATGGTGGTCATGGTGGTCATGGTGGTCACGGTGGTTATGGTGGTCATGGTAGTAATGGTGGTCATGGTGGTCATATTGGTCATGGTGGTCATGATGGTCAAGGTGGTCATAGTGGTCATGGTCCTGATGGTCATGGTGGTCATGGTGGTCATAGTGGTCATGGTGGTTAGGATGGTCACGGTGGTCATGGTGGTCACAGTGGTCTTGGTGGTCATGGTGTTCATGGTGGTCATGATGGTCATGGTGTTCACGGTGGTCATGATGGTCATGTTGGTTATGGCGGTCATGGTAGTCATGGTGGTCAAGGTGGTCTTGTGGGTCATGGTGGTAATGGTGGTCACGGTGGTCGCGGTGGTCATGGTGGTCATGGTGTTCACGGTGCTCATGATGGTCATGGTGGTGTCACGTCGGTCATGGTGTTTAGAGTCTGCAGCCCGGGCTTTCCAGGGCGGGAAAAAAATATTTGTGTTGATTAAATTTGTTTTGTTAAATAGCAAAATGAGTGAAATGTGTAAAATGTGTTTGGTAGTAGAAATTACAAGGTGTGTCACAACACCACAACAACACATAAAAAACTTTTAAGAACAAGGTCCCACAACAACATGCTTTCTAAGGTGTTGATAGACGCAAATTTTTATATGATATGTTTTGATTATTTTAAATATAAAAATGTATATAATAGTTGCTTGGAATGCTGATAGATGTGAAACCCAGAATAATTTTAATGATTTTAATTTAAACATTCTGAAATTTTAAATTGCGATGCTACAATAATTGGAAGATACCAAAAAAACACAGCTATTTCACAGATTTAAGTTTTCACTTCTGTCGGCAGTCCTTAACACTGCCTTTTGTTTTTTTTCGTTTATTTTTATACAATCGCAGGGAGAGAAAAACTATTATTTTTTTAAAACAAACTCGCAGTAATTGTACAATTTTGAATCAAATGAAAAACCTACGCACGTCTATGGGAAGACATAAATATTAGTTGTGATGATCGGTTGAACGAAACAAACCAAAAATAAACCTACGTATAATGACCGATGTTAAAAAAAAACATAAACCGAAAATGTAAAAAGGAAATTATAAAATTGCTTAGATTAGTTTTGGCCATCAGCTAAAATACTTATATTTTTGGATTCTAGAATTCAGATGTTTAATGATAATTTAATATAATTGACCATTTTTTGTATATGTATGGTGTTTTATCAAACAAAAAAGTTCTTTTTGGTGATATTTATAATTGAACATTATAGGGGATTTCAAAATCAAGATTCACCCGTGCATATGGGCAATTTTATACTCGTATACAAGTCCACTGCAACATATATAAACTCACTGCATTGTTAGACTACAAAGTACAAACAGTATCAATACAAATTACATTATACAAATTACAAATTATATTATATTAAAACTTACTTTATTATAACCCTTCAACTCAAACCATCCCTTATTGTATAGATATTGTGCTGTGTGTGGCATAGCACGAATTAAATTTAATCTTGATATACTATCAATTCCAAGCATCAAAACACTCAGATTTCTACTTGTTGTTCGATTTTCTTTTCTGTAATTATTCACTCGTTCTTCAATCTTTTTACGTTTTCGTATTATTGCATGAGCATTTACATAAACTGTTTTATCTTTGTGATCTTTACATTTAATTAAAATATATTCAATTGTTGATGGTAGTTTCATTGTTTTCTTTAGTTGAGTACATTTAGTTAAACTGAAATAAAAACATAAATTAATTATTAAGATAAATAATTGATTTACAAATCGACACTTACGTATAGTCATTATCTGCATGCTGCTTTTCCCCAGATCTAATAATTTCATGATAACAGCATTTCATAGATATCCCACCATAGATCTTTTTCTTCAATTCCTCGTCAAATACAAGAACTACTTCGTCTGTTGTGTAGTTTTTAACTAAACGTGTTATTGGTTGTTTCTTTGACGTAAAACATTCTTCATATTTTTCTTTATGATATAATTTCATTACATTTGTTTCAAGTGGATCAAAATCGGGAATTTGACATCCTGAACCATAAACAATAAATCCTTTTGGTACTGCATTAATTGATGAATTTGTTAAATTAATATTATAATCACTTACAGTAGTAGTTGATATAAATTGGGCTACATTTATTTTGACTATATTTTTTAAATTGTTGTCGGTTGTTGTATTAATACTAGGAGAAGTAATACTAGTATGGGTAGTTTTATTTATAATAGTATTTGTAGTTTTATTACTGTCTTTTATTATAATTTTTGTTTAATTTTCATTAATTTTAATTTTTTATTGTTTAAAGATGATACAATCATTTGTGCAATTTTATCAAATATGAAAAAATCAATGCAAGCAATTATGGTTATTATGGACAAACAACATAAAAATATGAAAAAAAAATAGAGAAATACATCTGATAGGTAATAAAAATTACAAAAATTATTAATTTGAAAAAAAATAAATATAAACAGAATGATATAATTATAAGTATTTATTTTGATGATGGTTTGGGGCCGCCAAACAATCAACAATAAATTTGTAATATACATATATCACTCTTTTTGTATTTATTATAATTATATGTTTTATATTAAAGTATTGTGTTTTTGTGTCAATGTTAATATATAGTAATTTAGTAGAGTTTGTTTAAAAATAAAGCGTGCAGTGTAATTAAATGATTTGAAGTATAAGCATAGTATACCAAAGTAACAAACGGAAAATAATACTCAAAAGATCAACCAAAATACATATTACTTCGGTCTGAAGGACCTAAGTATTACATTCATGAGCTCAAAGTGAAATTCTTACCCCCACTTTTTTTTACATTTCTCGACGTTTTAGGACCACCTGATTCTAAAAAAGCAAAAAAAAAATGTATGTCTGTCTGTAGGCAGGCCGGCCGGCCGTCCGGTCGTCCGTCATTACCTACGCTGCAGAGAAAACCGCTGGAAGGATTTCAAAAAATTTTTTTTCTAAAAATAGGTATACACAAGGGACAGGTCCGAAAGGACGCTGTGTTCGATAATTGTACCGGAAGTGTGTCAAAAAAATCATCATGTGTGTCAAAAATAGCAAATTTTCATATTTTTGGCTTAAAAAACGTTCATTTTAAGTGATTACGAGTAGGAACATTAAATTTGGAGAAATCTTGATGGTCGGGATTGGTATGTGAGATCAAAAACTAGATTATTGCATTATAAGTTTGTCAAAAAAATGTTGTCAAGTGTGTCAAAAGAAAGATTTTTATTTATTTTTTACCCAATTTTTTTAGAAAAAATAAAATTAATAGTTTGTATGACATGATATTTTATTATTATCTCATATAATTATGGCATTATAAGTTTGTCAAAAAATAATGTCAAGTGTGTCAAAAAAGGATTTCATTTATTTTTTTAGTCAATTTTTTGGGAAAAAAATGTAGCTGTTTTTATGACGTAAATGTTATTTAGAATAAAATTTGACATGGAAATTTTTGAATTTGTTATAGTTTTTGAAATATTTTTGGAATTTTGAAAAAGTTTGTATTTTTGATTTTGTAATAATTTTTGCAATATTTTTAAAATTTCGGCAAAAGTTTTAATTTTTGATTTTGTAAGAATTTTTGGAATATTTTTTGAATTTTGAAAAATTTTTAATTTTTGATTTTATTATAATTTTTGGAATTTTGAAAAAAATTTCAATTTTTGATTTTGTAATAATATTTGCAATATTTTTAGAATTTTTGGAAAAAGTTTGAATTTTTAAGAATTTTTAAAATATTATTGGGTTTTAGAAAAAATTACTTCGTTTAAATATTTGATTTTATTCTAATTTTTGGAATATTTTTGGAATTTTGAAAAAGTTTGATTTTATTTAATTTAACAATATTTTTGGAATTTTGATTATAATTTTCTGGCAACGTGTTGATGTTTCGTGTTAGTTTTGTAATAAATTTTTAAACAGAGATAAAAAATACTTGTATTTTAACAGAGAGTTATGTTTGATATACATCGCTGCCCAAAACTAAAAACCATGTCCTCATAAAAGTATTTTGCCGAAAACTATTTACAAATCCTTAACCTTAACCTTAACCTTAACCGAAGTCTTGATATCTCAGAGCTGTGAGATTTCAGCCCCTTCATATTTTTCTATTACAATCGTTAAAAATTATATTTTTAATAAATATGTACGTATTTTGTACAAGTGACATTTCATGGGGCAACTAACTGATATTTTTCAACTGTTGCAAGTCGAAATCAGCAGAGTTAGATTAAGTCAAATAAATTTACATAAAACTCTCAAATTCGAATAAAACCATATATTCCATTTAAATTCTTTTGCCAAAAAACGGCATTCATTGGCAACTAAATGATACCTATTTGCCAATTTAATTTATTTTGTCAGTAGTGAACGGAGATAGATCAAGCAGAAAAACTTGAAAAAAAAGGAAACTCACCCAATTTCAAAAAGACGGATCATTTTTCGACCAACTGTTAAAAAATTATTAGTTGATTCAAATCTGTACTGGATTTGAATCGCTTTTTGGGGAAAAAGAAAATTGGCTAGTCTGAAATTATGTTGCTCATCAAACGAATTGTGCCAGATGCTACAAATGTCTAGAAAAAAGATGCAAGATACAAATGTCAAAGATACAAATGTCAAAGAAAAAATTCGGTCACCCCAACCGCTTTTGTGCCAACCGAATGTTTTTTGTCACAATAAGCTTAAATTCAGTTGTTGTTGCTTCAAATTTTGCACAAAAGAGGTTGTAGTGGCCGAATTTTTTCTTTCAGTGTACCATTTTACATGATCAATAGGAATTTCTTGGTCTAAAGGAGATTCAAAAAAACATTTTTAAAATCTTTTTTCTATTTTCCGGCATTTCTCGACGGGTTGGCTTACTGAAAGAGAGAGTATATAAATTAGTGAAACAAATAACCGTCTGCCAATCGAAAACTTGAAAACTATGACTCTGAAAGCTCGATTACTGAATTGTAAGTGTGTGAGGAAAAATATTTGTTTTAAAGTCTAAATCAAACGTTTCGTTTAAATGATAATGGGTTGATACTTTAAACGTAAGGTCATGATAATAGTTTGAGCTGTTTGAAAAATGTTACTGCAATTTTTAATACAAGCTTTGCTATATGGCTTATATGTAAAGCAAATTATTATTAAATTACAAAGCAAATATTGCATTAAAACTAACTTTAATACTACAAACTACAAATTTTAGTACAACTCTAACAAAATAATTTATTTTTTATATAAATGGTAGAAGTTTGAAAACAACTTGCTTGCTAGAAGTTTGAAAACAACTTGCTAGTGCAAAGAGCATTAAATTTATCTTAAACGCAAGCTTAGCATTGTTTTATAATAGAGACTTCCGAAGGACCTATATGTGTAGCAATTTGCATTAAATATTCAGCTTATTTTTAACTGTGTGTAAATTTTCATACATTTTCTTACTGAATTTTTTTGACAAAACATTAAATAGTAATAGAAACTATTGAAAATGTCAAGTAGGTTTAGATTGAATGCCATTTTTGAAAAAAATTGCCATTAGTGAAAAAAACATTTGGGAAACTTGACAGCATGACAACGCGTTCATATTTCGTGTTAATTTTGTAAGATTTCTAAGGAAATTAAGAAAATTAAAAAAATTCATAAATTCCACATCAACCAACTAACCTTAACCTTGCCCACTTATACTAAAATATGCTCATACGAGTTTGTAGTATAAAAGATATACCAAATCTGTGCGTCTACCAAATCTAGTTATATCAAGTAATTGTATGTATATTGTTGTACTTGGGTTGGTTGTTCTTAGGTTGATTATTTAGACAGTAAACTTAGTCTTAGTTACAAGTTTACCCAACTGTCTGAATATTTTTCCTTACGTGGTACGGTTGTTCATTATTGTTTGTTTTAGGTTACGTATATTTAATTTATATTTTAATTTATTGAATTTATTTTGTATTTGGTTCATTGATCAATTACAAATTTTGTTTGTTTTCATTATTGAGTTTAATATTCTAGCAATTGGAATGGCTAAATTGTCTATCAATTTTGCTAACATACGAGGGTTGAATTTTAATCTGAACTCAGTCCATCTTTACCTAGAAAACTTCAAACCTGATATTCTTTTCTTAACCGAAACGATTATCAGTGCGTGGGCTGTAAATCTAGATAGAAATAAATATATTTGTCCTCACTATTAACTTGAAGCATCGTTTTACTTCAAGCATGGTGTTTGTGCGTATATTAGGGATACCATTCCATATGTGAGAATTAAAAATTTCAAATTAAATACAAAATATCACAATATGGTATCTCTTAAGCTTAGTTATTCTAATCAAACATTATTTCTTTTTGGACTGTATCGCTCATCCAACCTATGACCTATCAAATAGAAAGGTTGACTGAGTATCTTAATGCCAAATTTATAGTTCTTGGGGACTTTAATGTCCATAATAAAGAGTGGCTTATTCACAGCTCTACTACAAATGAGATAGGTTAACAGGCTGAACTTTTTGCAATTTATCACAATTACACACAGATAATTGACCAGCCGACCAGAATTCCTGACATTCCTGGACAAAGTAGTAGCTTGCTTGATTTGTTTTTAACGAATTATCGTTACTTGATACAATTTAAAGTATCAGAACCTTTAGGTGGGTCAGATCATAATTTGATCTCCACACAATTAAATATTCAGACTCCTAAACCATTTAAAGCAAATGCTCGTTTAGTATGGGATTACAAAGCTGCAGATTGCCAAGGACTTGAAGAATTTTTTAAATTATTTCCCTGGAATCGAAATTGTCTTACTGGTCAAAATCCGAACCTAGCACCTATTAATTTTTCCGAAATAATTCACGAGGGTATGCGTAAATATATTCCTTCAATTAAAAAAAAAAGCTTTTCGTAAGTTTATGAATAAACCGATGAAAATCTTAAAAGGTGAGAGAGAAATTTATGTAGAACACTAATAGATACGGAAAAAAAATCTATTTAATAAGAAGAAAGCTACCAAATTTGCTGAGCATCCAACTGGCTCGCGTAATTTTTTTAAAGCCACTAAGGCTATCCAGAGTAATTTTTGTAAGTCTTTTTTGAAAGAGACATCATTAGCAACTTATTTCTTGGGTACTAAGCTTTATTACTGATCAAAAACTTCAGGTCAACATTGACGGTGTCTCGTCGGATGTTTTTTCTACTAATGCTGGAGTTCCTCAGGGTTCCGCTCTTTCGCCAACTCTTTTTCTCATCTATATTAATGACTTGTTGGAGTCAACAATTCATCCAATCCATAGTTTTGCTGATGATAGCACGCTCCATGCATCTCATGAAATACCAATTCCACATTCACCGACTGCGCTTAATGACACTAGATCAAATTTAATACAGCCTTTAAACAATGATCTAAAAACAATTTTGGATTGGGGTGTTTCTAATAGTGTTGAATTTAACACGAATAAAACACAAGTTTATCATTTTACTAGATTATCAACATTCCATTGTTTCCATTGCAGTTTGATTCAATTGATCTAGTAGAAAAGGGATCTCTTAGACTTTTAGAAGTTGAAATTGAAAATAATTTGAAGTGGAATTCTTATATTTTTAATCTAGCTAAAAATGCCGTTCAAAAATTGGGTTTTTCTTCGTTTAGTATACAAAAAGCTTCGTTTAGTATACAAGTTTTTTATACGTCCCTGCATGGAATATTGTTCTCACATTTGGGGTGGAGCATACCTAAGTAGTTTGAAATGGGAATACCTTACCTGCGTGGGTATTCCCTGACAATTTTAATCCCCAAAATTTTAAAACCAACATCAATAAATTTCTTAAAGAAACTTGATTTATATACTCAAACCCTAGTTAGCATGGTATCTTCGGATATTCAAAGACGTTAATTTGTAATCCGTTATAATTAACACTAAACATGCTTAACTTTGAATAAATAAAAAGTAACTTTTTGGTTACTATTTATGTATTTTTTTCACAAAATACCAAACATATGTTTTAGTTTTTTGAAAGTCTTAATTGACAACATTCACACGCTATATATATAAAAAAATGACACATTACCGAAAATTACTAAAAGTCTTGCAATTCAACCATTTAATTTCACATTTCACAATATAACATGCAAAGGACAAAAAATAATTAATCGAACTGAAAAAGGCCAAGGTTTAAATATTCGTTTTTATAAAATTTCTATTATCTAACTAGGTATTTTCGGTTAATTATTTCTTGCATTTGTGTTTGTAAATTGTGTGAAAATCTATTTTAATTTATAAATTAAAACAAAATAAAGAAAAACAAGCAAGCAAAGACAAGCAAAAGAAAAATATTGTTATATACATTGTGTATTTTCTTAATTTATAATTTTTTTGTTAGTGCATTTTCATAAAAAATTTATATATATTAAAAATATAAATTAAATAAATTAAATTAAATATAAATATATATATGTATTAATAATTTTTGTAAATAACGATGCTAAAATTATATTTTTAATATTGAAATTCTTGATTTCCAATCAATGCGAAATCAATATCTGACACATGGTTAATCGTTGCTAAATATGTTTTACATATATAACATTAATGGAATATTGGAAGCTTTTGTGAGGGAGTAAGCAACAGTAACAAATTCAAACGAATTTTTACAATTCGGAATCTTTTCTTATTATGTCTTGGAAAATCTTTTTTAATTTTTAATTTTTTTAATGTTTCCGTGTGTAATTTACTGGCTCTTATCTTGTAATACCATATTTCGCGCCCTGGTGCTAAACACATATTTTAATTTTCATGTTTACATGATTTCTTAATTGAAACTTCGTCATCAAATATTTGCTTATGTTAATTTTAATTCAGTCTATTCTGACTTCAATCGTGAAAAGTATAAAAGAGAGGATGATAGAAAATCGTTCCAACAACAACTAGATGGTGTTTGTCAGAAGTTAAAAGTGGAGTCAATTAACGATGGAACGAAATAAATGGAAACTGATTGAACAAACAACAAACCTCAGTCCATTGTATATACAATGCCATAGAGTAAGAGACCGTACGACCTAAATGAAAATATAATATTTAAAATGCAATATCCAACCATACAATTAAAATTAATTTATTTGTTTTATTGAGTTATTGAGTTGCTGGCATTGTTATCTTTCGCGTTTGGATTTTATTTAAATTTTTTCATTGAGTACAATGCGATTGTTTTTCGCATGTGAATATAATTATTTTATGTATTTTACGACGTTTTTTATTGATTGTCAAAAAAGACTTTGATTAGTAAGTTATGAAATTCATATTTTGTTTTTGTGACATAAATGCATTTTTTATTAGATTATATGCTATCTGTCTAAAGTATTTTTTATCATTCAACACAAAATATCGTTGAATCCAGTAAATTTATTAGAAACGATACTCACATATTAAAACTAGTTTTGAAAAATTCAGCAACTTTTACTAACACAAAAATAGAACACATCACACCAAAATGTTGATGACGTGAAATGTTGATGAAGCGTAGTTCAGAAATCCACCTGGGACCGTTCTTTTTCGTATTCTTTTCGTAGAAAGCCAAAATTATAATTAACACAATACAAACACGATAAAAATATAATAAATTTTTCTCTAAATTAAACTTACACATCAGTTTAGTATTTGATTTGTCGCTTTCTTTAGCAAATTTGGCTACGTAATTTTTAAAAAATGTCGAATGTCGGTAATAAACGGATTCACTACCTATTCATTTTTGATTAAAAATGGCAAGGAGGAATGTACTAAAGAAAACAGATTTTTTATGAAATGAATGTTTAAAGTGAAAGCATAGAACGGATGAGGTCTTCAAGGAATTTAGTCTTGTATGGAATACTTTTTCGCCTATGGACCTTTTGACTAAGCACTTAGACTCGACAACGGAGGGGATGGCACTCTGGTGGAAGAGAAACTTGAGAATGTAAGTTCTTGTATTTTTGCAGGTCAATCTGCATTGTTCTACTGTTCATAACAAAGTTTAAAGTTTATATTATCTTAATTCAAGGGATTTTGGGTATTAATGATTTACTTTGGAGTGCTTACAGTCAAACTCACGTCGTACTCAGTACTCACGTCGCTTTTCGAAACATAAGTAAAAGTATAGTCTTGTGGACGGTAACACATTTACAGAGTCATTCAAGTTTACAGTACCAGATGGCGTTATTTCTGCATTTATGTAAAAAACCATTAACTTAACTATACGCTGAATGGTTGTTTCCTAACAGACTAGGCTTTTTATATAAAAAAATGCGTTGTGTTATAGGAATTACAATATGTGTCACAACAACAAAGTTGTTATCTTCCCTTTGAATTATAACAATTTTTAGCATCGTTTATATACAACAATAAATAATGTGGATTTTTTTTCGTACGTCAGATCAAAACCAAATTGATTTTTTTTTTGATCTGACAGCTAAATTTTGTTCGTTTCGCATGTCAGATCAAAAAAAGATTGATCTTTTTTTGATCTGAAATCTTTTTTTCAGATCTGAGATTTGAGCAAGATTAATGTCGTGTTCTTTGGCAAAAAAAAACATTGATCTGAGATCAAAAAAATTAGCTGTCAGATTAAATTAGCTGTCAGTTTGTGTTCTTTAGCAAAAAAAGATTGATTTATTTTTTGGTCTAGATCAAGTTTTAAAAATCTAGATTTCTTGGTAGATTTTACAAATACATTGAAATAATATTTTTCATTGTCAAATGTATGTAAACAAAAAAAAACCGCCATATTAATTATTATTATTATTTTGTTTAAAAATAATTTTTTATTATTTAAATTACTAATTAATAATAAAGTTATTACAAATAAAATGATAAAACGTAAAATCTATCATTTTCAAATGTAAACATAACCAAACATATCAACTGATAGAACAAAAAGTCTCAAAACAATTTACTACTACATTTACAAAAGTAGATTGATTTATTTTATGCTGTTCGTTGGCAAGCAATTAAATCAATATTTTTTCGATCAAGCCAAAGAACACGACATTACTAATACCAATGTAAGTGAAATTTGACATATGTCAGTTTATTAAATTAAATAAAATTAAATTAAATAAAGCACATGTCACAAATTCCATTTTTTTACCCATACAACAAAATTTACAAAAACAGCTGATTTCATGTTCGTTTGGTCACCAAAATCTAGATCTTTTTCGATCAAATCTGACATACCAAAAAAAAACCCACATAAGATTGTACAAAATTTTTTTCTTAAAAAAATGCACTAAAATGTTATTTAATTTTAGATTTAGTTAAGGTTATTTTTGTTTGGCATTTACTTGTCTGTTATTTTGTAGTTTTTGTACTTTTGTGTTAGTATTAAGTTTTGTTTTTTTACCTACCTTTTGGTCCCGGCCAATTTTTATCATCTTCAGGTATTGTAACATAAAATTGTTTTTCGTTCCACGATAAATTGAAAATAAAAATGAACATAAATAGGATGACCGTAAGAACTGCTAAACGTATTCGTCCACATTTTTCATTTTGTGCTAAACGATATTCACGTTTTGTTTGAAAATATTTAGAGGTTGATTGTTGTACGTTATATGACTGTGATCTGGATCGGTGGTCATTATTTTCATTATTGTTATGTTCTTGAAGAAGTGGTTCTAAATCACATTGGTTCATAGTTTTAAAAGCTGATTTATGAAGCTAAGATTTGTGCTTTCTTCAAAGAAATGTTCATTGTATCTGGAAAGAAAGAAATATACGAAAATTATACAACAACTTTAATATTATCTGTATAGTTTATATATTTTGACACGACTCAAGTCGCTCCGGAGAAAGTTTTATTTTCATAAATACATTGAACTTCAACATATTTTGTGGCAACCGAATATTCTTTGTCACAATAACTTCAAAATCAGTTATTTTCACTTAAAAACCAAAATATGAAGCAAAGTAACCAACCAAATGATTAAAAGGTGACAGCGAAAATATGGTTGATAAGCAAAAGTCCAGTCGATGTTTCAGGTAACCAAGCTTTAATTTCAAATTTTGATTATCTAACACAATTTTAGGTAGATTTCATATAAAAATCTATCTATTGCAATGGGCTTCATCTCGGAATTTCGGAAAAATTTTTGTGCCAAACGACTATATATGATAAGCGGAGACGAAAAAACAAAAAAAAACAAATTTATATATATATATATATATATATATATATATATATATATATATATATATATATATATATATATATATATATATATATATATATATATATATATATATATATATATATATATATATATATATATATATATATATATATATATATATATATATAAACGATATGAGATATAACGAAAACGACCGGCACTCTCACGGTCGCATTTGTTGAGCTAGATCAAAAACATTTTCTGTACTTGTGTGTTTTAATAATATCTTGGACAAATTCGTGAATCAGCAAAATTCGACACGTGGTTAAGAAACTAGAGGCTTTTTTCTGAAAAAAATTGAATTTTTAAAACCGTTATAACGGCCGTTTGGATACTAATATTTCAAAAAATTTAACAAATTTAGAATCTTTAAAATCTTTTTTATCAATTTGTTTTAAAAATAGACCTCTGCAGTTAGAGGTTCCTGAGTGAGCGGCTCCAACAAAAAAGCTTGCAAAAAAATTTTTTTTTTTAAAACAACCGGCACTCTCACGGTCGCATTTATAACAAAAAACCTTTTTTAAAAATGTGCGTTTTATTAATATCTTGGACAAGTTCGTAAATCAGCCAAATCCAACACATGGTTAAGAAACTAGAAGCTTTATACTAGAAAAAAACTCTGTTTTTTAGATCCGTTATAACGGCCGTTTGGATTCTAATATTTTAAAAACTTCATAAATTTAGAATTTTTGAAACCTTTTTAATCAGTTTCTTTCAAAAAAAAAGACCTCTGCAGTTGGAAGTTTCTGAGTGAGCGGATCCAACAAAAAAGCTTGTAAAACACAAAATGCGTTTGAATCAACCGGCGCTCTCACGGTTGCATTTGTGGAGCCAGATCAAAAAACCTTCCGTAAACATGTGTGTTTTATTAATATCTTGGACAAATTCGTAAATCAGAAAAATCTGACACATGGTTAAGGAACTATAGGCTTTATACTAGAAAAAAAAGTAGTTTTTTTAATCCGTTATAACGGCCGTTTGGATACTAACATTTTTACAATCTTCATAAATTTAGAATCTGTGGAAACATTTTAATCCGTTTCTTATAAATATAAACCTCTGCAGTTAGAGGTTTTTGACTTGTTGGCTTCAACAAAAAAGCTTGCAACAATCCCCAACTACAATTTCCAAAAACCTTATAACAGTCAATGTCAACCTTATAACAGTCAAAAAAGTAAAAGATTTGAATAGAAGAAATTAATTTTTTTTTCTTAGAAATAAACTATTTTGATATTTTGCAGTAATTGCACGACATATGATATAGAGTAGGTTTGTGTCATAAATTGTCACACACATGTTCTGTGGTAGATTTGATATTTCTTTGTTGCAAAATTGGATAGATATAATTTTGCTTGTAGGTAGCTAATTATCTTTTTAAAATTTGTTCGATATCTGTTTGAAATTAGTTTGTTTTGTTTAAACTAATCTGATACATCAGATTCTACTTGCCACAAAACTGTCAGATCTCGAAATCTACCTATTTCTAGCGGATATACGTGCCGCTTGGACTTTTTTTTATGTGATAGTTTTTGAACAGAAAACAAAAAGGCTAAGATACATCTGGAGATAGTCAGACCAACTAACTTTTGTTAACTTTTCCAATTTATGGTACTTTATCTCCGACAAGGTGAATGGAAAAATAGTACATTGTGTTTCCATTTGCAAAACTATAGACAAGATTAATGATAATTTTTCTTGAGTTCTAATAAAACCTACCACCTTTAATAAATTTTACCTTATGTAATCATTTATGGAGGCCAAAATGTTTCGGTTAGACAGAAAATTTGTAATCAATTTCAAGATTTGGGATGAAAACCATACGCATCGAGCCAGCAAGCAGACTATTGAGAAAAGCATGTTGTAAAATTTTTAATAAAGATTGTGCAAATTAAATCACGAAAAAGTAAAGGTAATCTCTTACAAGAATCTCTTGGGCTTAAACCTTTTTAATAGACTATTTTAATTTCAATCAAATTCTAGCAAAAACTAACGCTGAAGTTAATGCTTTCATTAACAAGTAAAAGACCTCATGTTTTCTTTAACGGCGTTCATGCTCCTTGTAGGAGCGTTGCCAGGCTAATCAGCTTTGAATATTCACCACGGTCATTCGCAACAGCGACATAATTCCCATGGCAGCCGATTTTTTTAAGTTCGTTTATTACGTCAGTCTCCCATTGTAGTCGTGGTCTACCTCACGGTCGCCCACTCCCTGGGGTACTAACGTACATTTTTCTAATCATTCCAGAATGTGAGTCGGCTCGTAGAACATGCCCAAACCAAGCAATCCTGTTGGAACGGATACAACCCATTATATCAGGACCCTCAAGAAGGTCTCTGATCTCAAAGTTATACCGGGTTCTATACTCTCCATCGTCTGTCTTAAGTGGACCAAAAATGTAGTGCAGGATCTTACGCTCAAATACAGATAAATGATATTCGTCATTTTGTGTAGTCCACATTTGTGACCCATACATCACAACCGGTCTAATCAATGTCTTGTATAACTTGAGCTTGGTGTTAGTTGATACATACGGTGATCCAAGGAGAGGTTTAATTGAGTAGAAAGTTCGACTACCTGCAGCGACTCGGGCTTTTATATCTGTAAGTATGCTGTTGTTTGAGTAGAGCATTGATCCCAAATATTTAAAAGATTCAACTCCCTCAATTCGTTCATCACCACACAATCTTTCTTCTCAGCTTCTCTTGAAACATTCATATCTTTGGTTTACTGTAGTTAATTTGAAAACCAATATTTTTAGCACCACTCTCAAGCGATTTGAAAGTCTCTCTCATAACAGCTTCACTTCGGCCGAGGATGACAACATCATCAGCATATGCGATCATCTGTACTGAGTTTATTGACAAGATTTTGTTGTTAGTCGGTAGCTTCTTTTGACGGCACACATATTCCAAGGCTGAATTAAAAAGTATAGGAGAGATAGCTGTTAACATTTGGAATGGAATATGAGAGTGGAAGTGTTTTTGTACATTTTAATTATTGAATTTGAATTCTAACTTTTTTAATCTAAGTAAACATTTTCTACTTTTAGCTTGCTGATTGTTTTTTTTGTATTTTATTGTATTCTCTTCTATACTTTTGAGAACGAAACATCGTAATAAACTTTTGTTAAGAATTAAAAATTTAAAATTTCTTTTATTAAAAAGTTTAATAAAAAGTTAAACGAAGGAAACAGAACCAGCATAATGATAATAATACAGTCCACAACATAATTCTGGTCCTTCAACCCAGATAAAAAGAATATCAAAAATACTTTTTTGATTTTTCGTCAATCGATTACAAAACAAAATTCAATTTCCAGAACGTTTATGCAAGAACGTGTAAAAACTTTACAAAAAACAAAACATTCAAACGTTTTCTGGAATATTCTGTTCGTGTAATCATCAGTTAAAAAACGTTTTGCTGAAAACTAAAAAACATAAAAGTGTAATTTTATGTTAATGATCATCGTTTTGGCGATTCACATTTCATTTTTCTACGAATTGCGCATCAACATTTTTATGTTCAACTTGAAGAAATCATCACTGTTTTTCAATCAACTTGAAGAAATATTTTCCAATTGAACAGCTAGTATCGTGTCACTCAACAAGCATTTTTGGAACATTTAACATTTTGCAATGGTGTTTAATTTTTAACTTCTCGGGAATTTCAAATTAGTTATCACAATACTGTAAGTACAAAAACATTTCTAATTTTCATATTCCATATAATTCAATAGCGTATTCGATAATTCAAATTAAGATTTGGCATTTGCATATTTTTTCACAATTTAAATAATTTCAATACTTAATTGAAATTTGAATTTCTGAACGTATAAAATTCTTAAAAAAAACAATGTCTTTAAAATCTACCACTTCTGCCGAAGCAATTTCTGAATTTAAAAAGAAATTTGTTTTGCAAGAGACAAAATTCACTCTCATTGAAAAATATATGAAATATAACACTCCATCCCTTCATGAATTGCGAAGCAGAATAACATCTCTTGAAAAAGCTTTTGATAATTTTAATAAACTTGTCCAATCTCTAATCGAGTTAGTGTCAGAAACTGAAATCGGTCAATTTACAGACGCATTTGAAGAATTCGAAAACCGATTCCATAATTTAAATGGTGAACTTTTGACAGCTTTTGACACTCTTGAAACGACAAAAGCTCCAAGTACTCACAGCGCCTCTGCTTCATCCCGCCACTCTTTATCTCATCATAGTGATGAACCTGATAATGAAAACGACCACAATGACGTTAACGAAAATTACAATAACATGTCATGTCATAAAACTGTTATTAAACCACAATCGATTAAACTACCTGAATTAAAAATTCCATATTTTGACGGTAGCGATCCTACAAAATGAATCACCTTTCGTGACACATATCTAGCTGTTATTCATAATAAAAACATTACGTTAACAAATGCAGGATATCTTAAGGCGTGGCAAACTTTATTAAAAAACTACGGTGATCCTCGAATAATTGTTGTTAAGCATATTGAAGCAATCATCGATCTTGAACCCGTAACAAAACGAAAAGAATAAGAACTTCGAAAACTTCTGAACAGCTGCATTTCCCATATTTCGTCATTAAGTGTATGCGGTCATGATATCGATAGTTTATCACAGCTGATCATACTAAAGTTAATAACTCGAAAACTGGACGCTAAGACTCGTGGTGAATGGGAAGAGAACATCGAACGCAGTGAACAACCAATTTGGAACGACTTCATTGAATTTTTAGAAAAAAAAATGTCGTGTTCTTCGCCAAGTCGAAGAAAATGGTACCAAACCGTCAACAGCTGTAGTCCCTAAACAATTCGACAGTAATTCGAAATTATTCGAAAAAACGCCTGTTAACAAAACTTATGTGAAACAAAGCTCCTCTTTTTTTCCAACCAATCAGATGTGAATCGAAGTAATAACGCAAAGTGTGACTTCTGTGGTAATTACAAACATCCATTTTTCTATTGTCCAACGTTCAACGGAGTTACGCCTCAAGAACGATTTGACAAAGGACAAGCATGCTTGTACTAACTGTTTAAATCCGTATCATAAACTTCCCGATTGCAAATCAAGCGGTTGTAAAATTCGTCGTCGTCGACATCACACACTTTTACACTCTGATCATCCAACAACTCGAAATACTGAAACGAACGTTAATAAACAACCACGAGCAATACCTGGAACGCCAGGTCAACATTCGAACACTAATCAACAACCTCAACCGATACCCGGAACATCGGGTGAAAACACAGAAAATTGTAGTTTAAATATAACAAATGCATATCTGTCAAACGTTTCAACTTTTGAAAAATCGACAATTCTACCAACAGCGATGGTACGAATTGAAGATTGTAACGGTAAACTCATTGAATGTCGAGCCTTGCTGGACTCAGGCAGTCAAACGAACTTTGTTAGCGAATCTTTTGCGAAAAACTAAACTTTAATTTCCACAACAACAATTATTTAACAATAAGTGGATTAAACGATGCACAGTCATCAGTATCACAAAGCGTCACAACCATAATCCATTCCAACTATCAAAAATTCTCAGTGAAACTTGAACTTTTCATTGCAAACAAAATCTCAGAAAAACTACCGTACAACACTTTTGATATTTCCCGGTGGATAATTCCAAACCACATCAAACTTGCAGATCCTTTGTTTAACGTAGCGACACCACTTGATATCCTAATAGGAGCTGAACTGTTTCCAACAATTTTACTACCGAATCGAATAGAACTAGGTCGACATCTCCCAATGGTTCAAGAGTCGTACTTCGGTTGGGTAGTATTTGGAAAATTGGAACAAAACTTTGCTCTTTTCGAAACAAAACCGGTATCAAAAAACAATGACAATATCGAACAAATGATCAAACAATTCTGGGAAATTGAAAACATTCCGTCCAAAAAATTATTTTCCGACGAAGAAAAGAAATGTGAAGCTCATTTCGTACAAACAGTTTCTCGAAATCCGAACGGGCGATATACGGTGTCTTTACCACTTCGTGAAAATATAGAACAAATTGGGAATTCAAAACAAATGGCAATGAAACGTTTTAACTATTTGGAAAATAAATTGAACTCGAACATAAAATTGAAAAAATTATACGTAAATTTCATAACGAGTACCATGAATTGAATCATATGAAACTTCTCGATCCTAACATTGAAGATAAACTGGTACCATCGTACTACATGCCACATCACGTGGTTTTAAGACCCTCCAGCTCATCAACAAAACTACGCGTTGTCTTTGACGCATCAGCAAAAACAACTTCATTAAAATCTCTGAACGAAATGATGCTGGTAGGACCAAACGTACAAGATGATTTATTTGAAATCATGTTAAGATTTCGACTACACAAATTCGCTATGTCAGGAGATATTTGAAAATGTATCGACAGGTACAAATTAACGAAAATCAAACTCGACTTCAACGTATATTATGGCGCGAAAACTTAAACGAACCGATTCAAACGTATGAGCTAACAACGGTAACATACGGTACCGCTTCTGCACCGTATCTAGCTACCCGTGTGCTTAACCAGTTAGCAAATGATGAAAGCGAACATTTTCCGATTGCATCAAAAGTCGTATTAAACGATTTTTACGTTGATGATTTAATTACAGAAACGAACACTATTGAAGAAGCGGAATCATTACAGCAGGATTTAATCGAATTATTGAATCTTGGAGGATTCAAATTGCACAATCGGTGCTCGAACGACAAACGTCTTTTAGAAAGCATTCCTCTTCAGAATCGTGAAGAACTGAAACGTAATGAATTCAGCAACGGAAACTGTATCAAAGCTTTAGGTTTACTTTGGCAACCCGAAGAAGACTTTTTTGCTTTTATACCACCAGATGTCAACAGTGACAAACAATTAACGAAACGAACTATTGTTTCCGAAGTCGCTAAGCTTTACGATCCTCTTGGATTTCTCTCTCCTACTGTTATTAAAGGAAAATTAATCATACAATCGTTGTGGTTAGCTGAACTTGATTGGGACGATTTCGTACCGGAAGAGATACAACAAATCTGGACAGAATACCGAGAAGCTTTAATTTCTGTGTCACAAATTCAACTTAGTAACGTAATGGGACATACATCATCAAACGTAATTATTCGAAAGGAACTTCACGGATTTAGTGATGCATCTCAAAAGGCATATGGAGCATGTATTTACATAAAAACAATTGATTCAAACAGTAACATCTCAGTTCGGTTGCTTTGTAGCAAAAGCAAAGTAGCTTCTTTGAAAACACTATCCTTTCCTCGACTAGAATTTTGCGCGGCCTTATTACTGTCAAAATAACAGATGCAGTAATTCGTGCATTAAATTTAAACTTTGACCGCGTTATGCTATGGTCTGATTCAACTATAACTCTGAGTTGGATTAGTACTCCACCTCACAAACTAAAAATTTTTGTACCGAATCGCATTAACGAAATTTAAGAGTTGACAACAAATTTCAATTGGAATCATATTGCAACATCTGATAATCCAGCTGACATTGTTTCACGTGGCACAATGCCCCACGAACTTCAAAACTACACACTTTGGTGGAATGGTCCTGATATTCTACAATCAAACAACTATATTTCGTCAAGCTCACACGCGACACTTAACGATTTCGACCCTCAATTATTGGAATTGAAAACCACACAACAAACAATGCTAGCTTTAACAACAACAAATTTTGCAAGTGATCTATTTTTGTATTTTCTAAGTATGAGTCATTTGAAAAGCTAACTCGTGTCATTGCATATGTTCTTCGGTTTATAGCATATGTTCTTCGGTTGATGTCAAACATATGCGAATATGTCTTGGGATCGATTATTCGTACCAGAATTATGTTGTGGACTGTATTATTATCATTATGCTGGTTCTGTCTCCTTCGTTTAACTTTTTATTAAACTTTTTAATAAAAGAAATTTTAAATTTTTAATTCTTAACAAAAGTTTATTACGATGTTTCGTTCTCAAAAGTATAGAAGAGAATACAATAAAATACCAAAAAAACAATCAGCAAACTAAAAGTAGAAAATGTTTACTTAGATTAAAAAAGTTAGAATTCAAATTCAAAAATTAAAATGTACAAAAACACTTCCACTCTTATATTCCATTCCAAATGTTAACATAACTGACCCCCTTGAAAGAATCAGCTTTCAAAGTTGCATAAAAGTTCGAAATAAAATTAGATATTGATTGGCAGCTTGCACACTTTTGAAATTGAACGCTTAAAATTCTTTTTAACGCCATCTACCATCACTTCCAATTCAACTACCCGTACTTTGCCATCATTTCCAGCTATCGCTAAAGACACAATTGCAAGAGGCCATTTGGTGGGAGAGATATTGTCTTGAACTAGCAAAACAACATCTCCTTGTTTGATATTAACTTTTGATGATGTCCATTTAGAACGCGTTTGCAAATTGTGCAAATATTCTCGTGAATATCGTTTCCAGAAACCTTCAGTCATTCTACAGACTTTTTGCCTATTTGAAAGACGGTTGTCTGAAATGTTGTTAAGAGATAGTTCCGGAATTGAAATTACCGGACTACCGATCAAAAAATGTCCAAGAGTTAATGGCTCCGGGTCGTTTGGATCGTCAGACATACAAGACAGAGGTCGAGAGTTTAAAATACCCTCAATTCGTATGACAAGGGTTTCAAGTTCGCCAATTGTTAGTATTGTGTTTTTCGTGATTCGTTTTAAATGCGCTTTGAAAGATTTTATGGATGCCTCCCACAGTCCACCGAAGTTAGGCGAACGTGGTGGAATGAACTTCCAATTCATACGTTCGTTTGTACAAAAGTTTATTATATTATCATTCTCCTTTTGAGATTGAAATAAATTATAAAGTTCATTTTTGCACCTTTAAATATTGATCCGTTATCAGACCAGAATGTTTCAACTTTTCCACGACGAGCAACAAATCTTTTTAAACAAGCAATAAATGCTTCGGTCGTTAAATCTCGTACTACTTCCAAATGAATTGCCTTGGTGCAAAGACATACAATTGTTGCTACACACACCTTTTGAAAAGAACCTTTCCGCTGATTTTTATTTTTGACATGAAATGGACCGCAAAAGTCCACTCCCGTATTCAGGAATGTTTTAAATGAAGTAAAACGTTCGATCGGCAAATCACCCATGATTTGCTGCATTGAAGTTGGTTTTACTCGAAAAAAAATTACACAAGAGTGTACAATTTGTTTGGCTATGTTTTTTCTGTTAACTGGCCAAAATTTTTGACGCACAAAAGATAGTAGTAGTTGTGGTCCAGCGTGGAAGTTGTTTTTGTGTTCCTGATGAAATATTAATTTAGTTATGGCATGTTTTGCAGGAAGAATCATTTGATGTTTGACGGTATAATCTAGTGCTATGGCGTTGTTCAATCGTCCACCTACTCGAATAACTCCATCGTTGTCCAAAAAGGGGTTTAACGCTTTGATATTGCTCTTTTTACTCCCTTCGTTGTTCTTCTTCAGAAATTTTTTTTCTTCCGAAAAATAATCTTGTTGAGCAAGTTTAACCAAATAAATTTCACTTGTGTTAAGTTCGCTGGGACACAACGGTTCGTTGTTATGTTCTTTGTAGTTCCGTTCCGGAGTCGACTTTAGAAAACTTTGATATTTCGTTCTCTACTCGTACACAGCTTTGACAGTTCTGTACTGTGATTTTGCATAGTGATACCAGCTTACCATGGGGATTCCCATTGACACCAGAGCAGACCATAGAGTCTCTCGTTGGAGAGAGTCGTAGGCCTGCCTGAAATCAATGAAGAGTTGGTGCACAGGTATGTTGAACTCTCGACACTTTTCCAAAATCATCCTTATCGAGAAGTGCATCGGTAGTACCTCGGCCC